>JAFBJU010000823.1:0-362177 GCA_016785305.1 Colistium nudipinnis
GTAAGGCGTTTTTTTTCACATTTTGGGCGACAAAAAAGTCCAAAAAAATTAGGAAGTTGGCACTTTTTTCACTTTATTTTCGCACCCACCCTATTTTAAAGCCCTGCCGATGCTGCTGTGCGAGTTTCCAGTGTTTTTGACATGGTTGAAAATGTTGACTTTTTTCGGCCGAAGGTAAGGCTATAGTAAGGCGTTTTTTTGAGACATTTCGGATGACAAAAAGTCCCCAAAAATGAGGAAGATTTCACTTTTATCACTTTATTTTTGCACCTATCCTATTTTTAAGCCCTGCCAATGCTACTTTGCGAGTTTCCAGTGTTTTCAACATGATTGAAAATTTTGACTTTTTCGGCCGAAAGGTAAGGCTATAGTAAGGTGTTTTTTTGAGACATTTCAGACACCAAAAATCCCAGAAATGAGGAGGTTTTCACTTTTATCACTTTATTTGGGCACATTCCCTATTTTTAAGCACTTCCGATGCTACTGTGCGAGTTTTGAGTGTTTTTGAGATGGTTGAAAATGTTGACGTTTTGGCCCGAAGGTAAGGCTATAGTAAGGCGTTTTTTTGAGACATTTCAGACACCAAAAATCCCAGAAATTAGGAGGTTTTCACTTTTATCACTTTATTTGTGCACTTTCCCTATTTTTAAGCTCTTCTGATGCTACGGTGCGAGTTTCGAGTGTTTTTGACATGGTTGAAAATGTGGACTTTTTTGGCCGAAGGTAAGGCTATAGTAAGACGTTTTTTTGAGACATTTCGGATGATAAAAGTCCCCAAAAATGGGGAAGTTTTCACAGAAGCTGACTGGGTCCTGCTGAGGGTCATTAAACGCAAATTGTCGGAGCCCCGGTGGACTGGACCACTCCAGGTCACTGAGAGGATGTCACACGTGATCCGACTGAAAGGCAAAGGTGACACATGGTTCCATTGGAGCCAGTGCGCGGCTGTTGACTCCAAATACAAAGCAACGAGCCGGCTGGTTCGGAGACAGATCCCACCAAAAGAGGGGCAGAATAATCCCCTGGTGGTGATCAGATGTCAGGGCAGTCTACCCCTGGCATCCAAGAAAGCAGCCAAACATCAAAGCACCGGGAGGCAGGAGGTGAAAAGAGCGCTCCTCTCCAACAAGTGGCGTGCCAAGCCACCAACTCAAGACCTCAGCAGACTACAGTCACCCATCAGATAAGTATAAGAAGATCGAAATGACGAATGCTCAACTGACGGTGTGTATAATTTGCTGGTGCATTGTTGTTCTCATTTTCGCGTTGGCTTTATTGAAATGAATGTTACCGGGCGAAACAAAGTTGTAGGATCTGTATAAGGTGGGAAGGTTCACATAACATTATTTTCTCTTATTGTGCATACTGCTTTTGCATTGGGTCTCAGTGTACAAAGAAGGTCGTAAACTTACTCAGGAGTGGTACTACCTGAGTTAACATGTTGAATTGATCACTGAAACTTCAAAGGTTTAGCTTGCTCTATTAGAAATGTAAAAAAGGGGGTTCTAATTATTTTATGGTAAAGGGACCCCCTCAATGGCGTTTCTGTTGTGGGCTGTGTGCTCTTGTAAGTTTAACTCACGCTTAGGCGATCTCTTAGGAGAGATCAAAAGGGGGAATTGTGGATAAGTATATTTCATTGTGTATGAAATGTGTGTGCACGTGATAAGACAAAGAACCTCTGTTGCGGGTGAGCAACTGTCTGTCTCAAAGTTTAACCCTCAAGCCGCCGAGCCCCGGTACAAAAGTGATGAGTCACGATAAGTCAAGGAGCCGGAGGGGTAGACACCTCGACCAATCATACCTCGTCAAATCAGGTTTTAATACCTAATATGGGAATGGACGGCTAGAAGAGTAGGAGGGGATGGGACTGAGACGGGCAGAATGCTCAAGGGCACAACAACGAATAAATATGCATGTGTGTCTGTGTATGTGTGTGTGTATGCTATGTGCGTGTGTGTTTGTCTGACTTTGTGTGTGTGTGTATGTGTGTGTTAGGTACGCTGAGTAGGGAGGGCTAACCACGTCCCGTTACAGAACGGTGGGCAAAGTTAACCTCAAAGATTGCAGTGACGGCCTCTTGATGCCACAACAAGAGAGAAAGGGATCGTCATCCGCTTAATCTGGTTTTCGTTTTGATCAGCAGTCACTGAGTTTGCGCGGCTGCAAACTTTAAACACTGGGTTACCCACGGTTTTGGAACGCACCAGTTAACAAGTTTCAAGACAGTGGAAATGTCACACATTAATCAAGCACGGCAGCTCGGCAAACCGATAGCATTAAAACATTAATCTATTCTCTGCCCAGACACAAGCCTCTTACTCGTGGTTGAAAAAGTCTGTCTCAGGTGTTCCAATACGCTCCTTGTGTTTGGAACAGGCAATAAAACACAGAAAATAGTTTGATCTGTTTTCTTCAGTGATTGCGGCGAGCTGTTCTCCTTGGGTCTTTGGACAAACAGGTGGTCAACTTTTTCGGAGGGACGTGGGTCCGTGGTCTAGCGGTCGCGGTGTGGCTGTCTCCTTGGATCCGAAATATATATAACCTATTACATTTTCAAAACACAGTGTTCTTTTTATAAGAATTTAAACACTTTATTTTGACTTTAAGTTCATCATGGAACCAATGTCTTTTATTGCCACTTCTTTTTGGAATAGACTCTCTGGCTGCATTAAGAATGATCAAGCTTATTTCTAAGTTTAGCTCATTTACAGGTTGGTCTATATTTACATTGGTGAGTTTTATTTCCGTCAGTGCTTTGAATTTGTTCCAGTTTGCACCCTCAAATAGCCACCTCCCTTCCTTCTTAATGTATATCATATGATAACAGATATTAAGTAATGACCACTGCCTATCCTGCATCCCTTTACAACTTTCCATTCACTAACCCAAGCTAACGATTGTGATACCAATGTGAGGTCTATTGCAGATTCTCTTTCACCACATTCATACTTGTGCCTGTACCATCATTTATACATACCAATTCCCTTTCATCCATGATGTTTGCAGTAATCTTTTCATTTACATCATCCAGACTCCCCCATACTGTTTTGTGCATATTAAAATCTCCACACCGGGCTATTGGCCCTCCCCACAGATCCAAAATTGTAACCACTTTTCCTTTTCCTATCGTTTACATGGATTATAGAAATGTATTTGTGAAGGTCCACGCTCACGCTGATGTTGTAGGAATGAGGGAAGGAGAGCATTTGTGTCGGCACAAGTGATTTTTATCCTCCACTAAACTCAAAGAAAACAAAACACAAGGGTCCACACAGCCCTCAAATAAACCAAAACACAGCACTCAGTTTGAGGCATTCAGTGCGATGCCTTCCTCCTCCCAGGATTCAGCCTACTGCAAGAGAGACCATAACCAGGTTATCCACATGCTTTATAATATGTAAACTGATTACCTGATTCTGGTCATCTGTGTCTGGTCTCTGGCCACTACTCCCCTCTCTCACCTGCAGCTGGCACTCCAACCATTCCCCACTGCCACAGTATTATTTTCATGCTCCCATCTCTGACCCAAACTTCAATAGCTATCACTTCCTAATTATTTACGGTAACCAGCTTTATACTGCCTCTGCATATGTTATTCTACCCCCTGTTCTTATTTGTTGGACTTCAGCTGTCCGTTTCCTCACATGCACCACCATAAGCTGCTGTGTGATCTCCTCCACAATTGCAACATGTTATTATGCTGTTAAGACCACACTCTCCTCCATGGTCTCCTCCACATCAGATTTTCACCCAGTGGAACTCCGCCTCTCTCTCTCCAAACATTCCTCTCTCTGCTACCTCCTTTTTACACATTTAATGTAATTTCAATGTCATTTAATGTCATTCTTTTGCATTTTATCAAAAAGCTGCCATCTCTAAGCACTTTAGCCATTTCTATATCCACGAGCACTTTCTTCTACACATTTGTTAAGGCTGTCGGACAAAGAGAAGCCATTTTAAATTTAAGAATTATCTTAAACTCCTTACCTTTCTTCTCCGTCCTTCAGTGCCCGTTTCACTGACTGAGACGGTACCCCATTGCTGCCTTTCCCTTTTCTCCCTCCCTTCTTATGACAAGCAATCCTGAAAAAAATCACAGTCCATATTTCCTTCCTTCTCCGAGAACCCTCCACTGCTACTTGCCATTGCGAATACAGTCACAGTTCAGATTATGCTTAAACCGCCTATTTCCTAATTTCGCAATTTGCTTTGTTTTGTTTCTCCACCTTCTGCCTACTTCTTTTTTTTTTAACATGAGGAGGGAGCTATTCAACTCAAAGGTTTTCCAAATATTCAGGTGCATATGACGTTAACTATAATGCATTAACACACTTAAAACTGTGACCAGGGTGAACTTACGTCCCTTGAGATAATAGCGCAGGGTTCAAGCACCCACTTAACTGCTTAGCATTCCTTCTCCAATGTAGAATATAGTTTCTCGTAGGGCAATATTTTACGGCTGCAGTAGAGGATCTGGTGTTCCTCACCCTTTTGTACAGTACGTGGGAGAGTAGTGCCCCAAGACCTACCTCTGAGGCATCCGTCTGGACCACAAACTCCCTGTTGAAGTCTGGGACTGTCAGCAGTGGTTTGGAACACAAGGCCTTTTTCAGGCTGGTAAAGGCTTCCTCTGCCTTTTGTGACTCCTTCACCATTCAGGATTCTCCCTTCGATGTCAGATCTGTAAGGGGGCAATCAGCTCAGAAAGGTTAGAGACAAAACGCCTATAGTAGTTGGCCAGGCCCACAAAAAATGTCACCTGTCTCTTGGTTATGGGGCGTGGCCAATCTTGGATGGCTCTAAGTTTTGCATCCTGTCGCTTGACCAGGCCACAGCCTATTGTGTATCGCAGGTATTGCTTCTCATTATGGGCTAGTTTGCACTTGCAAGGCTTGGCTGTGAGGCCCGCTACACGAAGCGCGTCCAGTACCTTCTGTACACGGGGCAAGTGACTCTCCCAATCTGTGCTGTGTATCACCATGTTCTTTAGATATGCCGCTGCATACTCTCTGTGGGGCCGCAGGACCGATCCATTAGGCATTGAAAGTTGGCAGGAGCTCCGTGTAGACCGAAAGGGAATTTTGTGTACTGGAGAAGCCCCTCAGTTGTTGCGAAGGCTGTTTTTTCTTTGGATCTTTGGGAAAGCAGAACTTGCCAGTATCCCTTGGTAAGGTCAAGGGTTGTGATGAAGCGAGCCATTCCCACATGGTCTATCAGTTAAGGGGCATAGGGTAGGCGTCAAACTATCACACCTCACTTAGTTTTCTAAAATCATTGCAGAACTGAGTCGATTTATCCGGTTTGGGGACCAGGACAATAGGGCAAGCCCAGGCACTATGGGACCCTTCAATCACCCCCAGTTCTAGCATCTTTCTAATTATTTTTATGTGCATCTGGTACTCTATATGGTTGTTGATTGACAATCTTACCTGACTTAGTGCAGATTTCATGTGTTGTGAGATGTGTTGTGCCTGGCTTAGCTGAAAACACCTCTAGGTTACTGTCAATCAGCTCCATGCTCTGGGCTGGGCGGTTATATGACGCTTGCTTATCCCTTTGGGCTTTTTCCATATTCTGCCTAACAATTAGATATATGGTGGCCACCATGTCTTTCATGGCCACTCCATGTTCAATAACCATGCGGTAGGGACAAGGCTGTTTCTCCCAAGATTCTTTGGCCAGGTCAAGAAGGCCCCAAGGTCTATCTCTTTCAATTGTCTTCTGTAGCATGGATTTTAGCGTCTTGTTGAACCTCTCTACCAGCCCATCTGTTTGGGGGTGGTAAACGGATGTTCTGAGGTGCTTGATCTTCAGGAGGAAGCACAGGCCCTTAGTGACATGGGACATGAAGGGGGTTCCCTGATCTGTCAACATTTATTTTGAAATACCTACCCTACTGCACAGAAGGAACAGTTATTTGGCAATATTCTGTGCCGTAGCCTTCCTTAGTGGTAGCACTTCAGAATAACGGGTAGCATAGTCCACCAGCACCAGGATATACTGATGCCCTTGATCACTTTTGGGTAGGGGACCCACCATATCGAATCCAATCCTCGCGAGGGGACCTCAATAATGGGGAGTGGGATCAAGGGATTTCTAAATGAGGGCCGGGGGGCAGTGAGCTGGCATTCAGGACAACTTCTACAAAAAACTTCTACTTTCTTGTGGATGCCTGGCCAAAAGAATCGATCCAATATTTTGTCTTTTGTTTTTCCCATTCCTAGCTGGGCCCCAAGCAGGTGTGTATGAGCCAGGTGCTACACTGTTGGGCGAAAGGCTTTAGGCACCAACAATTCGGTATGTTGTATACGGAATGTTGTATTTTAATGTTCTGGTATAGTAACCCATTCTTTATGGCAAAATGTGGGTAAGGTAAATCACTCCTTTGCCCTTGGTCCACACCCTCTAGAACCCTAACATTTCATAATGCGTTAATCAATGTAGGATCCTTTAGCTGAGCCTTACCATACTGGCCTGAAAGCGGGGGTAGTCTGTCTACGGGCGGGCTGGTATCATCACTTGAGGGTGCCTGGTGGCTTCCTTGGAGCTCCTCCCATCTGAGTCTGGCCCAGTCTCGCTGGATGATGATGCTGCAGCACCCAGAAGAGCATTCACTGGAGTAGAGGTATGTGTAGAATCAGGCCTGAGGGCATTTTTTGGAGCTGCACCTCTTATATCTACTTTTGCCTCTAGCCAGCGATTTCACCTTGGAACGTTTGTCTTGTATCTCCCTCCAGAGGCTGTGGAACAGGGAGCAATCTCGTCCTATCAAGAGACGGACTAGCAGAGCTTTGAGCACTCCTGCTTTGACTTCGCACATACCTTGTGTTGTGAGAAGCTTTCTCTTCTTGAAGGATGTCTTTTCCTTTCACAAAGGCTTTTAGAACCAGTGTGAAGTTACTCCCGGATTCCAGCAATGCTTCCACATCTTGGTCATTTAACTTCACCGGGCACATAAAAGCTGGGTGTTCTGAACCCTCCATTAAGGAGGCATAGAGGTGTGTAGTCTGGCTGCCAGATGACTCCGCTGTGGGCATTAATTCATCAACCATGTCACATTGCGATGATATATGACCCACCTCTCCACACCTGTAGCATTTCCTGGTGTCCTTATCCAACACTTGTTTTGGATGCTCAGCCTCAGTTCGATACAATCCCTGTCGATAACCATGCCTGGTATTTGTGTTCTCCTCATTCCTGCTCAGAATGCTGTTCCACCCTCGATCACACCTCCAAACATATATAACACCCCTTTTTTGAGCATGTCTTCCTTGTTTCCCTCCAAACCATCCATGGACAAGGAACTACATGCGTGCGGGTAACAATGGACTTCTGTTTATCATTTGTATCCCTGATGTGATGTATTTTCTGTTTAAAGACTGGCTATTCATTTATGTTTATTAAGATTGACCCCAAAGGGGCCAAGAACCCAAGTTGATGCATTAAAAAATCATCAACTTGATTGTGACCACAGCAACTTCCCTACCACCACTATTCCAAGCATCTGCAATAAAATGTTGAAAGGAAGACTGATTCCGGTGTTTAAATGTGTACACCCTTGTATGATAGTCACTGAACCATTGCCAACATCACCACCTCCATTTCATATTTTCTTAAAATATTGAGCATGCATCTATGTCCGGGGTGGTTGGTCATTCCTAAAAACCCAATTAGGGAAACGTTGGGCCATCCCAAACCTGGTAAGTCCTATTCTACTCAAAATGTCTTGTTTGAGGATGTCGTAATTATCTGCAACTCTGGTATCCAAATCTTGAAAAGCTAACTGTGATTCTCCAGCCAGGAATGGTGCTAGGATACCAACCCACCCATTTTTCCAGAGTGGCAGTGGTCTTGAATGCATGGAGTGCCTCAGGATCATCGGTTGGTCCCATTTTTGGGATAAAATCACTGGCCCGGATTAACGGGTTAAACTGCCCTTTCTTCAGCCTGAGTTCCTCTTCTTTTAACACATTTTTTCCTTTGTTCTTCTAACAGAGCCCGGCTTGTCTCCATTTCTAGCTGGTTGCTTTGAGCCAGCATCTCCATTATAGACTCCATTTTGTCGTAACTGGTTCTCAATGTTTGCAAAGTGAAAGGTCATGAACACTGTCTCACCCACTCCTCTTAATTGGCATTCTCCACCATTGTGATGTCTCGAGAGGTCGGGATTTTTCTTTAGATGTGGGTGCGGGAAATGAAGACAGCAAAACGTTCTAAATTAAATGGGCTGCATTCAGCACTTTCTTCAAAAGGTAAACTTTGGTTTTTCAGTTTTAAACAAACAAGGCAATTAAATCAAAAACTCTCATCCTCTTCTCAGTAACCAACTCTGTCTTCTCAATCCCAGTCTCATGTCTCACTCGCACTGACTTCTTCCAGGCTTTAGTCTCTTTCCCAAGGGATTAATCAGGTCATCTCCTTCAGCTGGGAAGCAATCACTCTCATGCTGGTCTAGATCTGTGGATTATGGGTTCTGTAGTTCTTTTATCCGAGGCCATGCTGTTTTGTAGTGCTTGTAGCAGCCAGCATGAGAGTCTACATCATTGACGGGAGGTACATCCCCTCCCGTCAATGATGTAGACTCTCATGACATCACAAGGGATACATGTTAGTCATAATTTTGAAATGTGTTTCTTTAGTTCTGGGCGGTATAGGGAGGGATAGTACATTGTTCTTATTTTTTTTTGATTGTTTTGGCGTCAACTTTACATTGGATATAGTGTCTGTAAAACCTTTTCTTATAAGATGGTTGTTGCATTTCTACCAAGAATGGTATCCCTTGAATTAACAAGGAGGGCAGTTGTGGAACAATGGTTTGATAAGCCATAATATTTTTGGTCAGAAGCGAGAGTACTTGTGGGATTGCTCTATGTAGTCTTATTAAGTCTGGTTTTGAAGGGTTAAAATCAGTTTAGTGCAGAAATCTTCATAAGTCAAAAAGTTCCCATCAGAATCCATCAGGTGAGTTACCAAATATTTGTCTCAAACCAATCCTTATAGAACAGTGATCTGTTCCTGTGTACAGGGACATTTCAAGACACTCTATGGGCCCCAGGAAAAATAAATAAATAAAAAAAACAAAGCTTTTGACATAGCGCCAGTACCATGGGGTCCCCTATCAGGGGGTTCCTGAACGTGTCATTGTAGTGCCCCCTCATGGCAAGTAGTTTTAGGGGCTTTCAGGTTTTCATTGCTGTGGACCAATGTAAACAGCCATCTTTCGGGGCCCTAGGCAATTGCCTGTTTGGCTGCCCCGTTGTGACGCCTCTGCCTGTGTAATACACATCTAATGTTCCACCATGTGGTGATGTGGGGTGAGAAGTTATGTACATATCGCTGTTTCTGGTACAGTAATATTTGCTTATGAAACTCAGACAATCAGATAGGCAATTTGTTAATGACAAAGTCAGAGACAAGCAGAGCTATTAGTCCCACAATCCTGTTGAAGATATTATTTGGAACACAGAACCAAAAGGAGTTACTATGGAGGATCTATGACTTAATCCGATTCATTTTCAGGGTTCCGTTAAGGCAATCAAAATCAATCACATTTAGTCCTCAATCCTAATTTTTTTAACCATGTCACTTTTCTTCATATAATATCAAATTGATTTGATTGATGGATTTAATTTGCTTCTTTGGAATGGTTCCATCTTTGTCAAGTATTTGCACACGTTTATCTTGTTTTCAACAGTTGACATAATTTCTGGTCGTTAGTGAGAACCGCACCCAGGTATTTTATTTCAGATTTTATCGGGGTGTGACAAATGTCAAATGTCGCAAAGTGTCGTGTATTGCGAAGAGTTCACATTTTTTTTAGATTTAAGGTTAGACCTGAAGCTTTAAATAATTTTTCAATTGTCGTAATTGCTGTTTGAACCTGCTGGTCATCTTTTATAAATAATGTTGTGTCATCAGCTAGCTGGCTGATGACAATATTTGTGTCAAATATGTTTAAATGTTGACTGTCTATGGAGTTTTTAATCTGAATAGCTAACATTTCTGTAGCAAGGATGAATACATATGGGGAGATAGAACAACCATGAGGAATCCCGACACTGACTTTAAAACTAGGGATTGTGCCATTATGTAGCATGACGCAACTGACCATTGAGCCTGTTTGTGAAGTTAACACCAAAACCAAAATGTTTAAGAATGGACAGTATAAAGGGATGTTCAGCAGAATCAAATTATTTATAGAAGTATAAAAATAGAATAAATCAATTGTCCTCGATTTGGTTCCTGTGTTCAATTATGTCCGTAGCGAGCCTAATGTTGTTCTCAATTGATCTGCCTTTTAGGAAGCCAAACTGAGTTTCAGAGATAAGGCTGTATATGCCATTTTGGAGCTGGGCAGTAAACATATATGTGAACAGTGTGTAATCTGAATTTCTAAGAGTAACAGGTCTTCTATTTTCTATTACTCTCAGGTCTTTGCCTGGTTTTGGAATCAAAACAATAACTCAGTGTCTCCTTGTGGGTGGGAGCCTACAGGTTTCAAATATGTCCAGAAAAGTATGATGAAGCAGTTGTTTTATTTCTTCACAGAAATGTCTATAGAAGGCTCCTGTAGGCCATCTGATCTGGGGGCTTTGTTTAGAGAGAGGCGACCAATGACTGCATCAAGTTCTGCAGCTGTAATTTGGTTCTCGTATGTCTGCTTTAGAGTATTCTTTACTTTTGGAATAAATGTTGCGATATCGCTTAAAAGGGTTTGGTACTCCTCATTAAAGAATTTGGAAGTGGCTATAGAATTTAAGGATTTCTGAGGAAATAATGTTTTCATCTGTAGTTTCTGCATCATCAACTATCAGTGATGTTATACTGTTATGTATACTGTTATGTACTCAACTTCAGGACCACAGAAGTATGCGGAGTTCTTCTCTCCATCCTCTATCCATTTAGCCCTGGATTGTATAAAGGCTTTATGTGCTCTTTGAGTCATAAATCATCAAGTTTGGGTTGGAGAGTAAGTATCTTCTGCCTGACAGCATCAGAAGGCTACAATTTGTTGCAGTATATATTCAGCTCTTTAATAATCCCTAATTCCTTCTTTTGTAGTTCTTTTTTGTAGATTTTGCTAAATGAAATTGTAAGCTGTCGTACTTTGTATGTAAGGAACTCCCATTTCTTGATGGATGTTCTTCAGAATTTCTAATATCAGTGATCAGAGATTGTATCTTATGGCAGTACTCATCGTTTTTAATAAGGCTGGAGTTAAACTTCAAATATCTATTTGAGCGAAGGCCTCCGTTTTTAGGCTTCAAACACAAAAAGATAATACTGTGATCAGTTAGTGGTGCAGCAGAAATATCCGAACTGATATCATACTCCAACAAGTTATTATTATTATTGTTATTAGCCAGTGGTCAATTCTGTGGTTTGTGGTTTATATTGAATCATGCATATTGGGATTTAGCTGGGTACAAATAGTTGCATGCGTCAGTCAAACTTTGTTCATTGCAGGACATTGATTGTTTGGGTGACTTACAGATGATTTGGAGGGATGCCTGTCATAAAATGAATCATGGACTAATTATCCATCAATTATAATATTTTATGTTAACCAATAGGAATTTCAGTTCGTTGACAGTCAGGATCGGACATGTGAGATATGACTTGAACCTAAACGTTTTTCAGCAGGATAGCGAACCCTGCTGGCTTTGAAGTGCCATGGCTAAAGTACATTCTGTCTCCCCATTGTTTGGACCAAAATATGGAATCCTAAGGTTTAGAGTGAGTTTCTTGGAGAAAAATAATATCAACATATTTGCCTTTACAAAATAGAAAGATGCCTTTTCTTTTTATGATTTTCCTTAGAACTCTTGCGTTTACAGAAATAAGAGAAATGCCAATTTTTAAACAATACATACAAAACAAGATATAGATAATTAAAAATTGGTGTTATCTGAGCAAGAATAAGACGAAAAAACCGCGTTCCGTCAAGATGTCCACACTGTTTATCTATTTGTGGGTCACTCCTGACCGAACCAATATGGCGGAAGCGTCGTATGACGTTTTCAGTTTGCGACGGTAAGTTGTAGAAGGACCCTTTTTAGTATGACCAGGCACGCGCTAAACTTTGAGTACTAAAACACACAGAGACGTTTTCGCAGTATCTGCGTGTTATTAGTAAAACGGCATTTGCACGTTAAACAGGTAAATACCTGAATTATGGTCTGATGAGTATTATCTACCGAGTGTTGCTATTTTCAGCCTAACTGTAGCTTGCTTTTCAAGTACACCTCACGCTAAATTGACAAGCTACATAAAATATTGTGCACGCTAATATCATGTAACATTTTCAGTTGTTGTGGACACATAGTCCCATGTTATCATTTGGATTGTATGAAGAAAACACAGTGTGAAAGTGGGTGTATTTAGTGTTGGAGCAGTTTTGCTCATTGTTAAAAGTATGTAAACAAAGGTTGGTTACATTTGAACAATGACCGTCAGGATTTTTATCTTTGCCAGTGCATCTTTTTTTTTTTTACACAGAGGGATGTCCTGCTTTAGTGGTGATCCCAACTTCTGCCCGGAATGTGGGAACGTTCTTCCTCTCCCAGGAATAAAGGACACAGTACATTGCCCCCGCTGCTCCTTCTGCATCCCTATAGCAGGTACGAACTGTCTGTCAGCCTCTATGATATCTCAATTATCTTGGAGGCAGCTCTGTTACTATGCACTCACAAATTATATGTCACTAAATAACTTGCTTTCGGGAGGGCTTTTCTACAGTTTCTTTGTCATTTTGTCTAAATCAGTAAAGTACCAGACACAGAGAAAAAAAATTATCTTACTTTCTACCCTTGGTTTCTAGCAAAATGATGTATCAAGGGGAAGGTAGATGAGCAATGCAACTTAAGACAGTGAAATGCCACCCATAATGAAGGATGTCCTTTGTAAAGTGTACACCAACCCATATGTGGCACAACCTTATGTTGTAGACAAACACCAACATATACCTGTTTTTTTATCCCTTTTGATAATGCACAAATCATCTCTTGCATACATCTGTTTTTGTTTTGCAGAGTTTTCAGGTCAAGAGATCCACTCTACTGTTATCTTTAACCCTGTAGAGCAGTTGTCTGTGGCTTTGGAGGATGAGGAGGACTGTGAACTTAAGAGGCCTGTGGTGAGAAGTGTGTGTGTGTGTGTGTGTGGGGGGGGGGTAGGTGTGTGGTCGTTCATGGTATCATTGTATGGCAGTATGCGATTATAGCTCTAAACCACAGCTCTGTGTGTTATTTTGACATACTGTATCTCGGTAAAACAATGTTTTTCCATTCAACACAATCTATTTTATTTTTAGAAAACATATTTGGAACATTAGTTAACATGCACAATGATGCACACATAGGGGTTTCGATTTCCAAATTGGGGTGCCATGTCCTTTGGAGTGCAGGCCACTGCCTCCGTAAGCCGGGTAGATCGCGGAGGCTGAAAGGAGAAGGTCTGCTCTGCAGAGAGTTTCACGATTGTCAACTGCTTGTTTTCTAGCAAACAAAACGTTTTATGTCCCATAGCTTTCATTAACAAAAGTTTGCTAAATTTCCGAGCTTCATATTCAACATTTCATGTCTTTGGCTGCAATTATCACACTTAAAAATGATCATCTCTGTGAATTATGGGATATTCAGGGCTGCGAAGGACCCACATGCCAAATGGCAACTGTACTGTCTATTGATGAGGACATAATCTTTGTGTAGATTGACAGACGCTGCTCTCGTTGCCATAAAGAAGGGATGGCTTACCACACCAGACAGATGAGATCTGCAGATGAAGGACAAACTGTCTTCTTCACCTGTATACACTGCAGGTAAATAATAAGTAACCAGGTTTCAGCCAACAACATAAAGCTGATTTCTTAAAGAAAGTTGGTTTCTGTATGAACAGTATCTTACTGTACATTTTATGCAGTTGTGAACTTCTTTGGTTTGTTTTAATGTTTCCCTGCTTTGTGTTGTAAATATAATTTTTACTTTGAATGTTAGAAACCTTCATTCTCCTTACAATAATTCACTATATGTTTACCTTTTAAAATGTCTCTCACACCTATTCTGTTGTTGTGGAACATTTTGTTTCTGTCTCCTAATTTTTGTTCTGCTATTCCTGGGATTCCAGGTATCAAGAGAAAGAGGACTCCTGAAAAGAAAGAAATCTACACTCCTGTTTGAACCCCTCTCAGAGGTTTGATATATAAATACTGCCATCCAATCCACAACCATCTGCTGATCGGGTTTCTAAAGTGTTCTTTCCACACTGTCCATGGTGGCATCAGGAAAGCATCAATTCATGCTGACTCATCAAAAAGTATGAATAAAATGTGTCTGCAAATGACAAATCTTGTTGTTTTCTTATTTCCTTTCTCATGATCAACACATTTGGCATTTCCTTGTTACATTCAGACACTTTTGTTGAAATCTATGGTTAAGCATGGGGTTCTTTATAATATATAATGCAGTTTTTTTGTCATCAATGCTAACAGTCATGACACATGTACCATCATCATGATGAGGCGGTTTCAGATTATTGTACTGCAGTTGAATACATGGTTATAGATAAAAAAAAATATTGAGACACTAGTGACCATGTTCTAAAATAAAAAGAATAGCTGTATTGATGATCGATTTTATTGTCATATGGCATAAGAGTCAGTTAAACTGTCTAATGAAATTCATATTGTTTCATCTGTTAGACCTCAAAATAAATCTACAAACTATACACATAAGACAGACTGATAAACAAATACATAAAGTGCAAATGTGGGATGAGCAGCAGGTATGAGTATAAAGTGACAGGATTAGTGCTTGTGATCATTGCTGGAGGGGCAGGGGGCTGTGTCTGATGGAGTCGTTGAGGAGTCTTATAGCGCTGTGGGTAGGAGCTGGTGGTCTGGGTCTTCATACTCCTATGAATAGGATACGAACAAATGATGTAGACAATGTAGAGGAAAAAAAGAGAAATAGCTCTGTCGCAGGACACAAATCAATATTATAATGTGTTGGCTGTCACAAACAGGTTGCATTTAAACTAGCTTCTCAAAATCAGGGCCACACACACTGTAAAAACAATGTGATAAATAAGTGGTTACTTGGTTACTTCAACTTACAATAATGATACAATAAACTTTGTCAATAATGATATGGAAGTATGTGCCATGAGTGGTGTAGTTGGCAGTATATGGGCAGTATGGTAACCAGGTGTTACGGGGTGGGGAGAATGTAAATGCAGTCACCCTAATTAATGACATATTGATTCAATGTTCAAGCGAAAATCGGCGACAACTTCGAAATACACGAAGAATGTAAACAAGGGTCGATTTGAACATCGGGCTAAAAACAAGTTCAGGCAGCAGCGAAGGTGTGGCAGGAGTCATTGGGAGGAAGTCTTTATGTGCAATTCAAAGTCAAGGAAGAACATTTTGTGGGACGCTTACTAGTGTAACACTTCATTCGCAAGCCCGTGTATTTGTTGCAGGGGTAAGAGGCGTGAGGACGCGTGGCGGACCAAATTTCGAACAATTTTGGAAACAGCAGCGGCGGCGTAGCAAGTTGGATTTTGCTTTCTGTGGACCCGAAACCGGCACGACTGGATCTCGAACCTTCTGTTCAGGCACTTGTAGCACGTAACAGAGACCGATCTGATACCGATCTTTCAATGACGATAGCGTAACCTATGGGCAAAGAGGTAAACTCAAATTAACCATAGGAGAACGAGTTGCCAGCTTTTGTTTTTCGTTTTGCAGAGCTGGGAAAGTTGAAGTTTATGTCACGAAACGATTTGATCGATTGTTCAAAAAACGAGAAACAATGGAACGTTTCACGGTAGTTCAGGGATACTTCCTGTAAGATGAAAGATTGCCCTCGAAGTCTGGCAAAAAAAGATCATATTTATATTTTCAGAAAAATACTTATTATACTAATCTTATTATACTGATTACTGTTACTTGGTTGGGCATGATACTTCCAGGTTTGTTAGGGTTAGTGAGTCGCTGTGGACCATATTCTCACAGAAAAACATTCAAGCTGGTTTGAGAGCAACGGGAGAAACCAGCTAGTTTTACTGTGGGGTTGCTTATTATGTGCTAAGTGAGTTTGAAGTTGAGTTGAAACGGTCATGTGTAACAACTCTGACTATCGAATTTTATGACCTTCCTTATATGCAGCCCTCTCTGCCTTTATTCATCAAGCTGTCCTTCTATTCCATTTAACCCTAATTTCTGGACGTATTTCATTATTTTTTTTATTGGTGATAGAAACAGTGAATGCGGTGGACAGAAATAATAGCATTAGCAAAAATGTTAACTGATGCGAGAATGTATGGTAAGATTTAAGATCATATGCTGTCGGTTAATTAGATCAGATGATTTGTCAATGTACAGATTACAAGTACAAAGCCAATGAAATGCAGAACTAATGCCGTAGGTGCCGTACTGTGTTAATAATAGTAGTTGTGACATATGACAAAAAGGTAAAGACAGGAATCAAAATGACTATGAAAACTAATAACTACATGAAATAATATAATCATCTAACTCTGATTCTAATGTGATTGTCTTTTTCATTTTGCAGCACTTTCTTTACCTACCTCTCTTCTTCACTAACATGCGTCGATTCAGCTCTGAGGGATCCCTCTTGGATCTTGACTTCCTCCCTTGGAAGGGGGTGGCACTTAAGAACCCAGGTTATGAGAAGAATAGGGAGTCTGGTACCTATACCCTTCACGTGGAGGACAGCGAGATGAATAAGAAGAGTTTTACTGGCTTGCTTCCCACTATCCAGGAGCCCGGAGTGTGTGTTGGCGAGGGGAGCAAAAAGGAGCTGACCAAGGAGCACAGTGTCAGCGTAGAAAACATGAGGGAGCTAGGAAAACCGGACAGAAGCCATCTTGGAGTATGTGTCATCAGTGAAGGCTGCAGGGCCTACAGTGACAGCCAACTGGCTCCTGCCACCCAGGAAAGCCCTGAGAGTGTGGGGGGACAGGGCCTGCCTCACCCATCATCACCCTCTTTCAACCCATTTTCTTCTCATTCTCAACTCACACCCCATCATAAAACCAAACTGTCAGCTGCAAAACTTCACCTCAAAACTCTATTTGGGCAGGTGGGAGGGTAATTCATTACGTTCAGCCTACACGGCAGCATATAGTTAGATTTTAAAAAGTCCTAAACTTAATTTCGATTATCATCAGTATTCATATTAAAGATATGTTAACGTGAGAGACACTCTCACCCTTTTATTGGAAAGCAACCTCCAGCAGAACCAGAATGGAGAGATTTGAGAGTAGAGGCAGACAATGTAAAGCTCTTGACGAAAGTTGACGAAATGATCCCATAAGTAAAACACCACTCTGCGTACAGTAAAATATAGTGGAGGTTCTTTATGCTACAGCTATCATGTAGTGTGGCTGTGCTGTTGCAGGTAGGTGGTGGTATAGGAGGCTTTGAATGTTTCAAAGAAGTGACATCTTCTTTACTGAAGATAGTTGTAATAATTATTACTTTACCTGGAATTTCACAATAAAACCATAGTTCCGTAGACAACACCAATTTTGTGGTTTCTGTTTCAGAGTCTTCATTCCTCTAACAGCAATCTGTTAAACACAGAACAGAAGGATGGGTAAGAATGCAGTTTTTTATACTTTTATTTCAGTCACATGTTGCAACTTGTTTAATCATAGCTCACATATTTGTATTTTAATTAATGAACTACATTAAAATGCCCTTTTATGGACCTTTTCTATAGTGCTTCAGAGAGGCCGTCTCACCTGCTCTTTATGCGTCAGTGGAGTCAGGTGGGTCTCAGTAAGAAGAGGAAATTCTGCAAAGAAGAGCTGGAAAAATGGGCAAAGTGCCTCAACACTCTCCTGGCAAGCCAAGGTAAGTCCTAATTGATTAACATTTTTGAATATACTGGTCAGGTATCAGTATGTTTTCAGCCAGTATGACTTCTCAGGATCCAAAGTGTAACTCTGTCATGTCTTTGTAAACAAAAGTTATTCTACTACTAAGTCTGGAAATGTATGTCTCTCTGGCCTTCAGTTTTACACTCGAATCTGGATCTTCTGTTATGGAACTAATTTTCATTCATGGTATCCAATGGTATTTTGACCGTAGCAGTACATTTTTATGTATTTTGAGTGGTTTCCTTGTTGGACTAGCATTCAAGTGTACCGAATTGTGCAGTTGTGTTATATGGAACGTACATTTTTATTTTTAAGACCAAAATTGTGTAATTGCTTGTTTCTGAAGTTAGAAAGCATTGATTTTGTATCATCAAGTGCGATTCAATGTAGGCAACTGGACTGGTTGAAGATTTCTTGAAGACACTTCACCTCTCATCCGAGAGGCTTCTTCAGTTCTAACTAGCTGCTGGGAAAGTTCAGGTATTTATCCTCTGTGAGATGAATAGCTCATCAGAGGAATAATAATTAGGTACTCATCCTCTGATTAGCTATTAATATCACACAGGATAAATATATCCTATATATACACAGTCGTATGAAAAAGTTTGGGCACCCCTGATCATTTTCAACATTTTCCTTTATAAATCATTGGTTGTTCGGATCAGCAATTTCACTTAAATATATAATATAGCAGACAAACACTGTGATATTTGAGAAGTAAAATGAAGTTTATAGGATTTACAGAAAGTGTGCAATAATTACTTAAACACAAGTAGGCAGGTGCATAAATGTGGGCACCCCAACAGAAAAATTACATCAATATTTAGTAGATCCTCCTTTTGCAAAAGTAACAGCCTCTAAACACTTCCTATAGTTTCCAATAAGGGTCTGGATTCTGGTTGAAGGTATTTTGGACCATTCTTCTTTACAAAACATCTCCAGTTCAGTCAGGTTTGATGGTTTCCGAGCATGGACAACCCACTTTAAATCACACCACAGATTTTCAATAATATTCAGGTCTGGGGACTGAGATGGCCATTCCAGAACGTTGTACATGTTCCTCTGCATGAATGCCTTAGTAGAGTTTGAGCAGTGTTTAGGGTCGTTGTCTTGTTGAAGTATCCAGTCCCGGCGCAACTTCAAATTTGTCATTGATTCTTGAACATTGTTCGCAAGAATCTGCTGATACTGACTAGAATCCATGCGACCTTCAACTTTAACAAGATTGCCAGTACCTGCACTGGCCACACAGCCCCACAGCATGATGGAACCACCACCAAATTTTACTGTGGGTTGCAAGTGTTTGTCTTGGAATGCTGTGTTCTTCATCCGCCATGCATACTGCCCCTTGTTATGTCCAAATAACACCATTTTAGTTTCATCAGTCCACAGCACCTTATTCCAACATAAAGCTGGCTTGTCCAAATGTGCTTTAGCATACCTCAAGCGACTCTGTTTGTGGCAAGTGCACAGAAATGGCTTCTTACGCATGACTCTCCCATACAGCGTCCCTTTGTGCAAAGTGCGCTGAATAGTTGAACGATGCACAGTGACACCATCTGCAGCAAGATCATGTTGTAGGTCTTTCGAGCTGGTCTGTGGGTTGAGTTTGACTGTTCTCACCATCCTTCGCCTCTGCTTATCAGAGAATTTTCTTGGCCTGCCGCTCTGGGCCTTAACTAGAACTGTGCCTGCGGTCTTCCATTTCCTCACTATGTTCCTCACAGTGGAAACTGACAGCTGAAATCTCTGAGATAGCTTTTTGTATCCTTCCCCTAAACCATGATGTTGAACCATCTTTATTTTCAGGTCATTTGACAGTTGTTTTGAGGCTCCCATGTTGCCACTCTTCAGAGAAAATGCAAAGAGGAGAACAACTGGCAATTGGCCACCTTAAATACCCTTTTTCATGATTGGCTTCACCTGTGTATGTAGGTCAAGGGTCAATGAGCTTACCAAACAAACTTTGTGTTCCAATATTTAGTGCTAAAGGTATTCAAATCAACAAAACAACAAGGGTGCCCAAATGTATGCACCTGCCTGATTTTGTTTAAGTAATTATTGCACACTTTCTGTAAATCCTATAAACTTTATTTTACTTCTCAAATATCACAGTGTTTGTCTGCTATATGATATATTTAAGTGAAATTGCTGATCCGAACAACCAATGATTTATAAAGGAAAATGTTGAAAATGATCAGGGGTGCCCAAACTTTTTCATACGACTGTGTGTGTGTGTGTGTGTGTGTGTGTGTGTGTGTGTGTGTGTATATGGTTCAGTAGTGCCACATTTTAGTACCTTTTTGCTTTTACTGTACAGAGCCCGTGCCTCCTCTTTAGTGATATGTTAACATGGAGTGCTTTCTACCGTAGCTGCTTTGTGCTAACTGTGACATGTATGGTTGGTGTCAGCAATTTACTCTTTTAACATCTGAATTGGGATGTTGCAACCTTTTTTCTTCCTCTTCCTCAAAGCTGGTGTTTCTGTGTTTGGAGCATTCTTGCGGTCTGAGTTCAGTGAAGAGAATCTGCAGTTCTATTTGGCCTGTGAGCAGTACAGACACTCGTCCAATAACTTCAGCCTGCATAGGAGGGCCAAGGAGATCTGTGCCACCTACATCCAACCAGGTTCTCCCAGGGAGGTACACACCTGCTTTTGTATTCAATCTTGCTGCAACTTTAGAAGTTTGTTCAAAAAATTCACTGTCAATTGTTTTATTTAAAAGTCTTCTTTTAAAATATATGCCATGCATATTTTGGATGATCTGCTGTTTAGAAAAAGCTTTGTGAGTGGTTCAAGCCATCATAACCGCTTAAAAACAAGAGCTGCATTCATGTGGAAAATAGAGCAGGATTGAACATCTCTCGCAGCACCTTGCAAGAAGATAGTAAAATCTGTCACCATCTCAAAGCTGGTTTAAAACAAGACTTGTGTCTTGTGTAAAACTAACAGAGACAAATAAATATATGTGTTTTAAGAGGTTGCTATCTGGTGACCTGGTTAGGAATGAGTTGAACTATCTAGTGAAATTTGGCTCCATATTATGTAGTTTTAAAACCAGATTATTACTGCAGCTGCACAATGCCTTAATATACTGACATAAACGCATGTATTGTTTATTATCAATTCAGCCAAAGTTATATATTCTTTACGTTACTGTTTAAGACAAGTTAAATCAGCGGGATACATTAAATGAAAGGTTAAAAAATAACCAGGGAGATGACGGAACAGCTAAGCCAACAGAATGTTGTAATGCAGAGGAATTTAGCTTTTCAATGAGTTTTGCACAATCACAGTTTTGTCTTGTCGTAGGTTAACCTGGACAGTAAGACCCGAGATCTGACCATCCAGTTGCTGCAGGCTCCCTCTCACACCTCTCTTTCACACGCACAGAAACGCATCTACTCAATTTTGGACACAGATTGTTTTCCCCGCTTCCTCCAGTCCCATATCTACCTCTCCTTACTCCAAGAGGCAGACTAAAGACCACATGTATTCTTGTGCATACCAGGAAGAGGACAATTGCTCAGTGGTTTCCATTAAAATATTTACTCAACTCTTTAAATTAAAACAAGACGCTGCAGCAAATGTTGTCACTGTGTGTAGAAATGTAAATAATCATGTCTGTATTCATTTCTGACCTGGAGTCAGGATATCATTAGCTTTTTAGTTTAAAGCAAGGGGAACAGCTGTTTTAATTTAAAGTTTAAAAATAAACCACCACCAGCTAAATTGTATATAAATTGTCTTTACATAATCAATGTGAGGTTTCAGTTTTTACCATCAGGTCTATAGGGAATACAATATATGCCTTCTTCTTAATCTGCAGGTTGTAGTTATATTTATGCTGGTCTACAGACAAATACAACTGTGTAATCATTAAATGTTAGTATTGTTAGGTGTATTTTTACCTCGATGATCTGAACATTTCTATCCTTTCCATACACTTTTTGAAAATAAATAAAAAATTACGAAAATATTTTTTCACTTGAGTTGAGTGGAATAACTGAGCAAAAAGTTAAATGACTGCACAGTCCATTACCTTCTGCATCCGATCCATTACCACAAGCACTAACCACAGGAAACAAATCGTTACTGATGTAGGTAATTCATAGTATTGAGTATATAAAAAAACAATGTCTTAAATCTCAGTACAGAAAACATTTACAGACCATAGAGTAGGGAAAAATATAAAGAAACCTAGTGAAAATAAAAGTCAGAAAGAAATTGATTAAATTAATTCGATTTAAGTTCTCTAAGTTAATTATAAGGGACATTCCATGAACAAAAAACATGCACTTAAAAAAACCCAAAAACAAACTGGACACCCCTTAAAATCTTCTTTTATGGTATTATTCTATTGATATATATTTGAAAATAAATTATAATATACACAACATTATTCATAACAGGTTTGCAACAAAGCATGGCAAACAATAAATAAAACATCTAATAGAAAGTGAGCTGGGTAGATCAAATGGTATTTGATGGTTTATTACCAGTTTCTCTTAAATACATATTAGAAAATTATAAAATAAAGGGATAATTTCTCAAAGGTTTTGATGTTTACATTGTCCTCCAACTCTGGCATGACCCATAACCTCTTTTTCATGAGGTTCTGGTGCCTAGTTATTGCTTTGATAAATCAAATGCTGCTAATATCTACCCATGGTCTGCAAGACGTCCATTTGCTACCGAAACTGGACAGGACTACATCATTCTTCTCCTTATTTCGTTCTCATGCACAGCATAGTCTGAAGTCTCTCCCTGGGAACAGTCAGAAACCATGTATACTTATGTGAAGCTGACCCACACTCATACCCAAACGTCCATTACTACACCATTAAAAGTAATCCTAATATTTCTTTCACTAAATTATCATTTTTACAGTAAATTAACCAAAATAACCACATTTCTTCCTCCAGTTCAGAAGTCAAAGACTTTCCTTTCTTTATAATAGCACTTTTCTTATGGGCAAGATTAAATTAAATTGCTTTGCTTATGCTCCACATAAGAAGACCATTACTCTAAACCCCCCCAACACAATGTATTAAGTGACTTTGGAGCTAATAACTAAGGAAGCAGCATCAATTTAAAAATAAAAATGTAATTTTAGTGAGTAAACTATAACATAACAACCCGTTTTGAATATGGTCTGCATGCACACAAATCAGAAAAAATTACCTAAAGCACTGCAGCATGCATGCCAGGCCTGTAATGTGCATGTGCGAAGTGGAGAGGTGACGTCACCCTTATATCAGATTGCCGTTTTTGTTGGTTTACACGCCGATGCTACCTGCATCCTACACTCAATAACCCATTTTTATGAGTTTTCAGTACCCCAAAACACTGTTGTGTTAATGAAAGGCCAAAAGGTAAAGATAGTTTTGCCTATAATGTTAAAAAAGTAAACAGCTCCTCCAAAAAAGAATAATAGTGTTTAAATTGGTCCACAGCAATGACAACCTGAAAGCACCTTAAATTACTTGCCATTAGGGGGCACTGCAATGACACGTACAGGAACCCCCTGATAGGGGGCCCCATGGTACTTGGTGGCTGTCAAAAGTTCGTTTTTTTTTATATACTGTATATAATTTTTTTGACGGGGCCCCCGCAGTCTTGAAATGTCCCTGACAATGGTTAATAAAACTATGTTTATGTTATGCATACATTATAACTGTTTTATTTTATTTTATATCGCTAGTTGCGAGTCACCCTTTGACATTTATTTTCACATTCTCTCCTGTTTTGTAATTAGGGAGTGAATTTTGTATTTGTGTTTATTTCAGTAGGTTAGTTGAATTTTGTTTTCAATCTACTCAGTGCACCCTGTCAAATAAGATTTGACACGCCTGCACGGTTTTTACTGATGGGTTTCAGTAGTTTACAAAAAGTACAAGGAAGCACAAAAAACATACACTATCAATAAACACTAACTTATCCAACATATTAATACAAAAATACTACAACCTGATTCTTACTTGATCTATGACTATAATACTCAATAAGGACGATGACTATGGATAAACCTTGGAAAGCCTGCCACGAAAACACAAGACTATCTGGTAACGAGAAAAGGGAGACAAGGATATACATACATAAGAACCAAAATCACCAGGTCAACACAATTATGCACCGTCTTCACTATAGGGAATATAATGAGTGAATTTAACGGAAAAGTATGTGGCGTTTTTGAGTGTTTAAGACTGAATTAAATCATGGGTTTTTGACCCATGATTTAATTCAGACCCCCAAACACCTAAATCGTTAACGGCTTTCGAACACAACTCAAGCGTTAATAAAAATGTGTGTGAGTGAGTTCAGTAAGTTTCAGTGACCTTTCCAGTCACCAGATGTGACTTCTGCAGAACACCTCCGTTCTCACATTTGTTTTGAAAAGAGTCAATGATCCTACTGTTGGTGCACCAGTTGTTATGCACGTAAACACAAAGCCCCCCACCTCTGCGCTTACCGGAGTCGATGTTTCTGTCCAGCCGGTGAAGCGTGCGTTCCGTTAGCTCCACTGCAGCGTCGGGGATTAGCGGGTGAAGCCACGTCTCCGTGATGAGAATAACACTGCAGTTGCGCACAAAGTTGTTGGTTGCCATCTGTAGCTCCAGTTCGTCCATTTTGTTGGCGATGGATCTGGCGTTGGTGAGGAAGATACTCGGTAATGCTGGCCGGTGGGGTTGTTTACGTAGCCTAGCATCCGAGCCCGACCGGCATCCTCGCTTTTGCTTCCTCTCTCGCCGCCGTCTTCGTCGCTTGGTGGGTGGGCCGATTATCCACGGAGAACCTGGCGGTCTCGTTATCCCCTCTGGGAAGTTGTAACTTCGTTGATATTCGTCCGTAATGGGAATGTTGTATGAGAGTCCGATGTCCAATAGTTTTTGGCGGCTGTACGCAAAAGTTGCGTTGTAAAAATCTAAGAAAAAACTAAGGTAAAGTACTAAAAACAAACACCACACGGGAGAGCTCTGAGCCGCCGCACCAGTGCGCGCCGCCATCTTGGTATAAACATTCTCTCCTGTTTTGTAATTAGGGAGTGAATTTTGTATTTGTGTTTATTTCAGTAGGTTAGTTGAATTTTGTTTTCAATCTACTCAGTGCACCCTGTCAAATAAGATTTGACACGCCTGCACGGTTTTTACTGATGGGTTTCAGTAGTTTACAAAAAGTACAAGGAAGCACAAAAAACATACACTATCAATAAACACTAACTTATCCAACATATTAATACAAAAATACTACAACCTGATTCTTACTTGATCTATGACTATAATACTCAATAAGGACGATGACTATGGATAAACCTTGGAAAGCCTGCCACGAAAACACAAGACTATCTGGTAACGAGAAAAGGGAGACAAGGATATACATACATAAGAACCAAAATCACCAGGTCAACACAATTATGCACCGTCTTCACTATAGGGAATATAATGAGTGAATTTAACGGAAAAGTATGTGGCGTTTTTGAGTGTTTAAGACTGAATTAAATCATGGGTTTTTGACCCATGATTTAATTCAGACCCCCAAACACCTAAATCGTTAACGGCTTTCGAACACAACTCAAGCGTTAATAAAAATGTGTGTGAGTGAGTTCAGTAAGTTTCAGTGACCTTTCCAGTCACCAGATGTGACTTCTGCAGAACACCTCCGTTCTCACATTTGTTTTGAAAAAGGAACTCCCTCCCCGGTATTTGTATGGTGTTCCTAGTAAACTGCTTGGTGGTTATGTGGTAAAAATAATAATAATAAATAATAAGTAGAATTAACATTTATATTGTAATGGCACAGAAAACTAAATCTATAGCATTTATATTGAGTAGATGTTTACTTAGTAGTCAAAGTTAAGAGTGTCTGGGAGTGACAAGGTATCAAATGGATTTCCATCTGACAGCTGTAGGATATTCTGCCCTGCTTCAGCCGTTGCCTGATTATTTGATTTGACTATTATATTATTGTTGAACAAATAAAGAACACAACTCCATTTTAAGTCAGAAATGTGTATATGCCCTTGTATCCTCTTCACAATATACAGACCATCAACAGTTGGCAGGACTCATTGATTTTTCACTTATTTGCACAAACTAATAAAACTAGGATGTTGTACTTTGTTTATGAGAAGCATCCATATGAATGCTTCTTGTGGTGTTCACGACTTTGTATTTCATTTTTGAAAGCTCTGAATTCACAGGTTTTGCCTAACAGCAGCGTGACTTAATCACTTTAACTTCCCACACTGACCCCCTGAACTCACAAATTCAAATGGCAGCAGATAATCAAGCCTTTTTTGTGACTGATAAACCTCTAGGATTTAATGTAAACGGTTTCAAGTGACATTTTTCACTGAATCTTACTTTGCACATATCTGTCCAGATGGCCAAAAGCTCTGCTGTGTACAGTTTGCACCTGGCAACTAGACCATGTTGGCTACCAGCAAGATGATAAGAAAACCAAAAATATAGATAACATGGTAAAAAATTCGAAGAGAACAGGAAAGAAAAAGGACAGGAGAACAGGAAGGGATGGCAATGCAAGACAAAGGACAGTTATGTAGACAAAAGGGAGTAAAAGGTAAAGGTGGGGTAAATGAAAACAAGGACATAATAACAAAAAAGACTAAAAGCAAACAAAATTCTTTAAAAAAATAAATTCAAAGTGAAAATTGTGAGACCAAACATAAAAATGCAAAACCACAGGATGAAAACATACTTGTGTTTTTATCTAGATCAAGTAATACTATTTTTAGGTTACTAATATACTAATGGTTAATATCAATATGAAAATATGTGTGTGTGTGTGTGACAAAAGGCAATTTCACGTGCAGTTTTGTGGCATATAGTTTAATCGGTTCTAGAAAAATGCAATGGAGGGCAGGATAAGACAGAGCTTTCATGATAAAAAGACTTTATATAGTTTCTCCATTTGGGTCAAAAATCATGTTGTCCTTTTTAAACAGTTTTAGATCTCACAAACATTCCTTTGAATGGACTAATCTATTCTTTAAGTCAATGGAAGCTAAGCTGAGATCTCTTAGGGGAACTATATAAGCAGTCGATGATGACATGAATGACATGAATATAATAAGGAAATAACAGATGTATTTAGAGGGGTAGAAGATGGTTTGGAATGGTTGAAAAAGTAAATAAAGGGGAAGAGAGAGACAAAACAGAGGGTTTAAAAGCTGTGGTTGGGCAGAATAAATTGGAAGAGAGATTGTTAACTCTGCGAGCTGGACAAAATTAATTGACTCATGAGAGAAAGACAGCACTATCTGGAACACATAAAAGTGTGAGTCTTACCTGGTGTGTCTTGCACTGCAGCGTGTGAGACAACACTGTGGGCTCTGATCCCTGTTGCCACCAGGATCAGAAGCTGGGGCCACTCGAGGGGGGCCCCTACTGGGGGAGGATCCCACACTGAACGAGAGGGGGCCCTCGGGGGATGCAGACTGCTGGGGCGAATGAGGAGGAACAAATGGCCAGGGAAGAGCCCTCTGCTCTTGATGAACCACTGCAAATTTAAGTCTCTGATATTGTAAGTTTATATACAATCCTTTCACATGTAGTATAATTATATTGTAAGTCTGACTGCGGACATGCTTTTGTAATGCATGTAGATTTTTGTAGATATTTTTTCTAAACCAAACCAAGACCTGGCATTATGTGAGTTAGTAAATTGCTGGATGCATGTGTTTAATATGTGAAATGAGTGAAATGACACCACAATTTCAACAGTTTACCTTCTCTCTCTGTTAAAGAATAGGGTTTGATCTCTCCTTCTGGCTTTTTTAGGGGAACCTTTCTCAACTGGGAAGCTGTGAAGTAGAACACACACCGCTTGTTAGGGTATCCCTCATGCTTTGTGTCCACCTACATGTAGGTGAAGGTTCTCATTCATCCAGGTCATGGTTATATCAAGTGCGATTCAAATTAGGCAACTGGACTGGTTGAAGATTCCTTGAAGACGTTTCACCTCTCGTCCGAGAGGCTTCTTCAGTTCTAACTAGCTGCTGTAAAAGTTCAGGTATTTATCCTCTGTGAGATGAATAGCTAATCATAGGAGTACCTAATTAGAGGACCATTATGTTAAAATTGCAGGTCGTTGGCTAACTGGCACCGATTCAGGTTATGGGTTTCGCCTGAGTCTAGGTGTAAATGAGGGTCGTTAGGGGGTCATCATGACTCTAAATCACAGAGCCAAAACAATACCAACAAACACTAAAGGTAAACAGAAGGAACAGAACCATGTCAAGGCAGCCCTCAAAACCTGTGGCTACCTGAACTGGGCTTTGGTAAAAAACTCCCGGTTTACTTCAGACCCACCAGCACTCTGAGGCAGAAGCTGGTCCACCCAAAGGATAAGCTTCCCAGACACAAACGCATGTCACAACACCAGAGAGCAACCTTTTCTGGTCAGGACTCAGCCGTTCATCTACATCTGAAGGACAGTGGACACTCATTTGAGGATGAAAATGTTGACATTCTGGCCAGAGAAGACAGATGGTTTGAAAGGGGAGTAAAATAAGCTATCTCTGCTAGAACAGAGAAACCATCATTTAACAGAGGTGGAGGCTTAAGACACCATCTTTCAGTCACTTACAGTGCTGTCCTTCACTCTCTCCCCAGGAAGGTAAACAAGAACAGCAACTCAAAATCTCAGGTGAAACTAACGACCCTCATTTGTATTGTCCTCTACAATCTATCACCACACACTGTACTAAGCAATTATTACAGTATTTTCCCAGGGAGATCTTTTACACTATAGGCAATGGTTGGGATTAAAGTTAAGACAATGTGTCATATGGTGATTCCGTGACTTACTACATCTCTTAAATGAATCATACTGAAAATAGCTCTTCTTTTTTAAAATAATTACTCAAGTTTAGTTTCGTAGTTTATTAAGAGCTAATAAACACAAGCTCTTCTCATAAAAGTAATGTAAGTTGTATATTACTTGTAAAAGATCAACAGTAAGTTGTGACCTACTCGGTTATGGAAAAATAAGCAAAGAGAGAGAGATTAAATTTCAGAAATCTGGTCAGTATTATCCATTCCCTTGTTCTTAACTTGCTCTGATGAAAATGCTAAAAGGCTAAAGCAAAAGATACCATGACATCGTACCCATGCAGCCCGCCCTATTTCTGGCTCTACAACAAAGCTCCAATTAAAGCAACTACAAACCTAAAACATGTTAGCTCTGTCTCTCCCTGCAAGGTGGAGTTGTACTTCTGGTCTCGTACTTGAATTATGTAGGCAGCACTACAGGGCAGGCCAGGAACCAAACCACCAATGTTCTGATTATTAGACAGCCAACGGAGTAGAAAGCATCATGTTATAATGTTTATTATTGACAATCTCACACAAACTGAAGAAGCCACTTGGATTATAGGTGAAACGAAAACCGCTCCTGATTATGTCACACAAAGCACCTTTAATTGTGTTTTAAGGGAGACAAACTATTTTAAAATAATGAGGGAAAGGGTTACCTGTTCTGTTGAGGAAGAAGCCTTCAAACACCACAAAGTTATTGACCTGGGTAGAAAAAAAGGAGAGACATGATGCTCTTGATACATGAAAAAAGGAAATAAGTTTACATCCAGCTTTTTATTTAAAATAATACTCAGGTCTGCTTAGTAGGTTTTTCAAATTAATTTCAGAATGCAGATTCAAGTTTAAATATCCAGAACGAACCTTTGAGGCCTGAGGATTCTCACAGTGACATTGATGTTGATATTTAGCATCCAGTCCCACCTACCTAAACCTCAGTCATGGCCCAATTTTAGCATGTTTCAAAATGTTCAAAAACAAAATTGATGCACTGATTTGTTAAAAATAAAATATGTGTACATATTATATAAACCAGAATTATTATGCTATTCATTTCTTATTTTAGATACACTTAACTATCTATTAATCTATTAAATTCCCCCTGGATTTCTGATGTCATACATCAGATGTTTAACATGAAAGCTCTTGATCCAAGAGAATTCTCTCTTCAGTCAACGTCTAGGACCAGCTGTATCTTATATGCTCACTGTGAAAGAGACAGTGTTTCACTCCTTACAACATTTAACCGCCGGAGACTTTATGTATGTACAGTATTGTCTGTGATACAGTTCACAAGGTACTTACTCGCACAGAACAGCATGATGACTTCTGTCTCGTCTATTTGAAATATGCATTGAGGTGGGACTACACATAGAACATATTACATATACAGCATGATGCTGCCAACACCATGCACCACTGATGCGTTTAGAAAGGTGATAAGAAATGCCATATGCTCTCAAGGTACTCTGGACAACTGACCCTGGCTAAACCTGCTCCCTTAGCTTAAATAAACAATCAGCTAGAAGAACAATTGTTGTCTCTTAAACTAAAAGTTAGCTATTCTTCTGATTTGATTGGCTTGTTAGGTGCTATTATGTACTGTTTTCAGTCAACATATTCATTAATTCAGTCACACCTTTCACCGTTATAAATGAATACCCCTTCCAGACATTTACCAGACAAGCTAGTTTAAATACAACATTTTTCCCACAGCGAATACTGTTGTCTGATTATCAACGTTGAACCAAATAGAGTATACATTTTAAGAGATTATTTGATTAACAACAGAGCTACCAACCTAATGTTACCCCCATCAACACTTGAGCTGACATAATATTAACAGCAATTAGCTAACCTGACATTGCCAGCAAAGTAAAAGCTATTGCTACAGTATGTATGTTTAATGCAGAGTGACAAAAAGCTGCCCAGTACATATATACTGGCCAAAGTGAATTAACTTTTCCTTAGAACAAATGGAGACACTGTGTTTATCATCTTCATGTTAAACTGTCTGATCACACAATTTAATTATTAGTTTGGTTTAGTTGGGGTGTAGGAAATGGTACAGGGTATATACCATTGCATGACCTCTCAGGATACTTTGTGTCTGAGGCAGAGCATTGAATCTTTGTATTGTATCTCACAGTCTGTGAGTTGTTTAGGTGCTTTCACGTGTTTTTCACAATGAAGAGGCTTCTATCTGCTAACTCTACCATAAAGCCCAGATTGGTGGAGTGCTGTAGCAATGGTTGTCTCATCTCCAAACCCTGGAACTCAGTCTGACTGATGATTGGGATCCTGGTCACCTTTCTTTCATTAGCTTGCCTTTATCTTGACCCATATGCTTTACCCAATTACAAATATCATAATAACCACAATTATGGAAAATTGTTCTAGATAATTAATAAGTGTCCTTACTCATCCTGCTAGACCTCAATGCTGCATTTGAAACAATATATCACGAGAAGTTATTACAGAGACTGGAAAATGCCATCAGTATTGCAGGGTGTGCACTAAGACGGTTTAAGTCGTACAGGTAGTTTCCAGTTTTAAAAGGTTTGTTTTTTTGTTTGTATACAGTGGGGTTCAACAAGGATCTGTACCTATACCAATAATCTTCACTCTACATATGAAGCTGAATGAGACCAATCAGTATGTCAAACTCCTGGAATGCCACCAATGACATTAAGGCCTGGATTACCAAACTAACGTTTTAGCCCTAAATTCAGACAAAACTGAAGTTATTGTACTCAGCCTTCAACAACTTAAAGAAACATAATGTGATCATATAGTTACTACATAGAAAACGAATGCATGCATTAATTACTTCTGTGAAGGGCCTCTAGTTAATATAGTATGCTAAAGCGTGAGTAATGACGGGAACTAGAAAAAAGAGATTACATTACTCCAGTTTAAGCTTTCTACACAGGCTCCCTGTAAAATCCAGACTCAAATTGCTTTCCTTCAATTACGAAGAACTCAATGATCGGGAGCCATCATATCTCAGAGAGCTGAGTAGTACCTTACTGTCGCAATAGATCATTTCACTTTCAAAATGCAGGCTTACATGTGGCTACGAGAGACTATAAAAGTACAGTGAGAGGCAGAGCCTTCAGTTCCCAGGCTCCCCTCCTGTGGAAGCAGCTCCCAATTTGGGTCAGGGAGGTAAACACCACTTATATTAAACTTTCCTCTCTGATGAAGCTTATAGTTAGGGCTTACTCAGTCATGCCCTGAACCATCCTTTGTTATGCTTTAGGTCTATACTGCTTGGGGAAATTCCTTTGCTCGCCTGTCTCTCTCTGATATCATTACTTCACTTTATCACCTCAAAGATGACCTTTGCTCAACTTATTAAGGAGAAATCACACTAAAGCAAGCAATAGACAGTCATAGCATGATAGGAAAGTAAAGAATGTACCTGGGGAACACTTTGTGTCAAGCAGTAATGCTTTGCCAGGAACGATAGGAATTTGGGTGAGGGCCTGTCGTAAGCCATCAGCACCGGCTCTAAATTATTGTGCTGCAGATGAAACAAAATAAAAAAATATTGTAGTAAATGACAAACTGCACATTGCAATGAACTGTGGATATCATGTGTATCTTCTGCATGTTCACTGATATTTCTTTTCAAGTTTCTCCGTTTATGTGAGTTAAAGTAAAAAAATGTCCAAACTTCAAATACGACTACAGGAATAGAATATTTGTCATTACACATGTCAAACTATTTAGTTTGAAGGAGTTTGTTATATAACATGGTTAAGGCAGATGGAATTCTTCTGTTAAAGGTTTCTTCCTGGGAGTGCTTTCTCTCCATTGTCAACAAGTGTGGCTCATTGTGGTATCTCTGGTTTCTCTATAATATTGTTATTTATGTTGTGGTTTGGCACCATTTGAATAAAATTAAGTTAAAATGTATTGTAATAAATAATAACCTACAGCACTATTAAATTACCTCGGAGACTTCTTTCTATTTCTCCATGTTGGGGAAAAATTGAGATAAGAGTTAAAAATATTAATTGGAGGGGCCAATGTATTAACATAAACATACAATGTTTGATCCCACAATACTTTCACAAATTTCTTCTTCCACAAATCTTTCCTAATAATATGAATAAGGTATACTATTCTGTCCACTGTTTTTTAAATTCTAATAGTCCTTGAAAAAAACACAATTTGCAGAATGTTGTATAACACCAATGGTCTTGACCAATAAAATCTTGACTAAATTGTGTCTTTTAAACAGAAACAAATAGATAACTTCATATTATTTCCAGTCAAAACAAAGTTATTTGTATCTGTGTTTACCTGTTATCTGTCTTTTTATCACAAGACCAGGCTTACTAAGATCACAGACCTATGCTCACTTTTTTTAAAGTGCCTGTGATAACACTGTCCACTACACCAAGTCTGGTTTCTAGTAATGTGTTCAAGAGAGAGTAATGGCTCACCTGCAACATGAAATCAAACAGCTCTAATCCATAGCCATGTCGCTGAACGTTCTCCGCAATATAGAAATCCAAAATACACAGTGGCTCTGCCTCAATGTGCATACCCTTTCTGTCCTGTGGAGGAAGCACAGCGAGGTTTCAAGGTTTACCGCAGTTGGAGAAATAAATACTAAAGGAGTGTTACAGAGGCAGATAACGAGGCTAAATAAGAAGCTAATATAAGCTTGTTACAGAGAGGAAAGGAGCAGAGAAAAATGTTCTACGACATGTGAACTTTTACGCAAGTATTATATTTCACTTTAGATGGTCATCTTACACCATAAAGTACAGATATTTAAAATCACTTCTTTTCAAAAAAAGGTCTGCTGGATAGAGACACGAAACACGAGTTGACACACGGAAGTGTCTGCGCTCTCTCATTATCCTCGTGCATTAACATTAAAATAACAGAACCAATAATACACCATTATTCATTATAAGTGGTAGTGATATATGGGTTGTTAAATTAAATCAATTAAGTCATGCAGTAGGTAACTTACAAGGAGAAATAACTTCTTGTAGCCGACCTTGAGAAATCCCACTACCACGCCACACCCCCTATATGAAGGGCAAACGAAGAATAGTGAGTTTAGTCTGAATAAAGATGGTGTACAGCAAAAAGCAGTCAAAAAAAGCTCCCAAAACCTTTTCATAACACAAGTACAAATGTAGCTTTCCATTTGGGTGTTTTGACTCAAACTGCTCTGCCATGTGCATTAAATACACATGTTATTGGTGCTATGTGTTGTAGGTCTCAACACTACAGTGCACACATTGTGACCACAAGATGAATAAGGGCTGGTGTTGTCAGTCCAGCGTGCATATGAAAGTTCAGGGCCAGAAACAAGATGTACAGTTGTACCCATTGCTCTCTCCGTCTTTCAGCAGGTAGAGCTGATGCCTCTGGGACTGCAGCTTGGAAGCACTTGTTATTTGTGCTGTGAGTTGTTGGGCCTGTGGAAAGTGAACATCAACAATCCTGATGAGTACATATATATTGTATACATATATACACTGTATACTAGTGCAGGTACATTGCTTGAGTATCAGTACCAAAACAATGAATTTGACTTCATATAAAAATCACATCAAATGACACTCCAATCATTTATAGTGTCAGTAGTTCAATTAAATGGGAAAGTCTCTTTAAGACCTCACAACATATAAAGTATGTATGAATACATTTATACAACAAACACCTGCTTAATGTATTAAGTAAATATTTTGTTATAGTAAGAGAATAGAAAATACCGCAGCTTTTAAAAGCATCTGAAATGCAGCTTTTCTGTTACTTGTATGATAGTTAGGTGCATCTTCTGAGTTTTTAACTGCTGGGCAGATGAATTAAGACGTGTAAACAAGTCATCACTTTTGACTTTAAATTCTTCTTTTGAATTTTAAATAATCATCATTATCTTGACACCACTGTTGGGTCTGGTTAAGCGTGATTATTATTATTGAAAGTGTAGAGAGTGATCTGCACTCTGAAAAAGCAATCACACAACAACCTGGGCACAAAGGCATGGGTTGATAGGATTGCTAGTGATATCATATCCCTACCACAGAGTGCACACGCACTAAACAGGCTGAATGTGGCCTTTAGTGATATGGATTCCACTATGTGGCCACTGAGTGTACATTTGCTAAATATAAAAAAAATAAACTGTACGTCGACAACCGCTACAAAATCATAAACATACTGCCACACCCATAGAAACTCACCTCTGCTGAGGCTCTCCCAAGCTCATCAATGACTTTGGTTATATGAGCCACATGATATAGCCTGCATTGGACCACAGCAAAGCAAAATATGATAAGGACCGACTGGCACGATTGTCAAACAGCAAAGGGTAGACATTTTATCGGCTCATGCAGAAATATCGACAATGTTTAAAATAGTATCCATAGGTTTCCAAACACAATATTTCACTGGATCATTACATTTGCATTATAGCTTATGTTGGTAGATTATCTAAATGGAATCTTTCATACAAGGTACAGCTATTAGGTAGGTACAACGTAAAGCCAACGAACAATGATAGACAGGATTGTCTGGTCTACGTTACCTTCCTGCCGATGTAAGATCTTCATCAGCAAAACTCTGGTCCAAGATGGAGATCCTCTCTGAGAACAACTGGTTAATATCAAAAGGAAACTCCATAATACCGTTCAACCAGATCCGTTGAATAGCTATATTCTACTATGCAGCAGAGATAACACAGGCAAGCCGGATAAACGGATTCGTTAGCCAAGAAAACGACAGTTAGCTAAATGCTGTGAGGTCGGGGCCAATAATACCTCAGAATTATAATGATAGAGTTGAATACAAAATCATTATCTTTGGGAGTTCTAGCAAGGGGCGTCTGCTGTTTACAACGTCACTGCAGTTCCATTGTCTCGCTAAGGGTTTGAGTGATGGAGTCCCTCCCCGGCATCGTAAACTATTGTGATTTTTCTTCCGGGTTTCCGGTCGACAGAATGCCTCGCGACACATTGCTGCCTCGCGCAGATTCAAATGAATTTGCAGTTCAACGTGTTTCTCCCATAGACGTTATCATGTTTCTACAATACATACAAGCATTATCTTTGATATAGTCTTTTTTCAGTTGTTAAACCCAATAGCAACAATTCTGACCTAATCATCATCGGCCCTAAATCCCTCGCCAGAGCCACCCACAACTTCAGCCTCACCCTAGCCTAGATAACACCAAACTGACCCCTGCTCACACATCCGCAATCTCGGTTTCATCTTTGACAATCACCTCAAACTTGAACAGCACGGCAACCATGTCACCGAAACGGCCTTTTTACATAAATAAGCAAGACCCGTCTCGGCCCATCGCTCTCTTTCTCTGCCGCTGAAACTTTAAAACATGCTTTCATCACATCCAGACTAAACTACTGCAACCAGCATCCTCTATGGTTCACCCTCAAAACTCCTCAATAAACTCCAGAATATCCAGAACTGCTGCTCGCCTTCTCACTCATACTCGCTCCGAGACCGCATCACCCCCGTCCTCCAGAACCTGCACCGACTCCCTCTAAAAGAAAACACTGCATACACTTTTAAATCCCCCCCTCACCCACAAAGCCCCCCACTGCCAGGCCCCCTTAATCCTCACAGCCCTTTTCCAGCCCCATACTCCCTCCAACAACCGACGTCCTTCTGACGCCCACTTCCTCTCGCTTCCACCCAGAACCAAGCATCGGTTGCTCCAGGATATGAACACATGAAATTATGTTTAGTCTTACATATAGTGTGGACACATGTATGGAGGTATCTACGGTAATCACGCGTTTATAGTTAGCATTACTGGGATCGCATGATCGAATCCCCTCCATGATTTGTTTATGCACGGCAGCCTCCGTATTATCTGTAACGTAATGTGTAGCAACACGGAGGTCAGTTGAAATGAATTGATTATGTTAATGTTTTCCGGCGAAGCCTTCTTTATGCCACCACACATATTAGACACACAGGCAGGTGCGGGGGAAATGACGATTCTGCATAAATCGGAATTGCATCACCAGTTAATATGATATCCAGTTAATATAGAACACCGGCGCCTCCATCTGGAGCTCCCTACCAATTAACATCAAATACTACCCTGACAAAAACTTGCCCATTCTAAATTGCTTTTAGTATTTGACTGATTTCATGTGTTCTTTCACTTTCATTATGATATCAATACTTAAATTTCAGCTTCTCTTCTCTACGTTCAGTACTAAACTCCTGTTCGATCACAGTGGTTGTGCATGTTACCGCTACTCTCGCTCCTCTCACTGACTTCGCTCTTGCTCACTCTGCCCTTCCCACTTCTCCCTTGCTATTCTCTGATTGGCGTGCTGGCAGGTCACTCAGTAGCACACCGCTAGCTGCAGGATGGCAGAGAAGAATAGGAGCGTTAGTTGGTCTTACTTTACCGCTGCAGCCCAACACAATGCAAGCTGCAATGTTTGAAGAAAACACATAGGTTACTGTTGCATTACCACAAATGTATACACATATTTGAAAACATACCCAAAAGAGAACTGTGAGCTGCAACGTAGACGGAGGGAGGAGGGGAACCCCCCAAAACACATCCAGACCAGACAATGAATTAAAGGAAAAGCCACAATTATCATTTACATTTATATTTGTATGATTGTGTGGCGCGAAACTCCCGTTTACAAATCAGGTACGCAATGGCACGGAGTGACGTCATGAATTTGACTTTTTGCTGCGCATGCGTACCAGAACCAGTTACGCGCACCCTGGTTATAATTTCACCAAAGTGGCAAGCATAAAGAAAAGAAAGGTTGATGCAGAATGACGCTTTTCTGGACAAATGATTTTGTGGAAGTAAAAGGCAAGCCTGTGTGATTGGTGTGTGGGGACTCTTGGGGAAATTTGTATTAAAGAAAATTGTTAAACTTGTATTGAAGCACATTGATTACACAGAATGCTCAAAGTGCTTTACATCAGTGAATATAAAACCACCAAAAACTCCATATTAAATTCGAAGATCAAGAAATTATGAAGATCATTCAAACGATAAGAGGTGGAGAAAATTTAAAAAGCAAATGGGAAGATACGACGGAGAAATAAAACAAAGTTACACAGATAGAGTTGCTTTTCTTTATTTCAATAGCATTAAAGAAAGGTAAATGGGCTGCATCTTAAATGTATTAAATAGGTTCTGGGGTATATTATTTAGTTTGGCCCTCGTAGGATTTTGTAAAACTTGAAATGGCCCTCGATAAGAAAAAGGTTCCCCTACCCGTGTTGTAAAGTGACTCAGAGAATTTTGAAAAACTCTATACAAAATACATACAAAATCTCAAGACGAGGTCTCTAACGAAACAAAAAATAAGTACATTTTTATCAGAAGTTTATTATTTTGTTATGTTTATTTCCACAAGAACGTCGTTATTCATACTGTTTACAAAATTGGATGTCTGTGTTTCACCAAGTACAGAGGGTTCTCAGGTTCATATATATTCCCTTGGACAAGACACTGATATTCAAATTGCCCCTGATAGCTGTGTGAGATAAAATAGTATCAAACACAAAATAGTAAATAGTTTGTATATATTTTAAGGATATAATAATGTATAATAGTGCCTTTGTTATTGCCTAATGCAGTTTGGCATTTACTGTTAGTCAGACATTTTTGTACACCAGGTCAATTTATGTTTAAAAACTAAATCTGGGAGCAGGCTCTGAAGTTAGCAGAATTGTAACAATTGAGGTTAGCACATGTTGCAAATAACAACAAATCTTAGTATTCCACTGCAAAGTATTTCTTTAGGGAGTCTTTTTTGTTTGTGCCTCTTGAGCAAGAATAACAATGGGAGGATGGTGAAACTTTCAGCTTTCAGATTACAATGCAGAAACATAGCAATTGTACATGCCAAAGGAGGCCACATAAAAAATCTTCCTGTTGTGTTGCTGTCAGGTATAATTCCCTCCCACTGAAGTCACCCTTGATGGAAAAGAAGTGTTAGTCATTCTGACCAGATGAAATAGGTGATAATATTCTAAAAATGACAGGTACTTTCATTTTCCCCTTCCCTTATTTAATTCATATTACCTGATACATTCAACAAGTGTTAAAATAATCATGATGACATTGCTTTTGTACCGCGACACATTTTCCTCATTATTATTAACTTTAGTTACAAACTTGTAGTACTGGCCAATATTTACGTTTAGATCACCTTTCATTACTTTTTATATGTCTTTCAACTAACAAAATTACCAGAAACAATTCTGAGGAGTTAGCAATGCTACATTGCCAAGTATACAATTATTGAAGTAGAAATTATAAAATCATTACAAAAAGAAAGTAATACTCTCAATTTCAAAATAAAAATATTGCTGGTTGCGTTTTTACACGTTTGTGCAAAGTAGTTTCTTTATTTACCTTTCATTTTTTTCAGTTTTCTGCATTCTTGAGTTCTGAAAATGTATAACACAGAGTAAAAGAAATATTAACAACACTAAAAACTAGGGAAGAAAAATGATAAAAGGCATAAAAATACAGCATTTCTAAAAGGAGTCCTTGTGGACATTTTAGAAGAATTTTGTATTTGGAAAGCCAATAGAAGTCTCCAACCTTCTAGGAATGTCCCGGTTTCTCTGTTGCTGATGAAAACCTTATTTCAACAAGTAGGCAAAAAAATATGTGTGAATAAAGTTGAGACTTTTTGCTGAATGCATGCAAAGTGTACCAGCCACAGCTTCATCAGCAAATTAATAATGCTCTCTTTGAACGTACATTAGCAACTGCCTTTGCAAAATATGTTATTATGGTGCCCTGTAGCTTACTTTGTATACTCTGTAGAGCTAAAATTTGGCTTATATTAATTATTTAGCAAGTTCCCTTTGCTGTGTGTGTCCCCCTCTCTTTCCCCCCTTTCACACTTCAAGCTTTCCTCTCAATAAAGGCAAAAATGCCGAAAAAATATCTGAAAATAATCCCACGTCCCTCTGCAATCCTTAAACGCTTTCTTGTTCTTGTAAGTTTCTACATGTAGTTTTTCCCCAAAAATGTGCAAAATTCCCAAAAGAACCTACAAAGGAAGGGAGGAAGGGCTTTATGTTTCCCTTCTTGTCACTGTTATGTATGACTCTTCTGTCGTTTCCAGAATCTCTTGACCTCACTGTGTCCCTGCGGTGTCACCACCATCACTCTGTGGGCCACGTCCTGCCACACCAGACAGCCAAGACCCTGCACAATGACAACTTCATGACAATCCTTTAAGGAATTAAATTAGTGTTCCAACAAAACCAACTGGAATACAAACAGTAAGCAAACAGGATATGTATAAGACAATATGGGGGTGGAGGTGGGGGCCAAGGCACTGAATGCTTAGGGGCTCAATTATTCACAGAGAATGCCAAGCCCTCATGTATGCCAGCGTACAGTCTAGGATAATTTAACATTAATTTAATATCCTACCTCACATTTGGTGATAGATTAGATCGACTGGAGGGACGAAGTTTATAGTGTCTGCTTGTTGGTCGTCACCCAGTGTAATTAACATAAATTGGAACATATGGAAAGAAATCCCAGAGAGATACTTCATCACTAAAAATACATCCAAAAGGGAAAAACATGAGGGCATCAGCTTAAGCCTTTAACATCACAGAGATTTATAATCCTTATTTTGCAGTTTTTGCATTCTATAAGATATTGTTGTATCGTTGGGTCTTCTCTTGGATCTGAAATATGTTTTGATATTAGTAGTGCTAAAATCCTGATTGGTAGAATTAATTAAGGGACATATTTCTTTAAAAACAGGCGCAGGCTCTTTTTGCTGGTCACTTCACATGTGTCTGATACACTTCAAAGGACATCTCGGTGTAAAACAGCAAAGAATGTTCATCATGTCATCTATTTATATGTTTCAATAATTCAATGAAATCCAACCTGAGCTCTGTCTCGCAGCACCTCAAAGTCAACCTGAGAGAGGAACTGGTTATAGAGCACTCCTAAAGGAGACATGGACAACAACAAAACATAGACAGGTGAGAAATTACACTAAATGTCAGGTCAATGAGAGTTCAGGAAAGTGAAACACAGAATGAATGCCTCTGGCTATGGTTATCACCAGCACAAAGGCATTAACATGCAATAAAAAAGTTTAACTGACTAAAATTAAGTAAATGAATCTAGTATCTGGGTTGGAGTTAACAGGGGTAGCGAAGAGAAGTGATAATCTAGGTGCGCGCTAGAGAACCTTTACAAAAACATGACAAATCCGTATCATATATAAATTCAAGATAAACATCTATTCCACAAGCTACTACACGTAGACACACTAAAAAGTCACAAGCTCACCCTCTGTGAACTGCAGTCGATCTCTTTCCAGCTCCCACAAACGGATTTGATCCGTAATGGTTGGAGGCAGCACTGGGTTCTGGAGCACAGATATTGAGAATGAAGAAACTATGTAGACTCACTGCAGGAAATACCAAATAAAGAACAGATGGGTTTGATGTACCTGTTTGAGCATGACAGGGTGGGCTCTGGTCCTTAGAAAGTGGATTATCTGTAGTGGGTACATATTCAGGTTGATAAGAAAATTCTTTCAAGGTAAATCTAGTTTCCTCTACCATTGAACTGACCCCACAGGATGCAGAGATGTCGCTATTTCTGAATATACAGCAGCAGGTAAGTCTGCTACAATGAGGACTGATCTAGTACCGGCCTTATTATGAGGATTGATTAAACTTTACTGTGTTGCGCAAAACAGTGACATGAGAGGAAAGGTGATATGCAGGTCTCTGCTTGCCTGCTGTAACCAGTCACAGGAGTTAACAGCTTAAAAAGAATGTTACTGTTAGTGTTAACAGGCTTATAATTAAGAGCTTATTAAAGGCTGGGAAAGCAGTTGTTGAGCAACCCCATAGTTAATCAAAACAAATCTTTGACCTAAATGGATTTGACTATAATATGTTTCCACCAAGCAGTACGGTTCACTTCATTACGGCATTGTTTGGAACAGTACACCTTTGTCCAACTTGCGTTCCCACCACTAACCAAACACATACTTTATGGGCTGATGATGGCCATGTCTGAGCGACATCATAACCAAGTCTCATTTCAGTAGATTAACTTTTGTAACTTTTTGCTTCAGTAAATAACTATGTTGGTAACTGTGAATGAGACTGCTCTTCAATATATATTATGTATATGTACGTATTCATTAAATTTATATTATAATTTTGAAAGGTATTTACGATGGACTAGGTATAGTTGTAACTGAAAGGATATTCCTTATTCAATGACCCAACCCCACCATATTAGCAGTGTGTGCAGTAGTTGAGTACCTGCTGTGCAGTGATGCCATTAGCGATGGCCTGCTGCACTGACTCCCTTGTAACCTGAGCCACCACTACATTGGGGAAGTGATAAAGCATTTCACTAAAGAGAGCCACCAGAGCAATTTGAAGTTCTGAATCTGAAAGGGACAATAAAAGCGATATTGTTAATAGACACCAAAACAGAAGTTGAGATCTGAACCAAACGCCCACTATGACTATACGCTAACAATAGTCCATGGAAAAGGGTAGTACTTTTGGAAAAATGTTTATACTTTCCTAATATGTTTTTACTGATGATTAAAGATGTTCATAGAAATATATATTTCCCCATTGTGTGGTTAGGGACCCAGGGTCCAGAAAGTGGAACATGATGTAAATCCAATTCAGCAAGTCCCATGATCATTTACAAGACTTTTGGATATTGTTGAAAACAACAGTTTCACACCATCCCTGCAATTCTCAGGAGTTTTTCCTGCTGTGTTCTCACATGGGCTCACTCAGACATTCTATGGACATTTTACTAGGTGGCCGACAAAAAACGTTCTGGAATATTGTTGTGATAGGAAAAGGAAATGAAAGACAATATATCTAACCGGTTTAAACTTGTGAAGCTTTTCATATATAACTATGATCCTATGATATGTCAATTTGTTAAATGTTATCTGTCAGCTATATAGTTAATGTAAAACAAAGCATCTAGGATATTCTATGAGATTTTCAATGGTGGAAAGATCTGGAAACAATTGTGTCAAACAACTCTCCCAAGTGGCAAAAGAAATCCTCTGCACCATGAACATAGTCTGGACCGAGCAATATTTTGGAGGAGCCCAAACAGATATTTCCAGATCAAATGAAGGTAGAGGAGATATGAGGTAGGTGGAGATGTCCACACATACTGGCATATAAAGACATTTTTCAGAGCAGTACTGAAGTGCTCAATGCTTTATGCTGCTATTGTCTTTGTGAATGCAATAAAGTTCTCTGTCTAACTCTAACTGTCGGTTTTTATTCAATGTTTCTATTTATACCTTTGAGGTTTTTCAAGACAGCAGTAGTTATCTTACAAGGAGCCTTCAAGCCTTCAACGGAAAAAGGCTTTGTTTTTTCTTCGACAAAATGCCGTGAGTGACTTGCAGATATTTTTGGGAAAAATGCTAATTAAAATGCCTCATCAATTTCAATAGAGAATTGTATAAATATGGTCTTAAAGAGTACTTCTTTGTTTACATGCAAAATAAAAAGGCTTCCATTGGGCAGACATACTTGTGTAGGCGTATATTCGATAATTAGTTTCCACCACAATGAAGCCTGCATCTCCAGTACCAGGAGCAGAAGTCATGCTGGAGCAGGAGGAAGAGGAAGGGGAACTGCTAGTGACCCCTGCAGCCAGAGTGATAGCAAGTCTAGTAGGGTAGTACCGCCTAGACTTTCTCTGATGACAAAAGAGAGAAAAAAAACAAGACATTATTTATTTACACAGTATCACTAATTTTATCCCTCACATAATCCAATTCAAGTGTCATCTTCCCCTCTTCAAATTCTGCTATTATAAGTCGTAAGAGACAAAACAATACCCATCACAAACTGCATAGTGGAATGTCCTGGGAAATAATAAATATTGTTAGATTCAGGTGATTATACACTTATAAACATCTTTAAGAATATATTTCACGTCTATATATCTGCCATCAGAAGCCCAGAAGCCTATTGCATTTCTATAATTCCTGTTCCTGTTTCCTACTGTAATCTTCCTGAATATATCTTTCATAAGTTTGAACGTGTTCTACGTACATTTCGATTCAGTCATCCCTTGACTGAATTACTTTTGAAAGTGTCGGACCTAAATAATCCCCTGTTGTGTTCCTCATATGTGAACTCGGGAAAATGTCCAGAGTTGAATGTCCAAACAGCTTATTAGGATCATACATCTCTTTAGGAAAAAGAAAGAGGTATGAACTGCATTTCACATGTTGGTCACTCCCCTCACTTTCATTTCTTACCTTCCTCTGGAAGACAAGTCCAAACTCCCGCAGGTGCTGCAGGAAGGTGAGTAGTGACTCACTCATGCCCTCCACTGAGTAATCCTGAGGCACAAGATAACGTGTTTTAAAAGCAAAAAAAAACAAACTAAACGTTGTTCCTTTAACCTTGCTTAGACCAATGCATTATGATGTTTATGTTGAATTTCATCACACATATACACACTGCACACTAAGAATTTCAACTGCTGGGCACTCACTCTGCCTAGAGTAGAAAAACTGAGCTGGAATAAGAATGACAAGATCTCCACCAGATCCATCCTTCTGGACTGCAAAAGACAAATTAAGAAATACCAAATATATATTATACGGTACAGTATGATAGTACATCAAATAAAGCAGGTTTTAAAAGATATTTCCATAATCACATTTACAAGTTAGACAAGACTGATTCCTTTAGGTGAAATTGATATATTCTATATATCATCTAGTTTATCCATTTCTTTCTTTTCAAAATACTGATTGTTTGATTGAATACTGATGATGTTGCCTTTAAATGAAACTCTGAATATCATATAGGCCCAGGCACAGTATCTCAAAGATATTGCAGTCCATGCCCAGAAACTAAAATAATGTTTCTTTTATTTGATTTTCATCTCTAACACATCCTCTGACCAATCAAAATAAAATGTGGATAATTAAAATAGGGGAATGTTGTCATGTTACTTACATTATATAGGTTTCATCAAATATGATGTGCTAAAAAAAATAATAACTCCTGTCCTGCCACAATGCTAAATCAGTGCACTATTATGTGTCAGTTTCTCAATAAAGCTCGTAATTGGTCTTATATTGGAAGGGCTTATTTTTCCAAAGTAAAATAAACCGTCTTCATTTCTTATTTAATTAATAATATTTTTGAACTTGTTTTAACTTTAATAATCTACGAATAACCCGCATCTTTTCCTAAAACATAGGCAAACAAAAGAGATGAAGAACCATACAACTCATGGGGAATTATAGTGTAGTGTTTGCTGTTATACCAATTATAATAACTATTTTAACAATTGAATAATATATTTAAGTTATCAGGGCCACATGGTGGCGCAGTGCTTGAAGCTGTAATCTCACAGCTAGAAGGTTCTGCTTTTCAACCTGTTGGACAGTCCTGCTTCCAGGCATACTGGTACATACTGGCCTCCTACATTCTAAAACATGCATGTTGGGTTAATTGGTGACACTAAATTGGGACTGTCACTATCTCCACATCAAGCTTTATGTGCTTATATAAGGTAACTGATAGTATATGATTTTTTTTTAAGTACTAAAATATAACATCCTGCTACAGGCTGGTGGCTGGTAAGATCCCCTCAACCCTTTCTCAGCTGAAATGATGTATCTGGAAGCTAAGCAAGTGAACAAATAATAAAATACCTCATTCATATCATATTTACATGACGTTCTCGATTTTACAGCCAGTTGATAACCAGCTTCATCGTACAGGTTAACGGGAGAAAATGTTTAGTTCAGTTAAGTCAGATAACGAAAGGATATCCTGGGAACCTTTTTCATAGTACTCTGGCTTTTCGGTAACCAAGCAGGCTCACTGCTTACTGAGTTAAATCTCCAGGGTAACCCATGGTTTAATTCTGTCTTCGGAACATGTTAAAACCTGTCAATTATTTGGTTTAATGATCAACAAACTATAGCGGAAAATTAGGTCATGTACGACTTTTTTGTTGAACTTGTGTCTGCATGGTGAATTATCAAAGTTAGAAGTGAATCATCATAACCAGTCATAACCTTGAAAATCCAGAGTCCAACCGGAAGTTACCTCGATTAACACAAATCACCCTTTGTAGCACAGGCCTCAGGTCAAAGTAGAAAATGATACATAGGTACCTGAGCAGTTTTGAGATACTGCAGGGTGAAGTACCACAGTTGCGAGGCAGTGTCCAACAGGAGAAACTGGAAACCTGCTGAGGTAATATAAGGTGCCTCTCCTGCCTCACTGACAGGGGACAACATGAGGTACAGTTCAAACTTACATGCATTGATTTACAAAATTCAATATTTTGAATGTAAGTCCATATTCACAACTGGTACTTTGAGTGGATTTCACCATTACAAACGTGAAATGATTGAGATTTAAGTTTAAAGTTGTCACTCACAATTAACTTGTTTTTATGCATATTTTTGAAAGTTTGAAGGCATCATGCTCAGTTTGAACATTAACTGTCTTCTTACTTTATATAACTCCTAATGATCAAAGCTCTTAACACCAAAGCATTTTTGGTATTTTTTACACAACCCCCTACATTTTTTGTTATCTGGGCTGTATGATGTTGAAAGGTAATACTTGCACCACCTGGAGGCACAAACAAAATACAGCAGCTACTATTCATAGGGATTAAGGGATTTTTTTTTACTTTTTCCTAAACCTTTATACCTCACATCTTTGAAAAAGCTGCATATGTGCAGTGCTTGAATGTACATTGCAAATGCATTTATAGGCATAACATACACACAAAGGTTTTGACTACAATTATTTATATATGCTTCTTAAAGAGTTGGGTACCAAGATATTTACAGCACCGTGTAATAAACATGTGAGTGCTCTCAAGTATTTGTATTGTTTACCTTTTCATGAGGCCCGCTTGAACAAGTAAGTGTGCCAGGTCCTGACTGACAGCCGCACTGGGAGAACCCACCATGAAATGTAAAATGACTTCCCAACGCTCCATTGCATAGCGGTCAAGACTCTCAATGTCTCGTGCATGGCGGTCAGGACCCAGACTGCTGCCCTCATCGGCCCATGCTTTGCCCCTGTGTGACAATAGCAGTGGAGACTTTCACTCAATAAATAGTTGAATAGTGTAGCTACAGTGCTGCACATCCATCTAAAATGTGTCAAGTTGTTTAAAGCACCAATCTTGAAGATGTCAAGACAGGATGTAATTGTCGAATGGATTAATTGATGGATAATGAATGGCTTTAATACTACAGGATGCAGAATTCTTCAGCAGCAAAACCACTTTTGTTCAAGGAGTCAAATAAAAATCCATCTTACTGTGATCAAGTGCGATATAAACTGTTTTAGATTACGCGAGTCTGTGAACAGCAGGGCACTGTTAAAGGAGCTTTTATTACTTCATGCCTGAGATATTTCTTACTGATCAACTGTCAGATGACAAAATTACTACTGTCTCATTATCTAGATGCATTTTTAATGAGTGATAGTGGTAAGTGCAACGTAGTAAGAGAGCAGATGTATTTGAACGAAAATCTTCTAGACTGACAAAAGACAACAATCCAATTTAAATGTGGTTTGTATTTTTGAGAAGGATTTCATTAACATTTTGGACCATTGTCTAAAATGTTAAAAAGGTCAAGAAGCAAGTCAAACCAAGCATTTGCAGGTGTGTTTGGGTATCACCTTTTACAACCACAGATTGATAAACCTCCACTAAATTACAACTGACACAGATTTGTGGGCACAATACCTGTGTTACATACAACAGGGAGCAGACCTACCCGCCAAGCAGAGCGATCCTCAGATTGTCTTTGAAAACTGCATTTAAGTTGAATCCCGGCAGACCGCCCTGCAGCTGCTGACTGTGCCAAAGGCACAATCCTGTCAGCACTGAGACACAATCATCATGATCCCTGCAGGTGGAAGCAAAAACACCTTTAAGTGACCAGGTTAACAACACAATATGAAGTCCATTGTTTTTCTCCAGATTAATGGATGGGAGAAGAGCAGCTAACATTTACTGCTCTAGCATTGTTTCAAACAATAAAGAATACTATTCTGGTCGTGACACCAACCAACACACAAATTTTCCATCATATCTGAAAAACCATGTGGCTCTTGAACATACAACAATAGCATTTAGTCCAGTCAAACAGAAACATCCCAGATAAGCAAAGAAAAAACATAGCATTTAAAATTTACATTACGAAAAAGTAATTTATTTTAAATTGGAGAGTTATTTCAATCAATTTTGACTTACATTGACGTTTAAAATTCTCAAAATCTAAGTTTTTATATTGCCTGATTTTTTTATAATTAAAATATGAAACATATATTAAGGGTTAAAGATCAGATACTGTAGCAAGATATAATATATATATATTTATTGGAAAGCTTTAAGTAACAGGAATTTAACGACAAAGCTCCTTTGTGCACTGATATGAATCTGGAGCCTCCCAACTGCTGTATTTTCACCCATAATCAATAACTGGATAACAATTGAAAGATTGGGCATAGTGTAGATTTCAGTGTCGCAAGTAACTGTAGCACGGAATGTGTTTCTGTTGACCAATCCTTTCAGGAGACTGTGTGAGAGTTTTACAGAACTAATGATGATTAAATTAAAACATTAAAAATAATAATGGTACAAAAATATGTTCCAAATAACTGTGGGGAAAATGTTAATGATACAGAAAAACAGTGTATTGAAGACATGACAAGGTAAGCAACTCACTTCTGTCTGTCTTTCTTCACCCACAATGCCACTGCTGCCAGTGGAAGGGGTTGATCCAGGAATAGCATTCGCATCACATAATTCTTGGCCAGAGAGGGAAGTTCCCTGTAGAACAATAAAGCACGACTTAAAAAGAAGAATATCTCATATTCACATCAACGTCATAGGCATCATACCTGTAGACAGCCAGACATGTGGCTGGATGGTTGTACAGTCGGTCCAATATGTCTGGACTCAGCTCCCTTAGGTATTCGTGTAAATTTTTACACTGCAGCTGGACACGTAGTTTCATTATCTACAAAAAAAAGAGTGACCTTTCATTCCCATCCTTCTCATTGACTATTTTTTTATATATCTCAGCTTGAAATGATGGGAGCCACGCTTTCGTACGGTAAAGCGTATCTCGAAATACGTACCCTGACATGTAGCAACTTCCGAGGACAAAACAAATTAAACGTTACCTGTGAGCAAATGTTTGTAAAATGCGTTATTTACCACAAGGGGTGATTATAAATAACACAGAGGATCTGGTAATACAATTATTTAATAGTAAAACTGTGTTGTACTGATATGGTATCTATTGTTTACTGAACAGCCATGTTTCCGACAGAGTGGGTTTTAGTTCCGGTTTCTGGGTCATGTTGCCCCATGAAAAGGTGCTCATTGGGTCTTGGTATTCTTCAGCTATATATTGTGATCGTTAGATGGTGTTGAATGGGACAGTACCGCCACCTGCTGTGCTAAGTGCGGAGTTTATCCAGCCAACGGATTCTAAAATAAATAAGTTCAATTTGAGATGCTCTTGTGGCTACTACAAAAGATATCAGGAATATTTTGCAATTTCAAAAGTCTGAATGCTCACTGTCAAGTTTTCTTGAATCTTTCAAAGATTTCATTTGTTTACTTCTTTGTAGGTTTACTACAGTAGAGTTTATAAAACGTCAATTTTCACTTTACTGTGATAATATTGAATTATGATAAAAAAAACAAAGAACATGATAATATGACATTGTTTTTTGGGAACTACAGCAGTGAAAGACATTTACTTTTTTTATTGTTTATTATTTATTGATATTATAACCCCCCGGTTACTGAAGCCCCTACTTTGAGCAATCTTTATTTACATTTCAAATGAAATATCCTGAATGAACCAGGCATATTGATCTTATCTAGCAGATAAAAGTATTAGGCCCGCCCTCATATTTCATGTCTCATACAGAAGTATCAAGTTCGATTCAGAGTAGGCAACTGTACTGGATGAAGATTTCTTGAAGACGTTTTCATCAGCTCTCATCCGAGAGGCTTCTTCAATTTGTGTTAAACTTGCAGGTCGTTGGCCATCTGGCCCAGGTTCAGGTTTCACCTGAGTCAAGTGTAAATGAGGGTCGTTAGTTTCACCGGAGATTTTTTTTTTTTCTTTGAGTTGTTCTTGTTTACCTTCCTTGGGAGAGAGTGAAAGACAGCATTGTAAGTGACTGAAAGATGGTGTCGTAAGCCTTTACCTCTGTTAAGTGATGGTTTATCTGTTATTTTACTCCTCTTTCAAACCATATGTCTTCTCTGGCCAGAATGTGAACGTTTTCATCCTCAAATGAGTGTCCACTGTCCTTCAGATGTAGATGAACGGCTGAGTCCTGGTCAGAGGAGGTTGCTCTTCAGTCTTGTGACATGCATTTGTGTAATGGCTGTTTTGTTTCTCCAATGTATAAATCATTACATACATCAGTGCATTGGACTGCATAAACCACATTGCTCTGTTTGTGTCTGGGTCATCACATTGTTGGTGGGTTTGAAGTAAACCAGGATGTCATGTTTGTTGAAGATTTTATGGATTTATTCGTAGACTCCAGCAATATACCTAATTACATTTACTGCTGTTTTCTTCTCTGTTAGCTCTCTTTTGCCTGGTAGTTTTTGAGAAAGCCTGGTAGTTTTTACAAAAGCCAAGTTCGGGTAGCTTCTCACACAGAAGCATGTAGTCCTTCCTTTTTGCACAAGATAATGTTTTTCGGTCTGCAATTATCCCATGTCTGGCCCACAGCACACACATACATGGCCACAGAGCAGCTTATAACGGCCCAAGGAGCAGATGCTGGGAGGGCAGCTAATTTCTTGTGTTAGTCTGCGTCTTAAGATGTCACACAGCGAAGATGAAGACGATAGGATGAAATATGAAGGCTGTGAATCATTTGAGACATGAAAATGGCCACAAATGGATCTAGCATAATGCTTATAATCAAAATGGCAGACTTCCTGTTGAGATAAACATGTGGGTCTTTGTGGAAGACCCGTGAAACAAGGATGAGGGGCTGATGTTTTTAAGGTGAATAGGTGGCGCTGCAAAGCCATTTAGCCCTTCCCCCTCATAAAAAGTATATGGATGTGTTTAGATCCGTGATGTGGTCTGACAAAGCAAATTTTAGGGAGAGAGGCCAATCCTGGCTGAAGTGTTAGCCAGGGGTATTATAAAATGCTCTGGGGGGGGGGGGCAGGCAAAACATTTAATAAAAAACAAACAAACAAAGCTTTTGACAGTGCGCAAGTAGCATGGGGCCCCCTATAAGGGGGTTCCCGACGTGTCATTAGCATGTCTTCTACATGGCAAGACATTTAAGGGGGTTTCAGGTTGTCGTTGCCGTGGACCAATGTGAATAGCCATCTTTGGGGGCCCGCTTCTTGCTTGGGGCCCTAGGCAATTGCCTAGTTTGCCTACCCCGTTGCAACGTCTCTGGTTATAGCCTTTCCCTTTTTCATGGCGAAGGATGGATGCCACGCCCATGGTGTGAAAGGCCATCACACAAGCTTTAGTGTATGTGATCTAAGACTAGTGATGGGCCTCCTGAAAAGTTTTGAGATGGATGAGGGGAAATCTTTAGCTGTTTCCAGTAGGTGGCGCTAACAAGCGCAGTCAAGTTAATAAACATGAGAAGTTTGGAGAAGATTAAAAAACTATACAGGGAAGTTTTGGGGTTTTTGTGAAAACTGCGAGGAAGGTGTAATTTGTGTGAGGGTGAGGCAATGAGACATAACAGATATCCATCTCATATGCTGTTAAAAATTCTCTTAAGATGAGACACAGTGAATATGAACTTGATGGGGTGAAATATGAAAGCTGTGTTTCATGTCATACAGGGGCTGTAAATGGCCAAGAATAGGCTGGAAAGGTGCTTGTAATCAAAAGGGCTGACTTCCTGTTGTGTTTAAGACATGGGTCCTTGAGACTTTTTGGTGCGTCCTGGGATGTTTGACATGTCCAGCAAATTTTGTTTGGATCAAAGAAAGAGGTGCGACGAGTTCCGTTTTTACAATTTTCAATGGGGGTGCGATATAAATATTTAAATTTTTGCACCCATTCAGGCAGCCAAAAAGGGGATCCAAGAGTGAGATTATAAATAATAATAATAATCCTTACAAGAACAATAGGGCCCTAATAATGAACACTGTAAGCCCCACCCTGTATCATCGCATTGGTTTGTGTATTCAGCTCATCCATAGCTTCCAACACAAATCCATTCATTAACAATCCCATGCACCGGTGTTCATATGCGTTATTTTCTGTTATGATAAATTATATTTCAGTGGACAGTCTTTTTATGCCCAAAAAAGCCAAGTACACTTCCCATCCATCCACTGGAGACCATGGAAGTGATCAGTAACTTTTCAGGCAAATTTATGCATTACATTCCTTGCAACCTATTGGAAAATCAGAGCTGTCAGTGGTGCTAACTTGCTAAATCAAGTTCTGAGTGGTTCCTCGCTTTAATATACTGAGCAAATGTAATTTAAGTTTCATCTATGGTTGTTGCTCTGTCCCCCTCTGGGTCAAAGTGGAAGAACACTGACTGGAATCTCTGATAAATAACAGGAACAGTGTGAACAGTGAACACATTGTAAATCATAAGATAGTTTATTCACACAGGGTCTGTTGCAGCAGTATATGAAAATTAAGTAAGACAGGACCTGATGAGCCAAGTTTCTATGTAGATATGACTAAATGTAAACCAGAGAATATTTATTCCCCGATATACCACAACTATTATTACAGCATGCCTTCCTGCTCACTTTCAAGAAGCATTAAATATCATAAAGCAGGGGGATATACTTTACAATTAAGTCACAACAAATGCGGGAGTATGTGCACCGACTCCTTTAGGCACAACTTTATAACAAATAGAAACTGCTCATACATAAATGTATTTGCATTAAGCAATTATGATAAATAGGGATACACTATATTGTACACACACATTAAGTATATGTCAGGTATTTCTATCAAAGAGTTGGGCTTTCAACACAGGACAGTCTATACTCATTGATTGCCATGTACTTATACCAAGGAAATGAGTTGATCAATTTCTGTTCCACAGAGATGAGCTGCCACTTTGTTGACCATCACACTTGGCAATGCAAAAATGTGGTTGTTTTTTTCAGCATGTGTCTGATTCCCAGCAATTGAGCTGCTGCTCAGACTGGCTGTCAGCCTGGATGAGGGGTTATTGCTGAATTCCCAGTCCACTGTCTACAGAGACACAAGAAAAACAGCTTGAATATAAGTACTTCTTAATTGTTTCTTGTCCTTTTGTCAATTTATTAATGACAGTCTGTAACTTTATCAGATAATCAATAACAGATGTTTATTTGTTTTTTTAGTAACTTAATATAATAATATTGTTGTCAGTCAAATCTTTGATTAATGTTTTTCTTGCCAGAATACAAGACATTATTTTAACTATGTTCCAGTGTGAAACATAATTAAGGTCACATCTGAAAGAAACTGAATGATTTAAGAAATGCTTGATTATTAACAAATTACTGTGCGTGTAATATGGTAGTAATAACGGTATAACACCCGTTGTCCATATTTCTTTTTACAAACAACTCTCATGGGCAGATGCCTTCCAATTAAAGTAACCTTGATTTAAGGGGTGCAAAGCTGTCCATTGTTGGTGAGTCTTTGTCCAATGCAGCCTCAGTTTTCTGTTCTTGGTTTTCAGGGGTGGAACCTGATGTGGTCTTCTGCTGTTGTAGACAATCATCATGTTGGAGGGGTTCATTCATTTCCTACAAACCACAGATGTAAAAAGTGGTTATGCAAGCTATCATACCCTTTTACCTCTGATCTTTCTTATCAACACAGGAACCCTTTTGAGGGTTGTGGGGAACAGAGTGCCAGTCCATCACCAGACTTCATAGGCATGGTTCAACCAAGGAATTAACATCTGAATGTTCTGATCATAAAAGCAAAAGTGCATCATACGGAAACCGCAAATAAGTGATACAACAGAAACATACGCTCTTATGGGGAAAAACACACCAAAGTGTGCAACCAGTGAAATGCACACAGGTTCACACGGGGAAAAAACACATGCAAGACACGCCTACTCACAACATAACCACTGTAGTTATACAATGGAGTCGAGATAGTGATTGTAAGGTCAGTGATCAGTTGAAAGACTATGGTATTTGACCCGGCTAATGCAAATGTTTGTGTCTGAAATCCCTTACTGCTCACCATTTAGTGAGCATGCTATTTTGTTTGGAAAGGCTGTATGGCCTTTTAGCCGAAAAGTTTACCCATCCCTGTCCATTAAGTACATTTACAGTATCACACAATGCATCTAGAAAAGTAGTGAACAACTTATGGTCACAAACAGTAATACAGACCATGATTCATTGCACTAGTAGTGAATGAAAAAAGACAGAAATTAGCAGAGATAGCGGAGATAACGGTAGCGTACATCTTGATCTCTGTACACATACACTATAAATAAAAGGACAGAAATGATTTGTAGACATGTATAATGGCCTACAGAAGTGGGGGAAACATTACTTAACCACAGCCCAACGAGCCAGGCAAAATATAGGAATATTAGTTTACTAGCAGAAAAAAAGCTCCAGATGTGACTTAATAAAAGGATAGCTAGAGAGAGCAGGAGTGTAACAGGGCATTGCTAACTGCAAAGCCAATGTAATTAACATATCCCAACATGCTCTGTGGACAGGGACAGAGGCATGAGAGCTTCAGCAAGGCAAATGTAAGTTATATTCAAGAGTCAACCTCCAGATCTGAGAAGGGAAGCCAATGTGCTGGCGCAAACATCTGCAGTGCAAGAATAAACATTTTTACAGCCTGGTACAAAAAACGGTTTTGATCTCGATAGCATAGTTTCCCTGCATTGACAACTGAGAGTCTCTGAGTAGTGTATCATTAATTATATCCATGTTGTGGCTATTCAGTTCGAACCGTTTATAAAGGTGAGTGTGAAATTATTTAACTGGTAGATGTAGCTAGCTTCATTGACAGGTAATCTGTTGCATCTCAAGTTTCTTGTATTTTTAAATGAAATGCGAGTTAAATTTGGCTGTCTGTTAAAAACAAATTATCTGTAGCGGACATCTAACCTTTCATTTTATTGCGTTCCTACTGTGATAATAAATAAAACTTTTCAGAGTCACATGAAAATTCTACATACTTTTGATTCCACTGGCCACTATCACTGGAATCACCATGCCGGGCTTAGTGTCGCACCGAGGCCAGGAGGAGGGGCAACAGGTTGAGGGCAGGCCTATGCTCCTGTACCCCCAGGGCCACCAGAACCCCCGCAAGGAGCGAGGTTAATCGGGGCAGGGCAGGGGGTTGAGCTGGCATCACCTGTAACACAGAGGAAAATAAAGCAGGAAGCTGAACATGGAAGTTTGGAATATCAGTATGTACATATATGCATTCATATCCATATACATAGTCAAGTGAAGTCAAGTCAGCTTTATCGTCATTACGCGTACGTAGGATATACATATAGAGAACGAGACATCGTTTCTCATGGCCCACAGTGTTACACACAACATGTATGACAAATAACATTCAACATCTTGACAGATAACATGACATGAACATTTATCATAAGGTGCAATGTATAAATTAGGGAATTTTAAAGAAATTTGCAAGGAGTAAATTATCTTAATGACCTGGATCACAGTATAAGAAGTAACAGTGCAAACAGTAGAATTACAAAAAATGCAGGTGTAAACAGTATAAGTAGAGGATAAAAAGTGTAAAAAAAAAAAGGGATAAAAAAAAAGTAAGCAGTGTCTAGTCTAGGTACAGAAAATGTCATTAATTACAAAAGTCCAATAGTCAGTTAAACATGTGTGATAGCCTCTCTGTGTCTGTTGTTGAAACAAGTGCCACTGGACTGAAACAGAAATTTTCCAAGAGGGGTAGTCGATGTAAAACAAGATGATTCAACAAGTTCTGTGTCAAACCAGAGAAAAAGGTTTGAAAGCTTTGAGAGCCCCTGCTCTCTTTTAAAAAATCATCGATAGTATTCAAATGTCAGCAGGTAGTCAATGGGTGTTGGCTGCTTACCTTTTCGACTTTATGACAATGAATGAGTCCATCCTGTCCAATGTAAAATGTAGAGAATGCATCGTATGACCTAAAAAAAAGGCATTTGACTCAAGTTAATTTTAATTTCTCAAACCAAGCTGTCTAACAGCCCAAGCTACAGTCTGGATGCAGCTGGTGCCTAGTTACCTATAAAGATGAGATTTGTCTTTGCGATAGAAGCGAAGCAACAGAGAGTGAACAGGCAGACCCCTGATCCTCCAGCGAGCCCTAATGGTTCTATCCTCCATGTGCTTGGTGAGCATCAGCACCTCCAGTCGAGCCTCAGCGTAGTAACAGAGACACAGTAGGCGCCACAGGGAGAGGGTGAGCTGGTACAGCACACGGCCTCTACACCAACACACACAGCCACAAAGAGTCACACAGAGTAGCACAATCCGAGTGCACACCTACAATACAATATTTGATCAAAGCAGAACATTGAATCAAATTAATTACCAAATTACCTGGTCTTTGAATTCATGAGGCCATTGAGAAATTCCATATCATTAGAGTACATGGTGTAATCATGGTTCTTTATCAAGAAACTTGGAAGCTGCAAAACAAACACAAAATCAATTACCTAATGTTGACATAAAGCTTACAGGAGTTAACAGTTGAATCTAAGTACTTATTTTAATAATGTATTTGTATTAAGTGATTTATTTTAATATTTAATAAGGCAATTTTACAAAAAAAATCAACCTGTAATGTTAATCCAAAAATAGATTTAGGTCAGTTTGAAACCGTGGAAAGATTTGAACCCAGAGATCAAACATAAAACTGGAACTTCCAGAAAAAAAAGATCAAAAACACCATTGACATTAGCTACACTAATTTCAGATTACAGTTTGACAGGTGAAAGATAAATCAATGAAGAGATTGATGAGAAAATTAAGTTCAAAGTATGCAATGTCTTCTGCTGTTACTTGGTCATACATTTATCAATATGCACCAAAATTCAGACAGTTCCAGCTAACTGACTAACTTCACCGACATGTCAAGCTTTACTACAAATAACACTATAAAACACATTCATGTACAACTCCTCATGGTTATTAATCACCCTTTTATTTTTTGAATTGTGTTCTTTGTCTAATGTGCACGAAACATCACATTTGATAACAATCCCACCCTGAACACAACCACATGTAAATTATGTATTGTGGTCGTTGCGCCACAAACTGGCAACAAGAAATAATCCCAATTTAAGACATTTAAATTTCATTAAACGTTGATGGCCTGGTCAACATGCAGCTTTAATTAATTGAATATATTTTTTATTTTATTTCAGCCATCACTGGTGCCAGATATTCCATTTTGCATTCTACTAGAAATGGAATTCTACTAATGGATTGTATTTATCTCTATATGATTAACTTCTGGAGTTGGTTAAAGGTCAAGATCATCATAAAAGTGATCTGAAAAGCCCATTTAAAAAAAAATAAAAAATAACAAGTAATAAATACAATTTAAAGCTTCAAATGTTCCGAAAATGATTCCCGCAATGATAAAAGATGAAAAGTGAAGTAAGGAACGTTTTGTGACAAATAACAGAAAACATATTTTTCAGAATCATTCTGCATCATATGGTACATTTGATCATGACGACGTCTGTGTTATATTTGACCAATAGTCAATAAAACCATTTATAAGTGCGCTAATTGCGAGGCAACTCCTGGTCATTTTTCACTCATGACTATCTCACTTAATGTCCTGCCTACAACACTATCTGATTGGCTAGATGATACATAAATTATATTTTATCAATACTTAAGCCTCAGTGCCAATGAAATTGAAAGAAACGAAAGCCGGAAGAGGAGAGTCTCTTGTGAATTTAGGAGATTTGAAGGTGAGGCAGCAAGTATTTCCAAAGTTACACTACAGTCCTCCCACACTACAACTGCAAATACATCACAATTCTGTTAAATATTCTATGATGACAAGCCTACCCAGTTTCTCAGTTAAACCACTAAAATGTCTAAAAAACGTAGAATCAACTCGGGGAAAATTATAGCTAGCAGTGTTAACTAATAATAGTATCCATTAATTAAGTATTTAGCTTTTTTCCCCACAAGCAGTAATACTGGAGCACAATCTGGTGCTGCCGACACATCCCTGCAGTTTTTGTTCTTATTATTAATGTTAACGGTTAAATGATTAGCGTATTTGTGTAAAGTGAACACTTAAGTTTCACATATTTTATTTTTCCTTTGTTTACTCTTTAAAACTTCAGGTAAGATATCATTATTTAAATGTTCATGTAAATTGACAAAAAAGTATATTGGGAACACCCCATATGATGTTGAACGTTTCACTTTTGATTTTAAGTTTGACAAAGGCATTTAAAATGTTATATTAAATACATATTGGTAACCGGTAATCAGCTTAAAAAAAACAATGACGGTCGACCCCTAGTATATGCAGCGCACCCAGTGGAGGCATAACCCTCAAACACTTTTTATTTATCTTGCAAAAAAATATGCATCGAGTGTAAAATGTAATCTGTGATGAAACGTAAAAGTTGAAAAAGACAACTTAAGTTAAACCAAATAGGTTTATACTTTTTTATATGTTAAGTTTTACTGTAATAACTGTTGTTTTTTTATGTCTATATTTTTGCTTACATAATTTCTAAGACACATACATTCATAATGATATACACCACAATGTACAATAATGTACACTCTTAGGAGCATAGAATATCTTCATGACTTGGGAATAGGCCTACTAAAGCATTTACAGGCCAATTGATTGTGTGTTGGCTCTAATCACTTCAATCACCTGGATGACCTACAACTAAATTTGGGCTGGAACATGGGCTCTGTGAGAAGGAGCACTGAAACAGGTAATCACAGCACACCTCCTGTGTATTCATGACAGTGTTTCTTACCTCCATTCTCAGTCTTTCATACATTACGGCCAGTTTCTCCTCTTCTTCACAATCTCCTTCAATATTTCCACCTTCTGCTTTTTCTGTATGAAAACATAGAGTGGTAGGACACAGACGAGGCAGCTTCACGGGTTTGTTGTCGAATCCAAAATCATGCCTTCTGAACTTCAGCCTGCTGCCAGACATGGGCTCTGTACCCGGGCAATGGAAACAATAAAATTGAGAGCCATTCATGAATGGTGCAGGACATTTCTCCGCTTCAAACAGGCTTCTGAAAGAGCCATGTTCTCTCTTGATGGCATCAACACTCCTCCTGAAGACGTCGATGTTGATGTCATCCTCTCTACTTCCGTCCACCGTGGTAAGGGGTAACGAGAACTCAGAGAACTTGTGAACACCCAAAGGGAGGAGCTTTCCTAATTTATTGTGACCAAACAGAGGGAGCTCCAGGAGGGTGGGGAGGCTATCAAACTCATCCAGTAGATCCAGCACACACACGCTGAGAGACTCCTCCCAGTCCTCTTCACAGTAATCTCCTCTCTGAGGGTGGTTGGCATTGTGGACCAGGTGAGAGAGCACCGGCTGCTTAATGTTCTGATATCTAAGGCTGTTGGGGGGTGCCAGGGCCCATGATGCGTTGCGCAGGTGGCGTGTCTGATGTATCCACAACCAGTCAACTGCCTGAAGGAGCAATAAGGACTTGTTTACATGTTTGTCAACATACATTACAGTTATAAGAACAGTTTCTCATGTACCGTGATAATTAATATTGTCATTTTGACCTTCTTCATGCACCTTCAAGGGGAGTTGTGCCACAAATCTATGCTTTGCTTTAACTCGCATTCCTCCAGAAATTAATGTTTTTCTTGCCATCTACACTTATTACTTTAAATGACTTACTTTAATACCTAAACACATCACTATTCCCTCACCGATCCCCTCACATCTATTTATTATAATCTGTGCATCATACTATTTGTCTCTTCTGCACAAAGAAAGGGGTTTGGTTCATTTATAAGCAAGACAAGATAAAAAGAACGGAACTGATCTGTAACAAACTTGGTGGACAGCTGGGGGTTAGGCAGGAGAAGTCATTCAATTTTGGTGTGGATGACTTTTAATGGAATTTAGGTATCCAGGATTCTTAAACTAGACTGTTTTTATATATTACATTTCTTATTGAATCACAGGGATAATTGCTTTAATGAAATCATGCATTGGAGCCTGTATGGATGTTCCAAATAGCTTCTTGTGGTGTCCCAAAGTAAATGGCTGACTCATCTGAGTGTTTGAGTGCCAGAGACATATTCAATGAGCTCAGAATCTTGTTCTGTATGATTCTTTCTCCACCAACATGCAAACCTGTGGGTGTAGCATGGCTATAAAGAACAGAGGTTTACTTCCTGATGATTTAATCAGTACAGTGCAGGTATCCAACTCCAGAGTTGGCAAAGGCTCCCAAGACATTATATTCCCAATGTCACTGTTGGTCTGCTTATTAGATACGCAGTGGTCTATGTCTTAGGGAACTAAGCTTTGTTGTCATACCCGAATTAGGACCTTGATGCAATACCTTTCTCCAAAATGTTACAATGATATGACACTATCACTAAAAACATTAAACACCAGGAAAATAATGGAACAAAATAAAGACCCTGTATTGCTGGTAGAGGTCTTTGCTCTACTCTGCACAGCGGAGCACAGATGTGAATGTCCTCATTACCACTACCAGTGCGGAATGAGTATAAAGTTTATACTATAAACTGATCCAACCTCAGCTTGTAAATCATTGTTAGATTGAGAGTTGCGTTTCAATAGGGACATTTGCCTTTAGTTGTTTCTTTTATTATGAAGTTAAGATGGAGAAAAAAATACTTGCCACATAATAAATCAATAGCTATTTCACAACATTGACATGTTTAGGTTTTTTGCTAGAACGCATGAACAATCAAGCACATTACCTGGCCAATATTCCAGCTCTGTTTTTTGATCGGCTGCCTTCTGCTATGGATGCGGACACAACCCACCCAGAAGGCAACACCCCCTCTGCTAACAGCCATTCACTACAGGGGCTGAGGAAACCCCAGTCACCAGCAGAGCATCACCCACAGAACAGAGGACCCTGCAAGGACACAAACAGATACCTTATGACCCTGGGTGATTCCCAACTACAGCTGCAGGTTTCCCACCCCCATGAACCCAAGACTATAGAGAAGAAAATGAGATGTCATAGTGAGCACAAAAATGTTTCTGGTCCCAATGTTTCAAATGTAGTAATTTGCTGCTAACGTTTGAGTTGTATAAACTAAACGTAATAGCTTCTGAATTGAGAAACATTTTTTGTTCAACATTTACAGATAAAAGATATCACTATGGGGCCTAGAAAAGACTGCAGTATTTTCGTCACCCTTTTTGAATTGTTTTAGTGTCTCACCAGTAGTTGAGACCACTGCAACCATCTACAGTTCCTCCAGAGAGTAGGTTTAATTGTCTTTGAGAGAACATTGTGCAAATATGCACCTGATGCTGCCCCATTAATATGTGAATGAGTAGTTTATATTTAAGGCCTTTTTTTCCATGCAATAGAAATAAAGTCTACCAATCATCAATTAAGCCCTCAGTGTAGTTTAGGTTAAACACTTAAGTATGCTGTGGGCCATAAAAGTGGAGATCGCAAAAAGATACTAAAAACCTTTGTAAAGCTGAGGGGAACTGAGAATTGGAGATAATTCGGAATCCCTGTGAGCAAAACTTGATTACACATAGTCAAAAGCCATATAAAAGGATTATGTGTGGCCTTAAATCAAGAAAACTAGTACTGTATATCCACTGCTGTGTTAACAGTGCAGGATTTTGCACTGGTGTTTTTTTTCTCCTAACTTTGGTATTCTACCGAGGTTGTCAAAGCTGATGACAGGAGAACAAGACCTGTAGCAGACCACAAGTTCATGGTGACAGCTGTGACTGAATTAACCAGGCACGAACACACTACAAAATGCATGATTTACCACACTGCAATCGTACGAATGAAAAACGTTCTTGATTCTTAATTACAATTTTAATATGTATGAAGAGAAAGATTGTCTTTAGTGTAAATGTCCAAGTGTAAATACCTTAGGGTTAAGAACACATTAAGCTGAGTGAGGATATTACTTGGTAACCTATGTGGGGTATGTTGTGCTCTACCATTTAACGACCAATATGTACAATCTATAATATAAATGAATGTAAACGCAATCCTATAACGTTGTGCTGAAAATAAAACAGCAGCATGTGATTTATAAATATGTGTGAAAACAATCATTGATGTAGTTTTAGATAAACCACAAGAAGGTTAACGTCATTATTCATAACATCACACTAGCAATTATGCAATGCCAATCCCCATTTAGGTTGAATTTAATACAGCTGCCCAATACGTTGCTAAAGATTAAACTTTTTCTCCAAGAATAGCCCGGGTACATGGTTTGACATGTCTTCGACCAGAAAATGTTTCCCATGCCGTTTGCTAACGCTGGCTGCCTACCTTGACAGCCAATAGCTCCTAGCTAGCTCGGTTAACTGGCTACCGGCTTGACAAACGTCCCTTTAAGATTACCTTATTCAGAAGACAGCCCAATTAAGTCCGTCTGGGTGCAATGCTTCTCCAGGACAGATGTTGTATAAGGGTCACTACTAGGATAACGTTAGTAGCAAGTTAGAAAACACCACTAAGCTAACTTACACAATGTCATTCCAGCCCAGTGTGTCCTTGCCCGACCAAACACGCATCACACGATTTATGGTAATGTTGCCTTCACTGCTATTGGAAATCCTGGCACTAACCTCATCCTACGGATACAAACTTAGTTCGACTTCTCATTTCCGCTTTCTCTATCCCCCAAGATTTTGTTTAAATATTACGGTATATTCCCTTATTAACTTAAATTAAATGCAGCAATAACATCGATAGGTTAATTGCGATTATACAACATATCAGGGAACAGGAAGAACATAACAAAAGATCAGATCCTGAACATGCAAATCCAGAGTCAGTGTGGAACGTTTTAACTAATTATGCACCAGTGACAATGCAACAAGACAAGTATGTGTAAGCAATGGAATATAATAGGTAGTTATGCAGCAAGAGAATAGAACCTTGGATGTTTTCTGGGAACAGTAGCAGATAGGACAAAGGACATACAGAAAGAAGTATTTAAATATTTAAGTGAGAATATAGCGTATATTTTAGTGAGTTCTTCTTCTAACAACGTAAAAAAAAGCAGGGATTATCCTAGTGTTTCACACTCCAGTAAGGATGGTGGCGGTATGCACTTTGCAAGCGTTTGAGTTTGGGGTTAGAGTGAGGCCTATAAGGAAGTGCAGCTACTCGAGTGGCCACTTGAGGCTGTCACCAAAAGCGAGTAACCCCAATAGACTCATGTAAAAATGACCGACTTTACTGCTGAAGTAAACATGTTTACAGCGGCTTACCGGGTGGGAACGATAGAGGCAATGGGACAAGACCGTCTCGCCTACGATGGTCAGCTAATAGATTAGCATCTAGCTTCGAGGTGGTTGGGTGTGTTACAACTATATGACTTTGATCATTAAGCTACACTCTGACGTTTTTTGATTGACCGGGACAGGGCGGAGAAAGACGATGTCAATATGGCGACGGTGGAACCCGCCCACTTTCAGCTTCAGAAACGCCATTCAGAGCTCTGTATGTGACGTCACGGACCCCTACGTCCACTAATATATGCGGTCTACAGACCCGGCATGTGCTCACGTCGCAGGGCCGCATGACGCGTTTAGTGGTAGAGAAACTGAGCAGGGTAGAAACATTATCCCTTCAAGTTACTTAATTTCTCATAGTCCAATTAAAAAGGAGGAAAAATGCCCAGGAAAACAAAAGATGAGGCGGAGTGGGTGGACGATGAAGCTACAGCGGCTGTCGGTGAGATAATGCTAATGTTTGTTGAAAAGCTAGCAGCAGGCTAAAAGGCAGCGAGTGGTAATATAGCACTAGTCCCAATAAAGTACCAGTATATTTTAGCTGATGTTCTCCAGAGTAACTCTATATCCATCATAGGAAACGGTAAAAAAAAAATAGGCTGCTCTCTCAACAAGTATTTAAAGGAAATCCACGTTTGGAGAGTTCACCAGTGACTTTTTCGAGAAAATAGTATGCCACCAAAAACAAACGTTATAGTAGCATGGGACCTACCCTTGTTTCATTTGGCTAACGGATCTGGCAATGTCAGCATAATCGACCCATTGTCAAGCACAATTTGAAGTGTGGGTAAGTAAAATGTTTCCCTGATCAACGTCTTATCGCCAAACAACTTCAACTAAGCAGACTTCGATTGACGCTAGCCACAGCGCGCTGGCCGGCCTATTCCTGAAAATGATGCAATTCTATGATGTGCCGTGACATATGTGAGATATTGTGACATTTTAGTCTCAGTTTGACAGAAAAGAAGAACGAAATTATTAGGGTGCAAGTGGTGCTATATTTTAACTGCATGAAATTAGGTGAAATGTAGTGGAACGACGACTAAAAGGTTAAAACTGCTGACTCTTTAACGGTAATGGAAAGTTGAACCACTAGCAGTGTGTATGGATGAGTGACGTACACTGCAGTGGTCAAATGTGTTGGCAAGGTGGTCCACCACAAGCAACCCTCGCAGATTGTTGATTAATGTGATCAATCTTGATGTTTAATATTTTGGGTTTTCTCCAGTTACTCTAGCTTTGTTATGTTAACTGGAGACTAAATTGCTTGTAGGTGTAAATGTGATTGTGAATGGTAGTTTGCCATTGTATATTGGCCCAATGATATGCTGGCCCCTGCCTCCCAGCCCTAAGTCAGCTGAGATTGCTCCAGAACCCTATGTGACCTGGAAAAGGGTAAGCATTATAGATAATGGATCCATGGACCATTGCAATTTGGCACCAAATACGAAAATATATTTCTTTATTAAAGTGTGTTCTAACCTGTCTAATTACTTCCCCCCTCTTATGACTTATTTTAATAAAAATGGCCAACAGCCAACATATGTTGGTGTATGGACCTGAATTTGCAAATATTTGACAATATTGGAAATTCAGTCAATCACCTACTATATTTTTTGTTTAATTAAAATCTATCTTCCAACAGAAAAAACTGTGAAAAAGGGGAAGAAAGATAAAAAGGGGAAAAAGAGCGTGAGTCATTACTCAAAATACTTTACAGCTGATCGTTAATCTCTATGGCACATTGGGTTTCATTGGGTTTGTTGTGTCTGTTTTACTCCAGTTTTTCGAAGAGCTCACCACAGATAGCAAACCTGAAAACGACCATGAGGTGGCTGTGAAAGACATGCAGGGAAAACAGGTAATGTGCACATATTCACAAAGAATAATTTGCTTACTAAGGCTTGACTATCTATGCAGGGTGCAAAATCCTTTGCACTTAACCCTCAAAACGTTGAGCGATTACTGCAAACATTTTTTTATAGGGAAATATAACACAGAAAACCCTATGGAGAACCACGGTCTCTGTCCCAGGATGGACAGAATATTTTCATCATATATGAGAATGAGTAATTAAAGGCATTAAAAACAATATTATTACTCCAATGTTATAGTATACTTGACCGCAGAAATCGTATAGAATATTGTCATAACAATTATGTAACTAATAACAGAAGTAGTTTCAGGTCTGGATACTGCTGTTCCTGGGGTCAGATCTCTGCAGAATGAGGACAAACTGAGGGGCCAGAGATGAGAAGCTCAAACTATGGGATAGACCAAGCATAATGTTAATGTCATATAGGATGTGATAGAAAGGAAGAGATGGAAAAAACTTGCTGCCATTGATTTTATGATTACTTGCTTCCTAAATATTGAAACACTTACCAAAGGCTTATATCTACACAAATTCCAATACAAAAGACATTGCATATGAGATTTTTTCAAGTTATTGCGGTTTCTCTGTCAATGTCATTTTGAACCACAATGTATTTGCTCCCAGTTACATTCATTCAGTGTCTTTTATTTAGTGCCTCTGCCTCTCGGTATCTACAGTACATTTAAAATGCCTTTTCCTCGAACCTCAAGAATGGGGCCACATTTGAAACTGATCCCTTCTCCTTCAGAAAAAAAAGAAAGACCGGCGGAAAGGAAAAGGTGGTGAAGCAGATGAGCACAATGATGAGAATGTCATGTTGAAGCTAAAAAAGCTCTCTGTAAAAGCAAGTGATGAGGAAGATGAGCCAGGTAGGTTTCATGACCTATACTAATAATTATATGACCACTTCTGACATCAGTTTGATTTTATTTAATTGTTAGTGTACTTCCCTTCCGTTTTCACAGCCGTTGCCTCAAGTAAAGGAGTCAAGAAGAATAAGGTTTGTCATTAGTCTATTGTATATTGGGACATTATACTATATATGGGACATTCTAGTGCACTGTATATGCTGGCTATGAAACGCATCTCTGATATCTTTCAGGGTGGAAACATATTTGCTGCTCTCTGCCAGAGTGATGATGAGGAGGAGGAGGAGGAGGATGATGATGATGCTGCTGCTGATATGGACATACAGGATAAACCAGCAGAAAAGGTATTTAATTTGTTTTCCAATAACCTCACAACTTAAGTGGTGTGCAGTGATCTTGTCTCTGGAAGTTTTTATTTTGCAGGTTTGCAAAGAAGTGCCTTTGTTTTCAGGGGGAGTTTAGCAATTATTTCATTGGGAAGGGAAGTTGGACTGCATCTGTTTCTTGGTTTACAAATTTGATTTTTACAATGGAATGAGGGCACAAATACACAAGTGGCTCCGACAATACAGTATCTTCAAAGAAAGAAATACACTACACACTGCCATATTTGTTTATTTTCATGAATGCTGTTAGTGTGATATTTTAAAATGGAAAACATGTTAAAAATACAAAATAATTAAACTCATTTTAAAATGGGCTGCATAATGGGCCGAATGATTAGTTCATGTATTTAAACTTTGTCTTTAACCTTATGGGTTGCAAATGTTAGCGCATTACTGCACAATGCCAGGATTTCAGTTACTTCTTTATGACATCACTGCAGTATTTCCCATTAATTACCTAAACTCTTCTACACTGTAATTCCTTCTTCTACTGTATATTTACTGTGAATATATAGTCTACCCTACCGTAATAACATTCAATTAACTATGAAAATACTTTTAAAATATTGTTCTGGTGAACCCAATATCATGTTTCATCTTGTGAACTGAGCAATCAGCACACCACTAGCAATAAGAATGATATATTTATTACTGCTTAACTCATTCTTCTGCAGACCCAGAAATACTTTTTATAAGAGAAAGATCAGACAAAGTTGTTGGTAAAACAAAAACTGTTTTTCTTTGCTTTTATGATGTCAAAATTAAATATAATGTAATAAAAATGTGTCCGTAGTCACAAGAAAAAATAGATTACTGCCCAAATAAAGGAAAGAAGGAGCAACACACAACAACACAAGGGAACTATCGTGCACCGATTTTCCCACGTAATAATTTTATAATCCGTCCGTCAATGCAGAGAGGAAAAGCTGCCGAGGGATCACACAGTGAGGAGGATGAAGACGAGGAACAAGATAGTGATCAAGGGGACATGATGAAAGTATGTTTTTTTTTTTCTTTGCAAAACTTTCTATTCTCCTGCGCTGCTTTGGATCGCTGTGGTAATGCATCTTGTTTTCTGGCTGTAACCATCAAGAGTGCCGAAGATGTCATTGCGGAACAGGCCAAACAGGAGGAAGATGACCCATATGCTAACCTAAGTAAAAAGGAGAAGAAGAAGAAGAAAAAAATGGTATTTAACAATTTTTATGCTTTAGTTATGTCCATATCTTTTTTTATTATATTTATGAGTGAAACAGTTCTTTTAGCTTGATAGAAAAAAAAAATATATATATTTCTATTCTCACTTCAATTTACTGGCAGGTCCCACAACAAGTTGGTAATAGGTGTATTTACCAAATGGCGTTGTCATACTGAAGCCTCTCCTTTGTTGCATTTGTCTGGTTACAGATGGAGTATGAGCGTCAGGTTGCCAGTGTTCGGGCTCAGAATGCCCTTGAGGGAGATTTCTCCATTTCCCAGGCAGAGATGTCTTCCAGACAGGCCATGCTTGAGAACGCCTCTGATATTAAGGTTACAAATTGTTTTTTTGAACTGCCAATGCTTAAAAATCTATGCCTTTGAAATGTGAACAAAATATTAATGGCTCTACCATTTTCACCCTGAAGATTAGTTAAATCTGGTGCATGGAGTCTGTACTCTCTGTAAGTGATCATCTGTTTTGTGCACTTTAGCTGGAAAGGTTCAGCATATCTGCTCATGGCAAGGAGCTTTTTGTCAATGCCGACCTTCTGATTGTAGCAGGAAGAAGATATGGTTTGGTTGGGCCAAATGGGTAAATATATTTCTTAAATTTTTTAATGAATCATTGTATTTGTCATTTTAATTTACTTGCTATGTCGGCTATCAATTACTGGTCTGTTATTCTCAATGAGTTGCACAATGTTCTACAGTAAAGATTTTAAGCTTGACTATTCCCTCCATCAAAATCTGTTTAAGATGTACGATTTAAGACATATATTCCCATATTTTATTAAGGCACAGTTTGCTTTGCTTTATGTCGTCGGTCTTCAACAGGGGGTCAGCGGGGGTACTTCAAGCTATGTTTATACATGGCACTAAGTCGAGTATAATATAAGACACCATTATTTATATATATATATCCAAACTGATGGAGAGATAGAACAGGGACCCCCTTCTCTCTCTTCTCTCTCTCTCTTCTCTCTCTCTCTCTCTCTCTCTCTCTCTCTCTCTCTCTCTCTCAGAAAACTGAATATATTAAAAGCTAGCAGTAGCCCAGTAATATATTCAGTTTTCTAATTAACATTTTCTTAACAATTTTGGAAATGCATGTTCTCCCATAGCCTCTCAATAATGTTGCCCATGCTGCCATACTATGAATAACTATTTGATTATTTGTCTTAATAAATACAGCCAGGTGACTAGCCAGTCTCATGTAATAATCACCTGTACATTCATTAAAATTGAATTTGCATTCTTTTGACGTGGTCTTGTATTTCAGCAAAGGAAAGACCACCTTACTGAAACACATTGCCAATAGAGCTCTCAGTATTCCTCCAAACATTGATGTGCTACTGTGTGAACAGGGTAAGAAAACTTACCGCAATGTGTACTCCACCATTTATGTCTCTGTGCGGGCTGTTATTGCCAGTAACTATGTCTTGTAATTTCTGTGGACATTAGAGGTGGTAGCTGATGAGACGCCAGCAGTACAGGCAGTTCTGAAAGCGGACACTCGCCGCTTGAAACTTCTGGAAGAGGAGAAACGACTCCAGGCTCGTTTGGAGAGAGGAGAGGACTGTGTGGCTGAGAGGCTGGAGAAGGTGAGTGTGTATCACCATGGTGTGATATTTTAAAGCATAAACGTATAACATAACTTGTATGGGGATATAAAATATTGACATTTCCTAGACTGCCGTTTAGAAATATGTAGTTAACAATATATTGTTAAAAGCTAAACGCTAGCACCGTTTTATGTTTCAGATTTTAATAAAATTCAATTATATTTATATTGTGTCAAATCACAACTCACAGCTCAAGGTACTTTATTATAAATGTTTTCTGAAGTTAACTTTGGGTTTTACTTTGTAGAGAAAACAAACAGTTTGAACATTATTTTAAAATGAAAACAATCTACATGCATTTTAAGGGGAAAACATGAAAAGTCTAGAATGAATACTGTCTTAAATAGTGTTGAGCTTGATTTGAAGTGAGCTTAAGGGTTAGGTAGGAGAGAGAGTGAGTCTAAATATAAATCAATGGTTGATTTTAATGCTACAGTACAGGACGATGCATTTGTGTCATTCAGAGGAATGTAATTATTAATTTCTTATATGCAAATTATTTATTAAAAAAAAACAGTTAATGAGCCATTACTAATGACAGTTAAATACATGTATTTAGACAGCCTGGCTGCTGTAATAAAGAGCCTGAGTTTGTTCCTGTTTTTTTTGTGTGTGTGAATGTTATACCTCAGACAGGGACGTTGTGACCATCTTTCTAACAATTTAACCCGTTGGCAGAGGCATACAACTGCGATATGGCTATATGATAGAAGATATGAATATACCCCAATCTTATTTTTTGGCTGGTAGATCATAATGGTTGTCAGGAAGATATAAATACTGAAGTTTTCAATAAGTTTCTTGGAATAGTATAGCATTGCAGATGCTACCTGGCAAATTAATGGCTGTGATGTGGGATTACATGGGAAAAAAAGTCTGACAGGTGATGAGACACAGGAGAAAAAAAGTATGGAGCAAGCCTTGAAGTTTTTGTTTTGAATGGGGAAAAAATACAGTTTAAATCCTCCTGATAAATGAAATCTTGTCTGACCATGTGACTGCTTGTATACCCTCACCTCGACAGGTCTATGAAGAGCTGAGAGCAATAGGAGCTGCTGCAGCTGAGGCTAAAGCCAGAAGGATTCTGGCTGGTCTGTCATTTACCCCTGAGATGCAAAATAGACCCACCAAGAGGTTCTCTGGAGGCTGGAGAATGAGAGTCTCCCTTGCCAGGTACACCAGTACAAACTTCATCACTGGCAAATGTATAATGTTACTGTTTTTTGACTAAAGTCTTACCTTCCGCACACACAGAGCTCTATTCATGGAACCCACACTTCTGATGCTGGATGAACCCACAAATCACCTGGACCTGAATGCCGTCATCTGGCTCAACAAGTATAAAGCATTTTTCTATTCTAAATGCGTTTCTCTCAAACATATCTTATACTACTAATTTTTATTTAGAATTAACATGGGAATGACTAATTGATTCTGTTCAGACCTTCCATAGCATATTTTCTAAGATATCTAATCACAAGTGGAAAGCTTTGAGTACAGGTGTAAGCAAACCAAAAGGTGTCTCCTCTTTGTCTTTAGATATGATCATTCAAAACTCATTTTGAAGTTATCTTGGATGTATCTGGCCACATCCTTGTACATGTGTGAATGCTTATGTCCCCAGGATGTATTATAGACAGCTCGGTTTTTTATCGGCTGGCATCCTCCGACCTGAGACAGTTTCACAATGAACCCGAATTATAAGTACACCGTTGCCCATATTTTGATAAAATATGTGGCCACTATCAGAAAATAACACTCCTACCCACTTTTAAGTTATACATCTAAGAAATGCAAATTGGTTAGGCGTGTTTCATGATACACTTGTAGACTGATAGAGAAAATGTGGTCGTATGGCTGGAACATGATTGGATAATGTTCCAGCCATTATCAGAGAGAGATTCCGTAGCTGGTTATTTATAAAGGATTGCGTGCGTTTTCTTTTCTAGTTACCTTCAAGGCTGGAAGAAGACTCTCCTCATAGTTTCCCATGACCAAAGTTTCCTTGATGATGTATGTACGGATATCATCCATTTAGACAACCAAAAACTATACTATTACAGAGGGAACTACTGTAAGTATATATTTACTTCAAGCTCTTCTAGATAGGGGTTTAGATTACATGTTACTGTAGAATTAAAATTTTAATTATCATTGAATTTAGGCCAAAGAGCAATGAACAGGGGAAAAAAAGGCTAAATTAGATTCATATTGTATTTGTCATTTTCCTAAAACAGAAACATGCTTTTCATGTAAAATTGGCTGTTTCATCTGTCTCTTCACTCGATCCCAGGGAGCTCTGTTGAGGCCAGACCATCTGTAGCACAGCGTTTTATTCTGCCCTCTCCCAATTTCTTCTACTTGTCCTTATTTGTCACATACATGTTTCATATCATCCAACTTATTTAAATATAGTATATTTAATATAAGATGAACTAACCAAAATTGGCCCAAGTCTGGTAGCCATGCTATAGTTTACTTTGGTAAAGATGATTTAATATTGAAACTAGTCTGATTTGAAACATTTATCTGTGAAAAATAAAATAAATTAGTAAGAGGGTTATTAAATGTTTCCACTAGTGTTTCTGATGTCTTCCAGCAGAGTGAATTTAAGACTCATGCGATTCTACCCTAATGATTCTGTGTGAAGAATCCTAAATCTTTTGCCATCTATTGAAACTGAATTCACATGATTAATAATAACAATCTTTTTTTATTCAACTTGGTTTGTTAAATTTGTATTTTGTTTTATGGCAAGGAATTCATTTTCCCCAACTAGGAAAATGTCTATGTAATTAATCTTAAGTTAAATCTATAGAGAAACTTGATAGTGAACGTGTGAATTAGGAAATTTGCTCTTTTTGTAGCACTCCTACAGCTTGGTGGAATGGAGTAAACTGAATAAATATTGTGCTATACATATTTTTTAGGTTTATTAGTGGCGAAAACTATGAGTGCAAAAACTGCTTTACATGACTGAGTTTTTTTCTTGCTTTTGTTTTGAGTGACATTCAAGAAGATGTATGTGCAGAAGCAGAAGGAATTGCAGAAACAGTACGACAAGCAGGAGAAAAAACTGAAAGACCTGAAGGCTGGTGGCAAGTCCACCAAACAGGCTGTGAGTAAAAGATAATTAAGAATACAACAAAAAGTACATGTTTTATGCATGTGTACAACACTAAACTCCAAACTCAAGAACTGTTTCTTGTGATACTTTAGTGCCTTATCCATCCATTCAGTCACACCATTTTTCATTCTTGCTTTTCTCAGGAGAAGCAAACAAAGGAGGCCCTGACCAGAAAACAGCAGAAAGGCAAGAAGAAAGGAGGTCAGGAGGAGGAGAGCCAGGATGCCACGGAGCTGCTCAAGAGGCCTAAAGAATACACTGTCAAGTTTACTTTCCCCAACCCACCTCCGCTCTCACCACCTATACTGGGACTACACTGTGAGAACACTTATAGTCTACCCTGTCAGCTAAAAGAAAACAATATTTTATGACATCATTCATATTATTTGTGTAGATTATTTCATTCCTTTTTGTAGTATTAAAAGGCATGGTATCCATCTTTTCACTATCTTTACCAATTATCCTTTGTGTGGAGCAAATGTTGAATCATGTCAGATTGTCACATTCTCAAGTCAAATATGTTTGCCTAACACTAGCTAATAGCATTACTTTTTGACTACTCCGTTTTCTCAATACAGGTGTTGACTTTGGCTATGAGGGTCAGAAGCCTTTATTCAAAAATGTGGACTTTGGAATTGATATGGATTCAAGAAGTAAGTGTGCAGCCTCTGTTATTGTTAATCGAACAAGGAGAACATTAATCTGTGTGCAAAACACATTTGACATGTGTAGGGTAGTAGAGAGCAAATCGGGGTTACACAATATGCACAAGGTTGCTACTGTGTTGTTAATTTTGAGATCATGACACAGAGGCGCAGCACAAATTGTGAAATGGTCCAAATTACTTTACATGCCAATGTACTGTCCTCACTGTACATTTTTATTCTGACATCAAGTTTTTCCCTCTTTCCACTTTAGTTTGTATAGTTGGACCCAATGGTGTTGGGAAAAGTACCCTGCTGTTGCTTCTTACTGGGAAACTAACTCCTGTAAGTAAGCATCACTTTGATATACTATGCAATTAGTGAAATAGTAACAAAAATATATATTTTTAAGTATTACACCCTTAATCCCTACTCATCAAGTTTGTGGAGGAATAGTCCAAAACTCCTGTACTGGAAAAGTGTTGACGTTATTGCTGTTCAAGGAGATTATATACATTTTTAAATCCTATTACTTTTTCAACAGAACTGTGAATATGAAATGGTTGTGTTCCATTAAGACAAGAAGCATACAAGCATCAAAACATTGTTTGTTCGTAGTCCCAATTTATTTTAGTTTATGTAGAACACTTGCTTATTCCAAATGTTTCTCTTTATGTAACTGAGTTAAGTGTATGTTCTTTTTTGTGTTAGCTTAAAGGTGAGATGAGGAAGAATCATCGTTTGGTGAGCATTCTATTGTTTCATACTTAAATAGCCTACTCTACATTGTAAATTGTACATATGTACCATATACTCAAAATGTCTTACTTTGTGATGTAACTGACCTGATGTTAGCTTAGAATGTTGCCCATAGTATGTGCCAGTAGAATTACATTTCTTGTCATCTACTAACAATAGAAAATACAGTACTGTATTACATTTGTCAAAATTGAACAATTTTATGGAAATTCATTGAAGTTTCGCCATCTAAATTTTAGATTTAAAGTGGTTCAGGTTATGGTCAGTTTATATGAAGGTACATGCGTCTTCTGTGTCTGTCAACAGAAAGTGGGCTTCTTCAACCAGCAGTACGCTGATCAGTTGAACATGGAGGAGACCGCAACCGAGTACCTGATGAGGAACTTCAACCTTCCCTATCAGGATGGCAGGAAGTGCCTTGGACGTTTTGGTCTGGAGAGCCATGCCCACACTATTCAGATCTCCAAACTCTCTGGTACAAACGTGATCTGCTGACATTTAATGTCAATTGTCAAACAGTGTCATGTTGACATTTTGTAACACTCTGGAATTTTTCTCTCTCTCTCAACAGGTGGTCAGAAAGCTAGAGTAGTGTTTGCTGAATTGGCATGTCGTCAGCCCGATGTACTGATCTTGGTAAGGCCACAGAGCCTTTTATCCATTATGTATCCAATTCATTTTCTTTAACAGTTTTTTCCTCTCATAGGATGAACCCACCAACAACTTGGACATTGAGTCCATCGATGCCTTATCGGAGGCCATTAATGAATACAAAGGAGGTAAGGGAAGAGATATCCTGTCATAAAGCTTGTTTTGCATTTTATACATCACAAAAAAACTTCACAACTGATGAGCAAAAAGAACTGTAAAAATCCCAAAGAATGTGTTAAATACAGTCAAATGCTTGTACTTCAGTCAGTGTTGGTAAGGTCTGAACTACAGGTTTTCACTGGTCCAAAAATATGTGGAAATGTTCTACCCAAATCCATATAGAATTTATAAATTGACCAGAACCCATGCAGATCTGACAAACACTGAGCCAGGCCCACAAACAGGATGGGCTATATAGACCCAGTCAATTAAATAATGTATAAATTTACAATTTACAATTAATTATTAATTCATTGCAAAAAATTTTGATTATATGCATCACGGCCAAGCAACAAGGAGAACACTAAGAGTTAATGATTAGGTATGACACAAAGGACATGGATAGAAAAGACAAAAGTTGCTCATACAAAGTGAAATTTTAATTTATGTTACAGCATAAAGATGGCTTCAAGCACATGTTTCATATGCAAGTATTGGCTTGTTGCACTGGCTGCTGCCAATGTTAATTAGCTGTCATCTGCACTCTTTCACAAGTCGGAACCTCTGACCTGAACAGGCTTTTTGGTATTGCCATTATTCCCAACGCGGGACTTGTTAGATATAGGTGAGCTCACCAGAGTTCTGTGCTCTATTTCAGTCCTACTATTTCAGTCCTACAAAGCTGTCTCACTTTGTAATGAGGTATTTATTTAATTTAATAATAATCATTTAATTTAATTATCCATGTTAATGATAAATCAGATTTTTATTTTTTTTAAAAGGGGGCAAAACACTGTGCATATTAACAGTAACTTTTAAAATTGTTTTTTAATAATGTGATAACATCACTTGTTTAGAACTGTTCATGGTACTGTGAGCTAAAAATCAGGTTCTCTAATTGCTGTCAGCCAAAACAGTCTTTATTAATGTAGTAACACTGTCCCTGTCTTCCTAGCGGTGATCATTGTGAGTCACGATGCACGGCTAATCACAGAGACTCAGTGCCAACTGTGGGTTGTGGAGGACAGTTCAGCGAACCAGATTGATGGGGACTTTGACGATTACAAGCGGGAAGTGTTGGAGTCCTTGGGAGAGACCATGGTGAACAAGGTCAATCCATAATTATTTGGATACACTGCATCCCTCCAGCATACGCTTTGTCTTTCAAAGTAACGCTTACCATTAAAAAGATATTTGTTGTGGGGTTGTAAATATTCCGTTCTGACAGATTGGAGTGTCAATCAAGCTTTAGATTCTCAAATTGGAAGAATGTTTACGGTGGTCTGCTAAAAATCTACTTAATAAAATTAGTACATTTTTATATTTGTGTTTTATTTATTCATACATGATATGAAACATGGTCGAATTTCACATGGTCCATGATACTTATGAATAGCACATTAAAAGGGACGCTCCTTAGTCTCCATCACTTTAAGTATGCCTTATAGGTATTCTTGACTTTTGCCACTTTCTTCTCATCGGGCATTATCTCACTGTACCATGTATACCAGCTGTCTCCAGAGTTTAAAGAAGGGGAAGGATGTGTTGAACCCACAGCATCATGGGAATTTGAGAAGTCCTCTTTTGGAAATTCCACATATGGAATCCTAAAGGGAAGTAAGCCTGAAAGAAGACACTAGGTGTTAATAAAACTGAGTGTTACTACTGTTCTACTGCTAATGTAGAATAATCTCACTATGACTTTCAAAGGTTCATTTAAGGGTGTCATGAGCCAGTGATCCAACCAGAGTTTCTTTCTTCTCCAAATATAAAGAGAATAAAATAGGGGGGGGGGGGGGGGGGGTCTTGACTAATCTCAGGTAAGAGATAAAGTCAAGCCTGTGTGCAGTTGTATTCAAACGTAATACATTTAAGGTAACAGTCCTGCATTCATAAATACTTAAAAACTAAAAGATTGTTTACTGGTTATTATTACCGGTTTCTTAATATTGCCAGCTCAGTAGCCAATTTAAAAACTGATGTTAACATTTCTCCCACCCTGGTGTAGCTTTCAGACATAAGTAATATGGGATATTGTTAAAACAAAACGTTGCTGCCACTAGAGCTTAGGGATCAGAATCATAGTTCAACATATGTACTTCAAGCATATGGTTCAATATAACGGACTTCATATAGCCTTTCCCCCTCTCACATACCATGATCTCTGGCTGTGTTGATGGCCTTATTAAGCAGCTTCTGCTGTTTCATGCACAAACCTGAAGACAGAAGAAGCCGTATAACCAACAGGAAGACAATGTGATATTCATCCCAACAAGTTCTCAGTTTGATGACTTACCTGTGCGAGTGGGATCGTATACCATTCCGGTGTGGGGACTAATGAACTGCTGCAATAATTTTATATTCTACAAAAGATAAATGTGTGTTAACATTGCATATGGTGTGAAATGAGTTATATTGCAAAATAATTACACAAAAACAGGAAATTGATATCCAATGGCACAATGACTGCAAATGTTTTATATGAGTGGTGCTTCTCTTGAAAGATAAACTTTTAACACTGGATGACTAATGTGTTTTCACTAAAAGCATGAATTAAGATTTTATGCATTTATTGCATTTATTGTTGTGCTTCCTAACAATCCCAACCCTTCCTGATTTGGCTATTGTTATAATTCAATCCAATCCTATATTTGAGCCACTGCTTGGAATACACTCACAAGACCATCCGTGACACCATATATTCAAATACCCCAGACAAATTGAGCTTGTTTTCATTTTTGTTTAAAATTCTAATGAAAACCTCCTCACTATTTGACCTTATTGCACAGAGACTGATACAATGCATATTATTTGAAGATAACAATGTATTTTAACTCAAGAGTGTATGTGTATATCTAAAGTGAGTGATTGAAATGCCAACCAACCTGATGATGGACAATAGCATTTGGATCCCGACAAATTGGACAGGGGTTTCCGCATATCTTGTCTCCTCTCTACAGAAAGTTAATGTAACTTTAAATTACAAATGTTAAAGATATAGTGTATACAACTTGGTGAAAGTTATTGCGGTAGATTAAAAATAGACATTTTACAATGCAGGTCTTGCGAGTCTTCTGTGGGGGAATGCCACCTTTATGGTTCCTCCTATAGCCTGCCCATATGGGATTGGTTCCATACCGCTCAATGTACTCTGTTTCAGGGAATTGTATTGTATTATTATTTTGTTATCATGTGAGGGCATACCGTGACATTCGACTGACCATGACATACCTTCACTCTCCAGGTAATCACTGGGTCTATCCTGGTAGCGAGAGAGAGCCTCAGCAGTTTGAGCAGGGTCCCCAATCTGGGGTGATGCTACTTTGCAGAAAGGATTACATAGAGGTAGAAATGCAGAGGGGCCCCGGTATGTTCTTCCAGGAAACCTCTGTAGAAAGGACTGAATGAACAAGAATGGCCCATCATTACATACAATCCTCATGACTCTCCATGATTAACATTTAAATGTCATTGAACATTGGTCTTAAATGTCGTAAGGTGAGACTAACCACACGTTGCCAAGACATATTCTACCAATTATGCATTCATGCCAACACATTTATAACAATGAGTAAACATTGAGTTATGTACACAAAACGTATCCGGCTAGTATAGGTTAAATTGCTCCTGGCTACACGAGATTTAGGTCTGCCTGCTTCTTTTCTGAGTTACACGTATTGAAGCCACGTGTGCAAATAGACCACAATATAGACAAGATGAGCACATCAAAAGCACGGTTATATTAAATACCTGGTAATGTCGTAGCGGGACGAAAATTGAGGGCGATAGACCGTACAAAAGCTTGGCGATGTGTTGTACGGGCAAAGCCATTTTGCTGTGACGTGGGGATGTAAACTAAGGGTGAAAGTTCATGTGACGCTTACGTAAGCTTGCCATTTATATTAGTGTAAAAATCGTCAGTACGCTTTTATATTTAAAAACACCAGAATAGAACAGAATAGCGTATGCTTTCAAACAAAACAGGAAACTATCTTTGCAAAGTTTTAATTTTATCCCACCACGATTGAGCAAAGACGAGATGCATTATCCTTTTTCGTTCCTTCTGACTGCCTCATGTGACCGTCATTGGTTGGTGAAACCAGTTGCCATTTTGAAGAAATATCATCGGCTAAATGTAGATGTTAAAACATAACTACCAGTCAGGTATTTCACTAAATCGAGATGGAAGTCTTTAATATACCTCCAAATTTACCAAAGTGAAACATTATAAAGACAAATCAAGGGAGTATTTTTTCTCAATATGTGAAGTACGCCATTGCGTCCTTGAATGTGCATTGAAGGTCGTTTGTCCGCCATTTCCTCAGCGACGAAGCAGTAAAAAACGCCGTCTGTGACGTAACCAACGTCACACATTATAAAGCCGAAGTCTCTCCCTTCCAGCTCATTCCTGGATTTGGTCAGAGGTAAGTCAAGTCAGAAAGACATCTAGACTTTCTTCAACATATTGTCCGAATTTAACGCGACATTCTGAGCAACCGTTTTATGAAGCCAATTGAAGACTTTGATGTAGACATAATACGACGATATTTGTCAGAGTTGGAATTAAATGTTTGTTTTGTGTGTTTTACAGGTATAAATTTCTTCGCCGAAGACTGAACCGTCGAGGACTTTTAACAACTCATCTCAAATTCATATTTTTTCTTCAAGTAATGGACATTTGATTACTATTTTTGCCTCCAGTTTGTTCCTGAAGGAAAGGCTACCTTTTAGATATCACAGCCCCACCCATAAGAAGTCTTTCAGTTGATATTAAAACCATGAAGGTTGACGACATATAAGTAATAATATTAGATCTATAAGTGCCCGAAAAGCACATTATAATATACCAGAGACGCTTGGGACCTGTAGTACAAATAGTAAGTTACTTTTGAAGTTAAACCGAATTGAATTTAATCAAATGAAAATGGTCGTAGGTAATGGGCTAGCTAGCGGTAGCTGGCTAGCAAGCACTGTGAGTTAGCATGGTACTTGGCAAACAATTGGAAAATGGACAATGCTATAGTATGAGCTCACACAGGAAAGTGGACGGATGCACCAAGCTCCGTTTCTTTGTGTGTGAGACGAAACGGGCGAAATTTGTATATAGAATTAAGTATAGTATAAATTCGCATAACTAACCATGAGCAATCTATTCATAAAGATTGCCGTAGGCATAGACATTTTAGACCACGCATTCGGACTTGATGCCTGCCAGATCTATTTAATAGGGGCTGCTCCACGGAACGAACATCGCCGCAATCTACACATAAAGATTGCATTAGTTTGATGATTGTGGACATACTTAATGAAGCACTGTGTGTTGAAATGTTGACATTGTAGCACAAGGACTTCCTGAAAGTCCTCGTGTAATCGGCAATCTGTGGATAAAGATTGCAAGGATGACTAAGGCGTAATGGTCTTTCGAAGCACAAACAGCCGGGATGGGCAAATGTGATGGACTAGTTGTGGTTCGCTTTTTCGTGCTTGGACAGCTCCGGGAGCTAGCATCGGTCTCCCTGAAGCCACATTTGGGACTTCGAGTTTTGTTTTTTATATGGTCGTTTTTTTAGCTGAAGTGCTGAATACGTGTTCATCGATGTCCATCGTATTTTCTAGATCACACGATTAATTTTTAGAGATCCGATGCTCGTTGCCTTGCTTTTCTTCCAACCACCGTGCTCTTCGCTGTAACAGCCATTGTTGCATGGTAGGGGTTTGTTTGCCGTCGTTGAAGTGGTTAAAGAGGTGGGGGTTGGTAAGTAGTCAGCAGCCACCTCCCCCTCTGACTGGCAGCTTGGCCACACGAGTAGGCCTGTACTCCGCCATGACATATGTTAGGCTGAACCCAAGCCTTTTATAGGCATGACGTGATCTTTAATGACCCAGGGCGTTTTAAACGTACTACATTTGATCTATAGCTCCTTGATTACTTGTTGCTTTACGATCACGTATGTTGCTGCAGAACGTATGACATTTATTTTTGTTTTGTAGGATCGAGGCTTTGTCAGTGAGAAGAGTAATCCAGTGTTTTGCCATTGTCTTATCAGTGACTGTAATAGACCACAGCAAGGTTATGGTTAAGCAATCTTTCCCCTAGACCAGGAACCATGGCCACATTTAGCAATGCGTTTGTGTAACAATTGTGACATTCACAGGAAATTGGTAATTTGCAGTTTTGTGGAGGTCTGAGACTATATAAAACGTCTACTTCAACAGTTGTACGGGTAAGACTTAACTGATTCCTCACAATATGACATTTCCAGTGGAATGATTTCCAACAGAATTACAGATTTTGTTCATGACTTGTCAAACTAATATTTTACATTTTCATTATGAAATGCATAAACATTGACATGAGTGCATGCTTACAAGGTTCAACCAAGCAGCCAGAAGAAATTTGAGAAATTATTTCTTAGTTTTTTCTCATGATCATTTAATAAATCCACAAAGGTATAAACAATATATATATATAAGATTTTGAATAACCAATTGGAATTTTGAAACATCAATTGGAATAATGTGTGGCAGTCCAGACAAATTTTGTGATGCTGCACTAATAACACTAATGTTACCTGTACAGTGCCAGTGTGGTAACATTAACTAACCAGCAGGTGGCAGTAAGGGGCATGACCTGATACATGTGGATGACAGTGATGCCATTGTCAACACTAGTTTATTGTAGACCTACCTTCAGAGGCAGATCATTTAATTTCCGAGGACACAGATGAGTATTTAACAAAGCAATAATTCAGTCTCCAATCATACTTAAATTTTTTGTTGCATATAACCTTAATTTGTACTATTCATTTCACAATTTGTGAAAATAGTTTTTTTTTTTTTTAGCTCCCCTCCTTTGTTTAAGATGTTTTTTTTCCCCAAATGTCAATGACTGTGATAGGTATTGCTATTAAAGAGTTTACGAGTAATAATTAGTAACATGTAAACATTCCTCTCTTTGTTTACATTTCCCGGACCCCTTTTTTATGAAATACATACAGATATAATAAATGCTTGTTAAAATGATGTGTATAGATATTGGATATTACTTGTAAGGACTTATACCTGAGGTTTTTCTAATATCTCTAATAATTTTCCTTTGATATGAGTAATTTTGAAATGAAATTGTTTAAGTAAACAGTTTACTAAATAAAAGTCAATTTATAGTCTATGTGTAACATTGTGTATATTATAGTAACCATAATAAATCATTATCTCACACATATAATGAACATTATATCAGGCAATGTATCCTATCCTGTTGTTGCCCCCATAAAACAACCCACAATCATAAAAACAATGATGTTTGATGTTGTAAGTTGTGCTACCATGCCTATCATCAGTCTGAAAAATAGCTTTTTGCTATAGTTGCCAAAAGTTCAGAGTGGTCTCCCCCTCCCAAGTTCATTGTGTTGATCTCCTGATAAAGGTTTTGTGTGTCACTTCATAGGACTATAATGTTGACAGAAGGACCTTGATATTAGAGTGGTGCAGTTTTTTACTGACTCACCAATGTGAGACGATTCACAACTTAAACTTGATGGTTGTTGGTGGTGTGGTGACCCACACTCTGCTGGTTATGTGTTACATACAGATTGGGATTTTGCATGTTTATTGCGATCCTGCTTTGAGCCCTTTTGTTCCTTAATGGCACATTTATTTTGAAGTAGAGGTGGAAGGTGGAATTCTGGCAGGCAAATGGTCCGAAATAAATGGCTATTTTATGTTGGTTTGCAAAGAAAGAAAGAGTACAGCACATACCAGAAAATGTAATGCATGTCTTATTTGCATCTGCTCATTATTATGTATTATAGATATGGCAGGCGGACCTGTGGACCCCAGGGAGATTTTAAAGGGTGTTGAGGCTCTGCTGGGGAAGGATGGAGAACTCCGTAGCTTGGAAGGAGTCCCAAAAGTGTTCAGGTGAGGAATTGACATGACATGTTATGCCTGTGTGTCTTGACTGTTAAATTTGTGATTTAACTGTTTAAATGCGACTCTTGTATCTTTAAACCCGCATAACCTGTGACTCTTGTATCTTTAAACCCTGCTATCTTTCAATGCAGCCTAATGAAAGCTTCCACCAAGATGGTCAGTAGATGTATGTATCTGAACATCCTGCTGCAGACGAAATCACATGATGTTCTCAATCGGTGAGTGTTAATTTAAATGTTGTACTTTGAATTGAAAATTAGTTTGTAATGTCAGAATCCAAGCAAGTGTCAACACAAAATTATGATATGTGAGAACACATCTTAACAGATATTTATGTGATATATTTTCATGAAGACTTTGCTTAATCTTTGAGATTTTTTGAATGTTTAAATCCATTTGTATATATAGATATTCTAAAATGTATGTAACTATGTGAACCATGACATGGATTTGTTTTCATGGTCATTTGAGAAGTATTTATGCAAGAATTTGCTATAGGTTACAGCGATAAATCCGTTATCTGGACACATAGTTTATGGTCCGTTTGAAGATGCAAGTGTCATGTCAATTAAGCATTAAACGTTAATGGGGATAGGTAATAAGTTTAACGTATTTTGTGGAAATTACTACCAGCCATCATTGGTGTGGGAGACTTGTGATATGTTGTGAAAGTAAAACTAAGAATATGACTAACCTTATTGTCTAAGAGAATACTCAAAAAATGCAAATTACAAGTTTGATTATGTGAGTAAATATTGCCATGTTGCAATTCCTTTGGTGAACTGAAAATGGCCATCTTAATTCCTTAGTCCTTCATCAACACTTGTTTCTTCTTCTCCCAGGTTTATCAGAGTTGGTGGCTATAGGCTGCTTAACTCCTGGCTTACATACTCCAAAACCACCAACAACACCCCTCTGCTGCAGCTCATTCTGCTCACACTGCAGAAGCTTCCTCTGAAAGTGGACCACCTCAAACAGGTATTGTCTCAGTTTATCCATGTGAAAAACGGATAGCACAACAAAGGTAATTGCTACAATTAAACCTGCATTTTCATTTCACTTAGAACAACACAGCCAAGCTAGTGAAGCAGCTGACCAAGAGTGCAGATACTGAAGGTAAGTTCATTATTAAATCTAAACTCTTACACACACTTTACTGTGTCCCACTGATGTTCCTGTTTTTTATTTTAGATCTCAGAAAGTTGGCGTCTGTGCTCGTAGAAGGCTGGATGGCTACAATCCGCTCCCAGAGTGTCTCAAGCAGTGCCAACTCACCTGCTGGTACACACCCATGATTTCACTTAATCATGAACATAAATGTAAATAATTGGCAATGATTTGTAACACATTGTGCATCTGCTAGATAAGAAAAAGAAGAAAGAAGAGAGCAAGTTGCCCATACGAGATGTGAAAGAAAAGATTGGTGATGAGGAAAAGAAGAAGGAGAAACCAAAAGCCCATGCACCCAGTCACGCAAAGATTCGCTCCATTGGTAAACATAAATTGATGGACAGCGGTGCCGTTGTTACTGAATGTCTAGTATTGTAAAAAATATATAATTTATATATCATTATGTTTTCAGGATTGGAAATGGACACACCCAACCCAGTCCCTGCTAAGAAGGCCCCCTCTGCCCCCCAGCTGGGTGACAAGTACAACATCAAGCCTCCAGTTCTAAAGAGACCAAGGTAGTGTACCATCCTGTGACTTTTTATGATGACTTCAGGTATCTGCAGTAGCACAAAAAGATAAATGGCTGTCGGAGGGATGTCATGCTGAGGAAATCAAATTTTCTTTTACATTTTTAATGCAATAGTAATACTTTTTAATATTGATAGCTGTTTTAATTCTGTCTAGTCTAGTTTTTATGCAAAGGCAGAACTGTGCCTGTTCACCAGCATACAGCATTTACAGCAATTGAGGCAAAAAAAAATGTTTTGCAGAAATTTCCCAGGATCTTTTCCATGATTGTGGATGGAAAAAGTGTATACATCTACACTGATCAGCCACACGATTACTGTGAACTGGTTGTAATGTAGTGGAAGATTGGAGCAATGGAAAAGAAATGCATCTACAAAATATTAATAATTCCCAATCCCCTGATGGAACAGAAAGAACATTTTCAAAACATGCAACATATGCACTGATCTGCCCTTACATCAAAATCGGTCAACGGGTTTAATGTTGATGTTTAAAGTCTTCCAATTATGTTGACGTACTTATTTGGGCCTCTAAACACAGACTCAACTTTGTCGTGGTGAATTTAGGCAGCATGCTCCCTGCTGTCCTAGATGGCTGATAATGGCAATTTCATGTTTTCTCTTTATTGTCATTTGGCCCTCACAGCACTGGTCCAACAGATATGCCACCTCTGGAGAAAAAATACAAACCTCTAAATACCCCCTCGAACACTGCCAAAGAGATTAAAGTCAAGATCATTCCAGCACAACGTGAGTTTAGATATTTATCACATGTGAGCTAAATAGTAGTGATACAGTGCCTGGTGCTCATCTCTGTCTTGTGTCCACACTGCAGCCATGGAGGCAACTGGGTTCCTTGATGCCCTGAACTCTGCCCCAGTTCCCGGGATCAAGATCAAGAAAAAGAAATCTGGTACTACAGCAAATGCCAAGGCCGTATCCCCAACATCTAACAAGGTACAGACCAATTTTGGCTTAGTATTAGTACGTGTTATGGCCATTTTCAATCCATAACTTCAGCAAAATAGTAAAGTAATAGGTGTTATTTTAAATTGAATGGAGAATGATGTGCTATAGAATTGATGTGTTTGGAATAGCTATCAATTAGTTTAATCAGAGCAACATGCTCATTTAAGACTTGTAATTGCAGTCTTCTTACAATAGTTCCTTTTTGTTCGCAGGGGAGTCCATTTGACAGCAAACCTGCATATTCTTCCTCTACTGCTAAGCCAGCGTCTCCAGATACAGCTGCTTTCACCACGCCTACCGATGAAAACCTGGAGCCAGAGCAGCCAGGAACCCCTGTTCCATCTGAGGATCCTGAGGCCTCTGAAAACAGTAAGGTCTACTTCTTGATAACATCACACTGTCTGTTTTTTGCTGTTCTTTATTCATTTTCGTTGTACTCTTTTTGTGTAGGCGAGAAACCCAATGCTTTGTCAGAACCACGAGGGGAAGAAGAAAGCTTGACTAAGAAGGGCAAGAAGAAGAAGACGGTTCACTGGGCTGAGGAGGAGCAGCTCAAACACTACTTTTTCTTTGATCTGGATGAGACAGAGAGAGGTGAGGTGGTAATGTGATTTTAGATTCTCAGTGTTCCAAGTTGGGTGTTTATAAGAGAAAACAATTAAAAAATATAAATTATTAATGATAATATTTAACTTTATTTACAGTCAATGTCAACAAAATCAAGGACTTTGGTGAGGCCGCTAAACGAGAGCTCATGATGGACCGGCAGACATTTGAGATGGCCCGTCGACTCTCCCACGACACCATGGAAGAGAGGGTGCCCTGGTCACCCCCACGGCCCTTGATACTAGCTGGCTGCCTGGTCATCGCCGGGGCCAATAGCACAGAGAAACTTACCCAAAGGGACAGAGAGATGGGCATTCTGCAGGAGATCTTCCTCAGCAAAGAGAGGTAGGAAACCTGGGGTATCTTTGGTAGTTTGTAAGATTCCTGGATTTTCACAAATAACGTAAGGATGAGTGGCTGCAAAATATGTGATGAATTTCTATCCTTCGTTATCATTAGCGTGCCTGACAGTCCACATGAACCAGACCCAGAGCCGTATGAACCCATGCCTCCCTGTCTTATCCCGCTAGATGAGGTTTGTAAAACCTCTTTAAACACCTGTCTAACGATTATCTTTGTTATTCTCTTTGTTTATCATTCTGTATACGTGCAGTACATTTCCTGCTAAACTGTCAGTCCTGTTTCCCCTGCAGGACTCCTCTGCGCCGGATGATGGCTATATTGAGCCCATGGACACCACATCACAGCAGGGCTCTGCCATGGCCCAGATTGAGAGCTCCAAGCTGCCGCCTGTCCTGGCCAACCTTATGGTGAACCTGGGCAACACATCCCGCAGCCCACAAGCTACCAACACTGCCAACAACCCTGTGTCTCCCTCAGTAAACGTACAAGAGCTTCTCACATCCATCATGGTAAATATACTATACTCAAGTCACAAGATAAGCTTATTTTTATCCATCGTGTTTTTCACAAAAATAAATAAATTACGCATTTTAATGTCTTGTGCATTATACCCAGAAACATTTTTACATCCAACCATGATGGAGACAGATATATTACATAACGAATACTATCTGTCTGCTATCAGGGTGCTTCTGGTAACCAGTCTACTGAAGACTTGATCAAGCAGCCAGACTTCTCAGACAAGATTAAACAGTTACTAGGCTCCCTGCAGCAGAACCAAAACCAGAACCAGGGAGGACCCCCACCAGGTAACTTCAACCCTTTTATTTATTGTTGTATTGTAACTACGTGTCTCCCCCGATGTCATTGCATGATGACTGAACTGTTCAGTTCCCTGTGTGACATATTTTTTAACCTTTCTTTTTCTATATCTAGTCAACCAGGGTTTACTCGGCCATGGTCCAGGCATGAATAATATGAACAACATGAACATGCACATGCAGATGCCCATGAATGGTGGTTACCCACCTAACACCCCGCCTGGTGGACCCCGCTTTAACCACCCCCCACCCCCCCACAACCACGGCCCACCTTTCAACACTGGTGGAGGCCCACGCATGATGGGGCCACCCCCAGGCCAGGGCCGAGGAGACAACGGCAACTACTGGGGAGATGAGTCCATGAGAGGAGGGCCTCACAGAGGAGGTCACTTCCACCGAGGAGGCCGGGGCCGAGGAGGTGGGGAGCCAGGCTTCAGAGGTCGAGGGAGAGGAGGGCCCAGAGGAGGACACAACAACATGAATGGTATATGCAACACAGAGCTTAGCAGTTACCCTAGTTTCTCAAATAATGAATCTACAGCAACAGTCAAGGCATACTTGCCACTATGTTCTCACTTTTTCCTATACAATTACCTAAACTCAGTTAATTATTAAGTTAACATAATATCTCAATTTGATGTGCAGTTGATTACTAATGGATTTAAGGATTTTATCAACCAGAACTATTACGGATGTTCCATTTCTGTATAATTAATTAGATTGACTGTAGCTCTCACCCATGTCCCATCAATGGATGATGGATATTTGTAAATAATTACAATTTAGTATTTTTGTTTCTCTTCAAAGAGCTCTCTACAATATAATAAAGGTTCCTCTATAGTTGAGTAAAAATGAAAGGTCCATTTTTGAGAATTTACAGGAGATAATGATCATTCTTTTATTTCTGTTGGGTGTGATTGTAATGTTGTGTCTTCTCTGGCTAGATATGTCCAAGAGGCCTGTGTGTCGTCACTTCATGATGAAGGGAAGCTGCAGATACGAGAGCAACTGTGCTTTCTACCACCCTGGAGTAAATGGACCACCACTGCCCCCCAACCACCCTGCAAACAACCAACACAACCAGCACCCACAGCACTGACAGTAGATCACACTGCTGCCATGGGATTGACTGTTGTTAACTGCTGACCTCTAGAAGAGCCATTATCCGATCAAACCCTTACAGGATGTTGAGGATGCTGTTTAGGACACAAGCATTGAAAGAGTAGGATGCTTTATCCTACCGAGTAGTGTGTGTGAAGTCATTCTGCAGATGACTGACCTGCAACAGTGAGCCCTGACTCATCTGACAGAGAGAACGAAAACAAGCAAAGAGGAGAGATGATCACTAATTTGACTTTAATTGTGATCAATTTTAACTGTGACTTGAAGCATGCCCCACACTTGACCGCACCATTAACATGGTCAACCAAGCAGATAGCTCTCCACATGACTGATTGTTTTTGTCTTGTTGTGGCTGTTGTACTGTGTACTTTAACATGTGATGTTGCTTTCACAAGCTCATTTGTTTGTCCCAGTTCTGTTACTTGATTGGTCAGGTTTGCCCAAAATAGTGTTTTCCTTTTTTACATAATTCTGAAATGTGTCGATAGAATGAAACAAGCACTTTAAGAAGATAAAGGCCAATAGAATTATGCCACTGCTATGATTTATCAAAAGAGGGACTGAAAAGATCTACATTGTAATTAAGGTGCTTTATTTCATCCAGAAACTAAGAGAAAAACTAAGCAATGACCCCAGTTAGGCAAAAAGAGGATGGTTTTGCATTATTCCTTATTCCTTTCTTACAGTAACTGGTATTGATTGTGAAGAGAAACAACCACAGTGTGTGTTGTCATATGTGAGCTTCCTGCATGTGCGCTCTGACTAAGCAGTTTGCATTCTGACCATCAGCCTGAAATGTATGTGCTACAACAATCATGATAGTCAAACATGCTGTGGTCTTGTCAGCTTCTCCCTGACCCCACAGCTGCTGCCTATGCCATTTGTACTCCCACCTGAATTGAAGAAAGGTTTGTCAGATGAGTGAGGTCAGCCATTCTGAATGTTTTCTGTGAAAACAATGACCACTGTGTCTCTTGTGGGACTGTAGGAATGTCATGCTTTTTGTTGCTCTCCACCCTTCAGTTTTTTTATTATATTTTCAGTTGAAATCTTTTGTACACAGTGTATTGAATAAATGCCCAAATATAAAGGTTGCTTTGTTTAGTGTTTTCAATCATTACTCCTGTTCATACTGGGAATTAAGCAATCCATTCCAAAGGCAACTCCCTTGTAAATGATAAGTCACGGGTGTAAATTGAGTGTCATTGCAATTTGCCGTTAAATTTGGAATGGCAAGATAATTGAAAAATTAAAAGGATAAAACACTGGCACCAGAAGCAATATTAGGGAGATGGTAGTTATTGTGGCATATACTGATGTTTATGTTAGAACTAAGAACATAGACAAGCAGAGGGATTCTGGTTTGAAAGGGTTGACACAAGACCTTTGATCAATGTTCCTAATAAAAAAAATATGACGATCTTTGGTGTACAAATAAAATAATTTAAAAATTAATCTTATTTACTACTTCACCAAAGTTGGGATGACACATGCAAAATAGAAATGTTGTCTTGAATGAAAAAAAGTGATGAAATGTGAAGCAGTAATAGTAATGATAAAGTGTACCACACGAGTGTTAGTATTTCTCAGCTTTATCGGACTTGGGTTCAGTTGTCAAACCAGGTACTCACATCTTATTCAAGTTTGTGTGTGTGTGCGCACGTGTGTGCAGGGACCCAGCGTCAGATCCGGGTTATCAGGGAGGGGCTGAGTGCAGCTGGTGAATGCAAAGTGTTGATAGGAGCGGCCTTTAACCATGCCCTTTAGTTTAAATATTGACTGTGGTTCTGTGACAATATGTGCTATGGATAGAGAAAGACATGGAAGGAAAGTGGCTACAGATGGAGCTGGGGGTTAAGGACACCTCAGCACTAACCTGCTTTCACATCCTGGCTACACACCAAAATCACAATACACAAAGCATCAATAACAATTTCATATTAAAGAGCTGTCATAGCTGTTAGAAATCTAAGGCACATTAAAAAAGAAGGTTGTACAATGAGAAAATAGTAACTTCCTCTCGTTTAAGATCTGGTGTTGCTGATCTGCTGTCCTCTCACTCACGCTTAATGCCCTAAGACCTCATCCTATGGGATGTTAATTTAATTTAAAGATGAGAGTTTTTATATTTTTTACTTTAAAATTGACTAGGATAGCGTTAGCACTTTGAAACAACAAGATCTCTGAGGCCATATATTCAGGTAAATGAGACAGTGCAGAAACATGTCATGAGAGATTCATTATTGTCAACAAATCCCATGGTCAGACCCAACACAACTTCTGCTGTTTCCTCCCGTTAAGTAAAATGTGTTTAAAACTAGAGTAAGCAGTTGTTTTGGGTAATCCCTGAACTTTACAGCAAAAGATTTAAATTTGTTATCAAGATGTTTTTGGACTTCTACTCAGAAGCTATCACACACAAGCGTAGAATGAATCCATTGAATGATGTAGATAAATCTACAAACACATCCCATACAAAACAATCTAATATTTTTCTGTCTTTCTTTCTTTCTATACCATATGTCTGACTACTAAAAGTCTTGATATTTGAACAAAAACTAAAATGTGGTCTATTTATATGACTAGATATACTGTTAAATCATACTTTCTTGAAAAAAAAGATGCAAATAAAAATCGATGGTGTAGGACATCAAGAGTAAAAAAGCAGCCGCACAGGTTGAGTGTTTGTGGAGTTTAGGGCGAGTCGGGTGTGGAAGGTTAAGAAGTGACTGTTTCAGGATGCAGGAAGCGCTGCAGTGAAAGGACTCATTCAGTTACCAGGAGGCAGATAAGTTACTAGGAGGCGCAGACCCAGCCGAGGCTAAACAAATCCTCCATTGATAGCAGCTGGGACACTTAACCCTCTGCTGCAGGACCAAATAGACTAGTGAGATGTCACAATATAAATTTTCTGGCTATTATCATTATTCATTCGGATTTATTTCGGCCTTTGATAGCGTAAATGAGTATTTTAAGCCCAAACTTCAGGATTGTAGTTATTTGATTTGTTGTTTGGATGATGTCGTAACCAAATGCCCCGTGTCCGCTCCTGAGCTGTTGTTATAAAACCTGCATCACAAACACCATTAATTCTTCACCCTTTATGATCGAATCAAACTGTTGACTTTGTCGGAAAGACACGTTCACTTGCACATTTGTGTCTTGGACCAATCACATTAAGACTTATCATCATCCAGTACACGATCGCCGTTTCCCATGTAAATGTTGACTTGTCCTTGGAACCAAGCCAAACCTATCTCACCAATCACACATCAACCCGTGTATGTATGAATAAAAAGATGAATTCATATCATTGTCAGCATTTAAAGCTGGTCTTGGACATACACATAATGCTAATTAGTATATATATATATATATATATATTTCAGATACTATTTACATAAATATGTATAATTGGTCTATCTCACCTATCACACATCAACCCGTGTATGCATGAATACAATTAATTATTCATATAAATGTCAGCATTTAAAGCTGGTCTTGGACATACACATTATGCTATTTCAGATACTTATTCATAAATTGTATATATATATATATATATATATATATATACAGTATATACATAGAATAAGAATGTATATACATAGAATAAGAATGTAGTTTGGTTTGAAAACAAAAGCGTTTAAATAGTATAATTCACAAGGACATTCCGAAACAGGAAAGGCGCGTGGGAGGAAGGAAAGAGGGCGGGCCCCCAAAAGCGCATGCACTTAAATACAGGACAGGTGAGCACAGAGGTACAGGTGATGCTTGGAACGGCTGTCCATCTCCATTCTCATCTCAGCAGACCAGAGCAGGTAAGATGCCGACGGCTCTCACAAGCCACTTCACTAATCTGGAGTATTAATCAACAGGGGTGGTTTAGATCTCGAATACTCCTGATTATATATATATATATATTATTAAATACAATCAGCTAAATACTTCATATTATCACATGCTTCTGATGCTATGCAATTAATGGTAGAGTTTTAAAATGTGTAGTCTTAAGTTTAGTTGACTACTGCAGGTGTCATTTGTGATTCAAATTTGATTAATTAATGAGTTAACAAACGCAACAACAAAACTAGAATGCATGGTATAATTATATCATCTGTGTTAAACAGCAATTGCTTTCATCATTTCACTTGTTTCCTGTCAGCGACAGAACTAAATTGTAAAATGTTTATTCATTTAATATTCTTTTATGGTATAAACCACAAGAGGATGTTAATCCACAGTCTCCCTCCCTCCCAAAAGCGAGCGTAGGTTTGTTTTTTTCATTTGTGACAAATGTTCTGTAATTTAGGTACTGTTCCTCATCTTTTCAACATCTGAACAGATCAAGATGTGTGACTTGTTTCCCCTGCCTTTGTCTGTTCCTTAGGTTCCAGTAAGTGTATAAAGATGATCAAAGGAGTTTTATCATTGATCTTGTTCCTATTGGCCATGTCCACCACCTTTGGGAAATACATCCCAAAGGGTGGCAAGAGGGTACCTCAGACTCTGTCTAGAGGTTAGTGACACTGCACGTCTAAGGCAGATTAGTTTAAACTAAAGCATAAAGAATGAGATAAAGCTGTCTGCCATTGATCTTTAATGAGGCATATGTCTGTCCAGGTTGGGGCGATCAGTTAATCTGGGCTCAGACTTATGAGGAAGCTCTCTACTGGTCCAGGTCAAGGTAAGATAAAAGTTGTCATCAAAATGTAGGTTTACCCTTGACACTTAATTAATGACAAGTAGCATTTTCTGTGTCCATATGACTGATAATGATCTACATTTAGGAACAAACCTCTGATGGTGCTCTTTCACCTTGAGGACTGCCCACACAGCCAAGGTAGGTCTGTCTGCAGAAAAATAAATGCAACTTTTGAGTTGAAAAATGCATTTATGTGTTTGTCCATGTGTGTGACGTAACTCCTAAAGCACTGAGGAAGGTTATGTCTGACGACAACGGGCTTCAGAAAACTCTTGACGAGGAATTCATCGTCCTCAATCTGGTGGTAAGTTACAGGACCTTTCAGGTGTTCTCAGAACTATATCTTTAATCAATTCAACTAATTTGTCGATTTGATCTTATTTGGTTTAAAATAGTTAGTATTTATCTGTGATATTCAGTACATTTTTTGAGAGTAAATATGCAAAGAATTCTTGCTATTTTTTTACCAAGAGGTTAACAAACAGCATAAACAAACAAACCTGTGACTGACTCACGCACTACCATATCTTTAATCTCTAAAATGGACCTTTCCAAACCCACCCTCTTAAACCACGAAAGAGCTCAGTTGATTATTATATATAGACCAGAAATGTCACCCATGTAATAACCAGTTCCACCAAAAATGTTTTCTCATGTATGAATTCAGAATAATTAGATGTAGAAAATAGGGTTTTGTGGTTTTTAATAACACTAAAATGATAAAGTGGTATTTGTTTCTCATACACAGTATGAAACCACAGACGATCATCTCTCTCCTGATGGGCAGTATGTTCCCAGAATCATCTTCGTCGGTAAGAATTATAGCTTTATAGCTTGTAACACAACTCTTCCTGTCAGACTGTCATCATGTCATGCAACAGTTTACTTATCTAAAGTAAAGAGTGACAAAGTTATTCATTGGTCTGCACTGTTACCTGTCAAATCAAGAATACTGTGCTTGTAAACCTGTCAGGCAGCTTGGGTTGAGTAATTTGCTTGTTCATCCTGAGTCCTTGTTACTATGTTCTTCCCGACAAGTTAAGTGTTACTTTCTAAATATACATATAGATTGTGTGATTCATTTAAAAAAAATATATACATACTTTTTTTGAACTGAATATCAAAACATGCAAATATCCAGTAGGTCCAAAAGACCACGTTCACCCCACTGTATATAACTGGCAGCATTTGGTAATTTAAAATACTAATTTAATTTAGATAAATATTTTATTTTTCAATAACAATGCACCTGCCTTTTCCAAGATGACACCAGAATTAAATGTTTTTACTCACCAATACCTTTAATATCTCCACAGACCCCACAATGACAGTGAGGGCTGATATAACTGGACGCTATGGCAACCGAATGTATGCCTACGAACCAAGTGACCTCAAAATCTGTAAGTGCAGCAAACAACCCAAGATGAGGTTTACACAATCTGCATATCCATTAAACATGGATTCATGGTGAATGTGCCCTATCTCTTCCCCAGTGATGAACAACATGCAGAAAGCTAAGAAGCTCCTGAAGTCTGAGCTGTGAGCACAAAGTCAAGAAGCATACATGGCCCGTGATCCTGGTCCATAGTTTATTATCAACACGGATACCAGTGTCATGCTGTCACAAAAGTTTGCATAGAAACTAAGCACCGGAGAGTTTCCTCTCATCACCTTCAATAGAAATGTTCCTCCTTAAAGTTTATACATGTTTCTTACATTTGTTAATATTGCTGTACACCCATAATTCATTTTAAATAAACATGGGACTGTTCATGTACTAAAGATAGATACTCTGTCTTTTCTTATTAACTTGCAGTATTACAGAATTATACACGTATACACACACACACACGCATCTAACAGCATGCAGCCTGTGGTTAATGGGATGCAGAGGACACAAAGGTTACATCCACAGAGGAACAGTAGTATGCTATGAATACACATGTCAAGGAGAAACTGTGTAGTAGTAGTTTTAAAGGTAACAAGAGTCACAGCTTGCTTTTTTACATCAATGTGGTATCAAGTTCATTGATAAATAAAACCTAATGGCCCTAGTTAGAACCATTTACTTTTACAACCTAAACGTTTTACACAGTACCTTAATGGTTAATGTACACTATTTAAAACAGGCTCTGCTCAAATCTCTCTCATGCAGTTTGAGGTTTATAGAGTTGAATATTCCTAATTCCAACTATCAGTGCAGTAAAGCCCACAGGAGAAAAAACATTTTTAGAGAAAAGATGATAATACTGTATTTATCTGCCAGTGAGCTTTGCTCAGTGATTATTAATATAGTAGCTTCCCTGAGGACCACCTGAACAGTTCAGTATTTTTGTTTAAATTACCTTTAAATATGTAACTAACATGCAATACTTTGTGGGACAATGGCCTCTCATCAGGAGGGAGATAAGGATTCACATACGTTCAGCCCTTTTTACTTTCTATGAGACGAATAGTTCCGTATCCAAGTAGCAAGTGATGCTTGACAGAACATAAATATTTTGAGGTTACACCTTTATACATGCATTACATTCTGGCCTGTTTGAATTAAAACTAATGTTTCTTCTTGCCAAGCAGCTGTTCAATTTATCAAAACACATATCAGAGCATATTATTAAAACTGATATTTATAAATACATAAAACAAATGTTTTCATCTTACCTGCTACTGTTGATGGTCAAACATGCACTGGAAACTGAGAACTGTACAATAAATACCATAAGCAGGAGCATGTATTGCGCTTCACTGTGAAAGAATGTTACACATATTTCTCTAAATACACACCCTACAGAAACCAGTATTTCAGGGCCGTTTGCAGTTTTTCTAAATACAGTCAAAAAGTGGGGAAAATTATGATGTGCAATTGCATATGAGAATGGAAGACATATTAAAACACTTGGGGTGGAGAGACAGATATAGACATTGATAGATTAAAACTTCTTGTGGGCCAAAAACATGACATGAAAGTAGTTTTGAGTTGAGAAATGCAGTTATGTGTTTTTCATGTGTGTGACGTAACTCACACTCCAGGTGAAGTTTTGAGTAAGGATCATGTGCAAGGAAAAACTGTTTATCCTAAGGCACTGAGGAAGGTTATGTCTGAATACAACGGGATTCCACTGGTTCAACTAATTCCCACATTCTGTGAGCATGAAATGTTATTTTTTGTGATGCACACCTGTCCAGTGTGTATCCTACAACTCGGGATCAGCTCCAGCCCCTTTGACATAAATAGGTTAACCATAAGTAGTTTATAGATGGACAGTCCTTGAAATTGACACATATCATTGGTTTTAGTATTGTGACAAGTTCGGGTCCTAATTCAAGAAGATGAGACAAATCTCTTGTTAGTTATTTACTGATATTTGGAACCAGTCAGACACACATTCAGATAATACAGCAGGCGCATAGTGACCAACGGTACTCCAGCTATGACACCTGGTGTCACAAAACATCTCTGCTATACTTAAAAACAGCATGACATCATAATAACACGACATACACTGCCAATACAAACATGAAAACAATCAAACACAATAAACAACATCATTGTAGGCTGCCCAGAGGCATGCTGGGAACCCCCCGCCCACACGTAGTCCACTGCATGTTACAGTATGCTGAAGGATAAATAAAATATAATGCTTTGGCATTTCTCATGACACTATCCAACTGTATTTCCAATTATATTAAAGTCCAAAAATGTAAAGTGTAAAAACCATTACAAGTTAAGTGTTACTATATAAATATAGATATAGATTGTGTTATTTCTTCTTTCAAAAATATACATACTTTTTTAAAATTGAATATCTGGATCCAGACCCAACCACAACTGTCTCCGGACCCAGAGCAAATATATACTTTTCATTTGTGATATACCCTATATATGGATCTGCGAGACATCGCTGCAACGCAACGAGTCCAAACGATCTGCTTTCTCCTCGGCAAGCAGCGCTCACACAACCATATACAGCGGCATTCCATCTCCTTGACAACGATTTTTTTGTTTAAACTTTATTTACACAGTACATACAGACAGTGAAGATTTAGTGGCGACATCGTAGCTTCTTCTGCTGGTAGCTAGCTAGTAGCCCAATTTAAGAACGTGAATCGACCAAGACACACTATTGGTTCTAAGTTCTCCGCTTCCTCCACACCAAGAAACGGAGTTAAAAAGAAACTTGCACTGAAAGAGGCTGACTGTGACGCGCCCAACTTCTGGACAAAGATGGTTACTGTAGCTAATTTCCCTCTTCTGCACAATCTGGCACATTCTCACAATGTTTGGCTCAACCTACAGCTGTGAGTCTGCATTCTCAACATTGAACATAGTGAAGAACAAGTACCGCAACCGAGTCACCGATTGCATCGCAATCGCACTTGCATCAATGTCTACGCCTGGCTATCACACCTTTTGTGCCAAAGTCCTGGCAACAGACCAAAGGTGCCATTTCTCACATTAATGGGCTGAAGGGATGTGGGAATAGTGATTTGTGGTTCCATAATATATTTGTTACCTTAACCAACGTTATTAAGTGGACCTTTGTCATATTGAAAAATGTTGTGGACGATGTGTATGTGATGTGAGTACCCCTGATGTACATAATGACGCAATACGTACTGTACAAATCAAAACGTGTGCATGATTTGATCGTTGTCACAAGCAGGTCACAAGACGACCTTACCTTACCCCTCAAAAATGTCCGCTCGTGCTAAAAAAAAAAGAAAGACAAATGCAGGGCTTTTCAACAGAAATTGGACTGCTAAGTATTTATTTACTGTAGTCGGAGGTAAATCTCAGAATCAGAATCAGAATCTCTTTATTCGCCAAATGTACAAGTACACAGGAATTTTACGTGGTGTAAAGCGCTTGTGTATATACATACGACATATAACATACAACATACAACATAAACCATAAGTTAAACACAAAACATATGGGGTGGGATACGACATAAAAACATAAGAGGTGGCAAGGGTTGTAATAAGTAACCAATGTTTAAGTGTGTGGCGGTGTTTAATCGCCATGTCCAAGAGACGGGGAGTACATGTGTGAATGCAGGGTATACCGGTTGTACAGTTAGATAGAAGAAACTAAAGCAGTGAATTGTGGTGACGGTATGCAGTGCGTGCTTATTGACATTTCCATGTTACAGTGTATAGTGCATGAGAGTTAGAAACCATTCGAAAAATATCATCGGACGATGCAGTGCGTTTATCATATGTTCAGTGCAGATATTGAGATGCAGTTGTTGACAGGACTAGTTATGTGTAAAGTGCAGAGCATGGGTAGAGATGGGGTACAGAGCATGAGGGTTATTTGGTTGTTTGTGTCCATGATGGGTTAGGGCCTCTTGTTAAGGAGGGAGATGGCCTGGGGGAAGAAACTGTTCAAGTGCCTGGTGGTTCTGGTCCTGACGGATCTGAACCTCCGGCCTGACGGGAGGGCTTTAAACAGGCTGTGTCCCGGGTGGGTACAGATATAACTGACAAGATAGAGAAGTTTCATCTGTTCGGCATCTGCTGGTGGCCAGTGAGACGGCTGGCTGTTCGCACGACGCGTTCCAGGCGGTGTTTTGTGTGGGCAGAGGATGCTGGGAACCACACGGTAATGGAGGATGTGAGGACGCTCTCGATGGTGGCTCTCTAGAATTGGGTGCGGACCTTCTGGGAGACGTTCAGCTTCCTGAGCATCCTCAGGAAGAACATCCGCTGGTGGGCCCGCTTGATGACTCTGGTTGAATGAGTCTCCCACTTCAGGTCCCTGGTGATGGTAGTGCCCAGGAACTTGACAGAGTCCACCCCTTGAACAGCTCTGTTGTTAATGTGGAGTGGAGTGTGGGGGGCTGAGGACTTCCGGAAGTCAAAGACCATCTCCACCGTCTTGTCGACGTTGAGCTCCAGGTTGTTTGTTGTGCACCACTCTGCCAGCTGGGACACCATGCTCCTGTAGGCCGTCTCGTCGTTGTTCCTGATGAGGCCCAGGACCGTGGTGTCGTCTGCGAATTTGACCAGCTTGATGGAGGGGTCGCTGGAGGTGCAGTCATTGGTGTACAGTGAGAACAGGTATGGAGAGAGGACGCAGCCCTGGGGTGCACCGGTGTTGGTGGTGAGGGTGGACGAGAGGTGGCTGCCTACCCGCACCTGCTGTTTTCTATCTGTGTGTTTAGTTTGCGGCGAGCAGATCGCCGTGTTTTAGGACTACAATTTGAGTCGGCATTAAGAGACGAAACAGAAACACAGAAAAACTTGACTGATGGCGAAAGGGCGCGGACATCGCAATGATGAATTATGAAGTTTACAGAATCCAGCTATAGATCCTCTCTCACTGATGATCATCTGTCAACTGTGCTTCGCATATCCAACTCAGACATCCAACCTGACTTTGACGCACTCGTGAAAGCCCAGCAGAGACTAGATTTCTCTCACTGAACAAGAAAAAGGAACTTAAAAACGACAAATGAGGTGGTTAGACTACAAATGTAGGCATGTAAAAGCACCAACTAGCAGTGAACTGGGACACTTTCTTTGGAAAGCCTTTTTCTCAAAATCACAGTTCAATATGATGTATCCTGCTTAATGTTTGGAGCACAAAGACAATAATGTGATGTCTTTAGAATGCTAAGAAACTTTACACAACTTTCCAACAGTATATGTTACAAAATGTGTTTTGTAGTGAATGTGGCTGAAATTGTTCACTAATATGAGTTACAGATGGTAAAAAAAAACAAAAAAACTTTCACATTTGTTTGTTTACCATTGTTTTAGGGAATTTGATTGAATAAATGACATTTGCTGTAAGGCAACCTCACTTTTTCATTGCTTGACTATAACATATACTCTTACCAGCTTGTCAAAACAATGCTATTTACTGCTTTTTTATGCAGAATTGAGTTCAGCCTTTTGGCCCGGCCCTCCACAATATTTTCTGTTGTTCATGGCCCCATGGAAAACAGAATTGCCCACATGATCTAGGTCATGGTAATATCAGGAGCGATTCTACTAGCTCAAGACTTTTGAAGATGTTTCCCCTTTCATCCAAGAGGCTTCTTCTGTTCCAACTAACTGGTTTAAAAGTTCAGGTATTTATCCTCTGTGAGATGAATTAAGCTAAACCTGCAGGCCGTTTGCCCTTTGACCAAGATTCAAGTTTAAAAAGGTGGAACTATGTTCACACTTGTTTGAGGAAAAACGCAAAGATGCATGTAATTCTTTCGTCAGTTTTAAGTGTAACAGTATTTTTCCAATTGCCTTTTCAGTTTTGAAACCATTCAGTAGTTTAAATGCACTCAAAGTGCATTACTCTAAAGTTCAGAAATGTAAGTTACTGTATATTGACCTGCAGACACAGAAATTGACACATAGAGTGCATTTGCCCTACCATGACTGCCCAACTCAACATCCATGATAATTGAACAAATATCTTCATCACTATGACTATCATTATTATTAATCAAAATTGTCTCTGTCATCTGTTATTACTTAGAAAGCTGGGTTAATGTCCACACTCAACAGAACACATTATATACAACTGCTCTGTTTGCCTGTCAGTCTGTCTTTATCTCTGTCTCTCTCCCTTTTAGGCTCAGTTTTTACTTTCTTCTCGTCTCCGTCTTTTCTCTCATTCCCCTCTCCCTTCTCTCTCCCAGTTCTCTCCTTTCAACCCAACCAGTCGTGGCAGCCACACTGAGTCTGGTTCTGCTGGAGATCTTCCTCTCTAGTCGTCAAGTGCTTGCTCATTGTGGGATCAGTAAGTTTTTCTCTCTAATTTAAGAAGGGTCTCAGACTTCCATTAGAATGTGTTAACATAATGTCTATTATGATTTGGCGTTATCTACATGCAATTTTAATTGAATTGTCACTCACATGTTTCATTCATACACTGCCAGAAGTAACAATGGGGGCAAAACAGGGTTCAGTGTCTAACCTAAGGACATTCTATCTTACTGAATAAATAAAATTGAAATTGAACCACTTACCTTTTGATTCATGGATGATCTGCACTGTGTCAGACTAATGGGCACCACAAGGTTTTTGAATACATTATTATGAATGCTCTTTTCACAGAATCCTCCCCGCTGTTTGTTCAAAAAGTTCAAACTACTTATTTGAATCCTGCTGTTGCTGCATAGTAGTGTGGGGCACTAGGCTACCCCCAAGTAGGGTGCTTGTCCTGACCCAATGAACTGACATTTATATGTTGTGCCATGTATTTGTGTAGTGGTTGTTTTGTTTTCCCCAATAAAAAAACAAGGGTAATCCTCATTGTATTGAACTGCATGAACCACCGCTTTGCTTGTGTTATGGTGTTCCTAGGTTGGTCATGCTACTGCATAAGGGTGTTGTTAGGTTTTAAACGCAGAAATGTGATGTTTGTTCAAAATATTCTCTGTGTTTTTCAGAGACTCTTGGGATGTGGGTTGTGTAGAAGGACTGTGAATTTGCTACCCTTCTCCATTATAGGAAAACACTAATGTCTTGACTAATATGCCACGCTCTGACTGATGCTTGACCAGTTTTTAGTATATTTGCTAACCAACAAACACCATGAAAAACTGAAATGGTTAACATTGCAAATACAAGCATAACATTAGAATTAAACACACATCAGATACTGTGTGTGCCCACTAAACAGATATTAAGGAGTTGTGATCATCTGTTTACGTTGTACTGCTACTCTACATTTTCCACTCTCTTCCTGCATCTAGCTCTAGAACAGCGGTTCTCAACGGGGGCGGCAGCGCCCCCCAGGGAGCGTTCAGAGCCGGTCAGAGGGCGCTGGAAGCATTATATTAGAAAGGGGCATAGACGTATTTTTGGTTGGCGTTGGTGTTTAGGCTCTATTTTGTTGATAAATCCAAGATTTAGGACAGGAGCTAGGATTATTCCACGTATGTGTTGCAACAGCGCCACCTAAAATACGCTTTTAATAATTGCGCGTCCTGATGGCATTGTTTGTCCTCGAGCATTAAGAAAATATCATCAAGCATTACAACCTCTAGGTCAGGGTTGCCAACTCTGAGATTTTAATGCGTTTGAGTTGTGCACCATGTGTAAGAACAAATAAGTGTTTTTTCTATTATAAACCAGTGCAAAGCAGAATACTTGTAAACAATCTAGATTTAAAATCAATCAAGGGGAAACATTCATTACTACATTGTATTTGATGGGGGGGCAGTAAGGGACCTGGATAATGGTTAGGGGGGCACTGGCCCAAAAAAGCTGGTCTAGAAGAACAAGCCCCCTTTCTTTCAAATTAGAAATTGAGCATTGGAAAACAGCATAGATCACACTCATTGTAATTCACATGCTTGACCAGTAAGGTGTGCTACTACACAATAAATCAAGTTATTAATTATATGAGCACTTAATAACATTTATGTAGGTAGGAACATATAGGACTACAGTAATATTTACCTGGGTGGGCTTGGGTTTCTGTTTGTTTTTGTTGGAACATAATAAACCAAAATGGAGATGCAATCAGATTGTTTGGAAAAAAAATGTTTTGCCTATGGTACTGGTGCACCAGTGGCCTTTTGATTTTACAGCGGACTTATGTTTGATTAAGAACAAATATGTCTATGGAGGTTCTCAGTCATCCAGGTCATGGTAATATCAAGTGCGATTCAAGTAGGCAACTGGACTGGTTGAAGATTTCTTGAAGACGTTTCCTGTGGCTACTCAAACTGGGCTTTAGTTAAACTACCTGGCAAAAGAGGGCGAACGTAGAAGAAAACAGCAGCAAGGAGAAAAACACGGTTATTCCGTATGTTGCTGGAGTCCCCGAAAAAATCCGTAGAATCTTCAACAAACACGACATCCCGGTTTATTTCAAACCCACCAACACCCTGAGGCAGAAGCTGGTCCACCCTAAGGACAAGCTTCCCAGACACAAACAGAGCAATGTGGTTTATGCAGTCCAATGCACCGAGGACTGTTCTGATTTATACATAGGAGAAACAAAACAACCATTGCACAAACGCATGTCACAACACCGAAGAGCAACCTCCTCTGGCCAGGACTCAGCTGTCCATCTACATCTGAAGGACAGTGGACACTCATTTGAGGATGAAAACTTTCACATTCTGGCCAGGGAAGACAGATGGTTTGAAAGAGGAGTAAAAGAAGCCATCTTTGCTAGAACAGAGAAACCACCACTGAACAGAGGTGGAGGTTTAAGACACCATCTCTCAGCCACTTACAGTGCTGTCCTTCACTCTCTCCCTTGGAAGGTAAACAAGAACAACAACTCAAAGGATAGCTCAGGTGAAACCAACGACCATCATTTACACCTAGACTCGGGCGAAACCCATAACCTGAATCTGGGCCAGATGGCCAGCGACCTGCAAGTTTGACACAATGGTCCTCTAATTAGGTACTCATCCTATGATTAGCTATTCATCTCGCAGAGGATAAATACCTGAACTTTTCCAGCAGCTAGTTAGAACTGAAGAAGCCACGGACGAGAGGTGAGACGTCCAGTTGCCTACTTGAATCGCACTTGATATAAGAACAAATATCCACTACAGATGGTTTTGCAGAAATATTTGTACAACATGTTGATATATTATAGTGATTGACATCAAAATCAAACAATATAATAACTTTATCTGTGGTAATAAGTTCAGAAAAAAAGTCTAAAAATCCAGATGGAAATTTTGAGTAGGGACAGGTGAATCGTATACAGCAGGGGTACTGAAATACAAATCGTAAAGGTCCACAACATTTTTTTTTCAATATGACAAAGATCCGTTAAATAAAGTCGGTCAAGATAACAATTATATTATGGAACCACAAATTCAGATGGAAATTTTGAGTAGGGACAGGTGAATCGTATACAGCAGGGGTACTGAAATACAAATCGTAAAGGTCCACAACATTTTTTTTTCAATATGACAAAGATCCGTTAAATAAAGTCGGTCAAGATAACAATTATATTATGGAACCACAAATTACTATTCCCACATCCCTTCAGCCCATTCATCTGAGAAGTGGCACCTTTGGTCTGTTGCCAGGACTTTGGAAACAAAAGGTGTGATAGCCAGGCAGAGACACTGATGCAAGTGTTCAATGGTGACTCGGCTGCAGTACTATGTTCAATGTTGATTAGCAGACTCCACAGCTGTAGCTTGAACCAAACTTTGTGAGAATGTGAAGTGCTAGCTTGTGCAGAAGAGGAAAATTAGCTGCAGTAACCATCTTTGTTCAGAAGGCGGGAGCGCCACATTCAGTGCAAGTTTGTTTTTAACTCAGTTGCTTGCAGTGGAGAAAGCGGACAACTTCGAATCAATGGTGTCTCTTGGTTTCTTTGCGTTCTTAAATTGGCAACTGGCTAGCTACCTGCATAAGGTGCTGCGCAGTTGCCACTCAATCTTCACCTATCAGCTGTATGTACGACTGTAAATAAAGTAAAAAAAAAAAAAAAACTCCGTTATCATGGAGATGGCATGGCGCTGTATGCGATTGTGTGAGCGCTGCTTGCAGAGGAGAAAGCAGATCATTTTGGCTCGTTGCGATGTGATCATGCATTGCTGCTTATTCTTTTAAATAACCCTGACTATTCAAGCCTGCATAGCAACAATTGCAAAGCAGGATGGCACCTGCAGGATGGGAGATGTTCATTGAACATCCTGTGTCAATTTCTTATTAAATATGCCTCAGATTGGCAAGCTATTACAAATATACATAGCCGCATCCTGTTATTACAAGCAGCTGTGTATCCCTTTGTGGAATTATAACCTTGAAATGTTGAACTTAATGTGAAGTTTTCTATGCAACTTATCTATAAAAGCTTAGCTCAGTAAGGAACTCCTTGCAAGAATATATAAACCCGTCTATCAGAAAATATTTTTGTATTCATGTTTAACATTATCGGCACCTAGACTCTGGGATCAAATAAATATTGAGAGCTTCTATATTTCTCATAGGATCCACAGAAGGTGTTCCCCAATCTATGTTTAAACTTAAATGTCATGTGCTACAATGACATGCTTGTTAAGCACGCATACATTTACATTCATAACTACACCACTCAACTGAGGTTTCTTGTTCTTTGTCCAGTCTTTTCAGGCTCTCTCCTCCTCCTAAGTCCACTCCCTCCTTGGTGCTCTTTGTGTCTCCGCTGTTGTAGTCTCCTCATTAGGTGACTCAAACGCTTGCACCTGTCTGTGTCCCAATGTCCTCTGGGAACTGTAGTCTGTGGGGCAGCCATCTTGGATTGTAGGCGGCCCACCTGGAGGGGAACATATATCATCCCTCTACCACATGTCCCCTCGTGATGCCACAATAGACAGACTTGGACATCCAAATAATACAGTGTATTCATCAAATATATTTATCAAATAGAATAAAAATAATGACTACTATTCTTTATTTGGCATTCAACCCCTTTTGGTATGATGGTATATTCCACAAATGGCTTGATGGCTTATTGTTTGAGGGATTGTGTGTTGTACTTGACACCACCAGTAGAGTGACAGTGAGAGCAAAACAGAGTAGATCTCAACAGGCCAGGTAAGAACCAGATCCATCATTCACAGTTGACCAGAGCAGATCGGAGAGAATGGCTGCACCTCAAAAAGGAGATCTGTCAGCATCTGAGAGGAAGATCCTCCATGTTATTGCTGCTGGTAAGTCACTTTTGTTTCTTCTGTTGTTCAATAATAATAAACATTGTATTTCCTAATTATTTATCAGAACACAATTTTTATATTTTTGACTATTTTCAAGAAATACTTCCAAGAATTTAGAGGTACACGGACAGAACGAAATAAAGCTAAAAACGAGGACAACAAACACTGAACTAAAACTGTTTTGCGTTATATTAACACCCCTCCACAATGCACAGTACACTTTATTGGACATTTAATTGCCACCTGCACTACTTGTAATGTCACCTGTTTTCTAATTTATCTCATCCCTTAGTTCTGTTGTCTTTTTCTTAGTTCTGTTGTTTCACTTAGCCCATACCCCTATTTGTTATACACTTATTTACTGTTAGTTAATGTTAATTTTTACATCTTATGATTCATCTAGCCGTCATTTTCTTAGTTCTGTCTTCACTCAACTTTCCACATCAGATTAATCAGTAATCAGTAATACACTTATTACTTATATACCGTATTTAATGTTTAATGTTTAGTGTTTACTTTTTTATTTTAATGTTTACTTTTTATTTTATGTTTATTGCACCAACGCACCCAAACGATTTCCTTGTAATGTTACTATTACTTGGCATTATTCTGATTCGGATTCTGAGTCTGATCATCATTGCATGTTGAAAGTGCATCAGTCATCAATAATTATGTAAGAAAAAGGGAGCTCTGGGAAGAACATGGTTTCCCTTTATTTTATAGCAGAGAACATTATTAATTTAGATAGTACATTAAAATTAAAGTCACTTGGTTTTGCTGCTACTTTTTGCTCTTATGTCCAAACCCCAGCCTGTTTTACTTATTATTTTCTTGTGGTTGTTTTGGTTTGCAGGTGATGTACAGGAAGCTGCCCAGCTGCTTGCTAATAATGATGTTCGAGTCAACTGTTTGGATGAGGTAGAAAACTAGAAGGAACATTTACATTTTCTATGTTTGCAGTTGCAGTTATCTCATGTTTTTTTTTTAATCAAAAATAAATCTCTTGATATCTAATAACTGATGTTTCCAAAGTCAGGTGTAAATATCTAGGGTTAACTTATTGTTATTTTATTTAGGATAAGCATAATACATTGATATGCTAGGACTGGGATATTTAAAGCTTAAAAGTCCAAAACTCTATCTCTTGTAAATATATAATCTGTTTAAACAAAAATGTAAACACATTTTTTAAGCTATTTCTCAAGCTTTTTCTTAAATGTTTTATATTTTTAATATTAATATGTAATATTATTTATGTTTTATGACCACAAATGTTAACCCCTAGCGAATCTTTCTCTACATTTTGTAACATGAGCCACTTGTAATTTTATAGTTCAGTGGAAACCCCAAATGGCCACTGTTCCACTTTATAGATATACAAAGTAAAATTTTAAAGAGATAATGACAGAGCTCTCCACCTTGCATTTCGGGTTTTAGAGCATGGCTGTTCATTACTTACATAAGATTGTGTGTTACACAATGACATTAATGAAGATGCTCAACTCACAATGCAACAGTTGTTACCGTAACATCTTATCAGTTCTTATAGAGACATATGGAGATGACTTTTGAGAGGCAGGTGCTGTCCTTGACAGTGTTTGATAATAGCATCACGCCACTACATGCAGCTAACGGACTCCTTCAGAGTCTGCCTGTCACAATCAGGTGTAGTGACAGAGCTCTGCCCACTCAGTCAACTTTACAGAGACACGTAACCAAGGGTTTTCTGTGTGTGATTTAAGGTCTACACAGAGTGCTAGTTGAAAGGTCATTTCCACTATTGACAAAGCAGTCAAATAAAATCAATCACCCATCAATCAACAGTTTGTCATCACAGGAAGAATTATTTGTACCTCAGACCAGACCGCAGGTTAATATGGGGACCTGTTATTCACTGCAACCTTCTTTGTCTCAAAGAACAATGCCATTGTATTCACACATGTTTATGCTCAACAAAACATAAATGCTTCAAATTGCAAGCAGCAATAAGTAACATATTAAAAAAGGCCGAGGAATGTCACTTCAGCCAGTTTAAAATTGTTTATAGAAGGAATGATATTAATCACAATGCAGTGGAAGCTGTTATTCTGCTGCAGTTGATCCTGGTTGCATGGTATGTTTGATATTAAGTCTATAACTCGAGCAATGTAGTGTATTGGTATGTATATGTCAATATCAAATGTCCCCTCTTGACGTAAATCAGATGACAAATCTTTTTGGCTTTTTTTCCTACTGAAACCCCTACTGTTTATGAGTGTGTGAGTCTGTGTGTGACTCATGATCGATGGTTACCGTATTTTTCTGAATATTTATATGCAAATTGCGGATCAATCCTGGAAGGCAATATAGAAAAAAAATTAGGCTGATAGGATTGAAACCCTAATAGTCTATCGACGTTACTGTACTTTGTAGAGTCCATTGAGCTGTATACAACTGCATAAAAGTAAGGACTTGGCGTCATTTTCAGGTTCTTCAGAATACATATAATATATTTATTATTGTTTGTCTACTTTGTTTCTTAAGTATGGTATGACTCCGCTGATGCATGCAGCATATAAGGGCAAAGCAGATATGTGTCATTTGCTGCTGCATCATGGGGCCGATGTGAACTGCAACCAACATGAGTATGGATACACAGCTCTCATGTTTGCTGGCCTGTCAGGTATAATTGTATAATAATATTATGCATGCAATTGTGTGTGTTTCAGATTTGAGTAGCCTGTTTCAAGTTTCTCTTGATGTGCCAGCATTTTACTTGAGACAAATAATTGTGTGTACAATGTAGTGTTCCTAATGTCAAACGATTCGTTCCACCTGCGCCAGGGAAGACAGATATCACTTCCATGATGCTGGATGCAGGAGCAGAGACAGAGCTGGTGAATTCTGTGGGCCGCACTGCTGCTCAGATGGCAGCATTCGTGGGTGAGACAGACTTTATCGGCTGTTATATAGTGACCGTTAAGTTGCTGACATCTTAACCTCATCTACATTGTCTTTCTAGGCCAGCACGACTGTGTAACAGTGATCAACAACTTCTTCTCAATGGCAAGACTAGAGCATTACACCAGACCACAGGGGCTGGAAAAGGAGCCCAAGCTACCCCCAAGGCTGGCAGGGCCTTTGCACAAGATCATCATGACCACCAACCTTAACCCAGTCAAGGTGAGGCTTCAAACATTCCCACTGACACAATTTCAGGAGAATAAGTAAACTTCACACATATACGCTGGTAAGCTGTCTTAAGTGTAAAACAGACCAATCCTGAGACATAATTCATCAATTTACACAACTTCTGACTTTTGTTTGCATGTTACTGTCCCCCCATAGTCTCTCAACATAAAATTGCACACAAAGGCAAAACCATGTAATGAAATCTCTCCATCAAATGTGACATATATGTCCATGATATTGCTAATTTGTCCAGTTATTTGTTTTACATTCAAATATCTGACATAGTCAGCCTCAGTTTTGTGTTTTATGCTAATCAACATGTGTAATACAAACAAACATGATTGTTAATGTGCTGATACATACATGTAAGTAATTTTAGTAATTTTAGTTTAAATTATTCAGTGTTAACAGTACGCTATGCTTGAGCACAGTATGCACGGGATACATTTATGCATATAATGTTGTTACTCCAAACTGTCAAAGTCAGTGATTCTATTTCTGCCCTCAGAAAGGATCCTCCTACGAATGTTTTTATTACCATCTCTCCAATCTGTCAGATAGTCATGCTGGTGAAGGAGAACCCTGTACTGGTTGACGAGGCAGCCCTGGAGAAGTGTTACCAGGTGATGGACCTGCTGTGTGAGCAGTGCGTGAAGCAGCAAGACATGAATGAGGTGCTGGCTATGAAGATGCACTACATCAGCTGTATTCTTCAGAAATGCTTGGCATTTCTACAGAACCGAGATGACAAGCTAGAAGCACTTGTCAAGAGGTGAGCATATGGTGTTTTCCTATGGTATTCAAAGCATTTCATGTTATGCATATTTTAGTGTATATAACAATTTTGCCAATCAATCACCACTCAGAAATCAACAATTGCTTATTGAAAACATGTTTCTTGGCATGTTTGTAAATGTGTTAAATATCTAATACTGTGTGAGTGGGCGCTTTGTGCTAACCCCGGATGTTGATAGTTGAGGAGCCATCTTAATCATTCAGGGACTTCCTCTAACTCAAGTCTATCTATGTAAACAATGAGAGTTTGAGTGTACTTCATAAAACCCATGGAGAGGCTAATATGAAAAATATTTATTGTAATGAATATATTGATGGAATCTATTTCTTATGTTGTCCCTGTTTTAACGGTGCTAGTCTGTTGAAGGGGCGAGAGAGTGATGGCTTTCCACAAAACCAGGAGAAGTTCATTCGGGACTGCATCAGGAAGTTTCCATATTGTGAGGCCACACTCCTTCAGCAGCTGGTGAGGAGCATTACATCGGTAGAGATTGTAAGTGAAGAAGGTATCAGAGAAGCCTAATACATAAACTATTAATATTAGAAAGAATAAGGACGAATAGTATGGTTGTCAGCAGTTATTCAGAATAAAGGTGACATAATTTTCTTTTTCATCAATTTTATTAATATGCACTTTAATACAAAATTGTACCTTGTTTCCAGGGCAATGACCCAACAGCATTCTCAGTGCTGACCCAGGCCCTTACAGGTCAGATGGCGTTTGTAGATACCGACTATTGTGTTACATGTGGGGAGAGGGGAGCAGACAAGAGGTGCTCGCTTTGTAAAGCAGTAAGTCACTGTTTGTTCAAAGCCCCCTTCGCTAATATATTTCAGCCATGTCATCAAAACCCTCCATGTTTACCTATCTGTGGATACATTTCTCTTCTAATTACTTTCAAGGTGTCTTACTGCACCTTAAACTGCCAAAAGCTTCACTGGTTCACCCATAAAAAGATGTGCAGATCTTTCAGGGAACAGAATGAGGACCTGGATCAAGACACCCCGAGATTGAAAGAACTGAAAGGTGCCCATCTTTTTGTGTTAGGTTACCTCCTTCCCTCAACTTTGTATTTGTATCTATGGACCAAACCAGGCCTACTATTTCCCTCTGCTCCAGTCTTTATGCTGAACTAGGCTAGTCAGCTCACTGCCCTAAAGATTGAATATCCCTCTTGTCATCTTATTCTTGGATAGTAACCAAATAGGACTTTGAGACATTATTAGCCTCAGTTATCATAACCGCATCCACCAAAAACTTGTATAATATTAATCTACAGTAGAATTAGACTTAAATTAGATACCAAAGCATAAAAGCCCACACTGTAGCTTACAGTATTTATTAGCACATTTCTTTTATAGCAATGTTAAAAAGCCTACACACAGCACCTCCAATTCTGCACACACAAAGCTTGATCATACATTCCCCACCACCACTGTTTGAAAGTTGATTTGTGGCAACACAGATCACAACCTCTGTTGAATTATATCAAGTCTATATATGTGTATAGTATATATGTGTCTTATATAGTGGCAGAAACTACATTTATTTATCATCCCCTCCATGTGAGTGTTTTTTTTTTCATTCTCTAGTGCTTGTTTTGGATTGCTAAACATAATACAGCAGTAGTATGACTGTATGGAGGGCTACTTGTTTTTCCTCATGTGATGAATAGAAATAATTACTATATATTACGGCACCCTTTTAGATGATGAAAGCGACCTGGTGATGGAGACAGCCCACTTTCTTCAGGAGCTGTGTATGCGGGCGGAGGAAAAGGTGGCTGCTGCTGGAGGCTGTCCTGCAGATCTGCTTGCCTGTGCCTCCACTTCTGCTGAGGACCCATCCTGCACCCAAGACTGAAGCAGGACTACCAAATAAAAATCCTGAAAGATTTGAGCAATCTCTTTTTGTGAATTTTCACAAAAGTTACAAAACTTTTCGTATTGTGAATTTTCACAAAATATACAAGTTTATATTTTACAGGACTGAGCAGAAGAAACATTAGAAGGATACATCCTCTGTATATTTCACAGAAGTTTTAGATCAACTGTGATTCAAGAATAAGTTAGAATAAGAGATTTCCAATTTGAAAATTGAATAGATAGAAAATCACTGTTATCTAGATCTAATAGATGTCTCTCAACTCCCTATGTCTCTCCCCTCATTTCTTTTTCTATATGTAATAAAGACATTACAAGCAATAAACCAAGCTGGCAAGAACTGTGTTTATATATATATATATATATATATATATATACAGTCCTATTTCAGGCATAAAACCTCATAAAATACCACAGAATAACTTATTATTATGACTGCAAAATACATTAAAACATTAAAAAGTTAAGAAAAAAATCCTAATGTTCAGTACATCTGCACATACTGTTGATTAAAGTCCATTCAAAGTGGGGTTGAGGATAGGAATAAATAGGTGGCAGTAAAGAATCAGCATTAAAAAAAAAACAAAGTAATTAACCATCTTCGGATATTTAACTTATTTAGCTACAATTAAAACCAAATGTCTAATCAATCACACCTGAAATGTGTGTATATATTAATGCACAGTTAACAAAACAAAATTGTGAGTCTTTTACGAAAATTAATCTATTGATTCATTGCCACTGTAACGATCTGGGATCAAAAAATGTGGTCCCGGTTACGTATTAACAACCAATTTATTTTAATGGGGATGGTTAACGATGGTTAAATGGCGAACTTTATTCCAGCATCTGCGCGCACACAGCCGGCGCTGTTTTATCCGTTGTTTTCTACATTGTCCTTTTTTTCAGACATGATTCATCTGCAGTTGATGTGACTTCATGTCGGTTTTGTATCTAAGCTTCTCAGCACCTTATACAGTGAAATGATGTTGCTAATGCTGTGTTTATGTTTATGTTCCTGGAGAAAAATCGAATCTGGTCCACATGACTAATGAGAATTCCTAGCGATAAAACGGACTGAGAAATGTGGGACTTGGAGAGGACAATCGGACGGTATATTTATTAATGCACAGTAAACAAACCTCCACGTGTTACCATGGTGACGACACCAGCCAAGGGTCGGGTGAGGGTTACTGTGCCTGCCTCTAGATACTGGGCTTTACACTGAAATTAAAACGGATGTTTATAGTATAGCAATCAGCTAAAATGTACAGAATACATTATTTGGAGCTATCTGGTTCTCTCTTTTTAATATGGCTCCATGCAAGCACCTGCGCGTGCAAAAACTGCAATATTTTCCCTTTTTATATATATTTTTGTATATTTACACACACGTCTCCCCTCGTGTCTTAATCAGACGCACGAAGCGTCAATCGAGTCTAATGTGCACTGTTCCCTGGCCCGGGTCCATTCCTATCTGTCCATTCCTATCTGCACAGAGCTGTGGCAAGGCATGAGCTATGCTTCGGAGTAGTCTAGACCCGGAAATACATTTTATCGCGCTGTCAATGTATTTTACAGTAATATCTGCAATATTCCTTGACTCTAAAACCAAGTTACTTGCGGAATACCAACCTCCCTTTAGTTAGTTTTATAATTTCTCCCTTGGGTTTTGATAAAACCACATGTTTGTTCATTTAAGAAAGCTGAAACTACTCTACCCAGAATCCCCTGCTAGAAGCGACCGTTTTTTATGATTAAATGATATTTGTCTGACACAAAATAATGTATACTTAATTTGCCAATAATATTTTGCATTATAATTAATGTTTTGGCTGCATCAAATATTACCTCTCTACCATGGTTCTTTCACGATATACACCAACTACAAATGTCATTTTGTATAACGCTGCACCACTGGTATGTCGATTATTGTAGTTTTGAAAGATGTAATGGATTTTCCTTGGATTTAAAAAAAATTTAATACTGAGTTGAGTTGAGAATACAGGTTGGGGTTTTAGGTGGTGGGAAGCATCTATAGGTTCCGAATTTTAATATCTAATTATTAAATGACTGAAAATCTCTTTTCCCTTTTTAACAGTGGTGATACTATCCAGTATGGCATATTCGCACAGCTTAGGTAACAAGTGTTGCCATGTATGTAGTTGCTTCTGGAGCAGAATGAAACTGAAATATGGCAAAAATGGTCTGAGGCCTACTTATAGTCTTCATACTGACATTATGTTTCCATCCAGATTGAGACCTTTCTAATAATGTATTTTGTTTACTCCTACGACAAAGTTATAATTTGGCCATGTCCTCCACACAGCCCTGGCTCAGAGTTGCATTTCACTGACTCGTTTTGAGACAAAGGGGTTCAAGCTCTAAAATATAACATTGCCTAATCCTATTAATATTACCATAACTTCTAATTATTATTAAAATTCTGATCATATAGGTCTGTTTCCAACCATCTAAAACCCCAAACTCTATTCTCAACTCAGTATTTACATTTAATTCAAAAAAATCGATGATATCTTTAAAAACTACAATTCCCGACATACCAGTGGTGCTGTGCTACAAAATGACTCCACATTTGTAGTTTTTTCATTATGCAGAGTTGTTAGATTTTTGTCCATGTATATCGTGAAATAACCGCGGTAGATAGGTAATATTTGATGGAGCCAAAACATCAGTTATAATGCATAATTTACGGCAAATTTAGTATACATTGTTTTATGTAGGACAAATATACAAATATAATTTAATAACAAAAATGGGTCACTGCTAGAAGAAGAATAAACATGCACATCACACAAGTCGGGGGAAAATTTAGTCTCTGCATTTATCCTATCTCTGGCACATGCAAGGCCACAGAGCAGTGGACCGCTGAGAAAAGTCCAGGGCAAATGCTGGGGGGGAAGTGCCTCGCTACAGGCATTAGAAGTAGAGGCCCTGGTGTTAGTGGGGGTGTTTCGTCCATCTTTTCCAGGGGGATTTCACATCGACTGGGCCTTGAAACAGCAACCCTCTGGTCAGATGGGTGTCTCCTCTGCCACTGGTCCACCTCTCCCCAACACCAGCCCGGTTAGCAGTGACGGCTCTTTGTGACCGTTTTTTAATTTTAGCGTAAAGCACAGTATCTATAGGCATGCAAAGTAACCATCTCTCTAACCCTTGGCTGGCATCGTCACCATGGTAACACGTGGAGTTTTGTTTACTGTGCATTAATATACCGTCCAATTGTACTCTCCAAGTCCCACATTTCTCAGTCCGTTTCATTGTCCAGAAATCTGAAATAATGTGGACTGGATTACATTTTATCCAGGAGCATCAACTAAACAACAAAAGCAACATAATTTTGCTGTATAAGGTGCTGAGAAGCTTAGATACAAAAGCGATATGAAGTCAGATCAATTGCAGATGAATATTGTCTGAATAAAAAAAAGGACAATGTAGAAAACAACGGATAAAACAGCGCAAACGATTAACCATCCTCATTGAAATACATTGTTTTTTAATAAGTAACCGGGACCACGTTTTTTGAGACCAGATCGTTATGGTCGCAATAGATTAATTTTCGTAACAGTCCTACAAATATTTGTGAGACTGGTTTGGAAATAAAAAACACACTTTGATATGTATGTAGGATCAGATATATTTGAAGACATTAATGATTTCTTGAACTAATGTGTGCAGAGGCGTCACAACGGGGCAGGGAAACTAGGCAATTGCCTAGGGCCCCAAGCTAGAAGGGGGCCCCCAGACGGCTGTTTATATTGGTCCACAGCAAGGACAACCTGAAAGCCCCTTAAATTACTTGCCATGAGGGGGCACTGGAATGACACATTCAGGAACACCTTGATAGGGGGCCCCATGGTACTTGCCACTGTCAAAAGCTTTGTTTTTTTGTATTTAATTTTTTTTTGCCTGGGGCCCCCAGAGTGTCTTGAAACGTCCCTGAATGTGTGTCATGACAGTGTTCATAAGGTGCAACACTGGGTGTGGAATGATTTTCGTATTGAGGACCATGAGTGTATGCTCTGTGGGCCATAGTTATTTAATGAACACATATCACTCCAACCTCACAAAGGTGATGGCAGTCGTGCTTCTTTTTAATAAGGCATCAGACAATAGTGATGATGACACTAATGATGTTACATGCAACATGGTTTTAGATATGATGGCTTGCTTTTGTAGTTCATGGATATCTTACAAAGACAGGAAATCCTCCTCCCAACTTAGCTATTTGCTTACTCGCCACAAATGTTCTCTGAATAACTGTCTTCCAATGTATATTTTGGAACACAAACTACACAAAAGAGAGTAACATTTATTAAACGTTGTCCTTGTGACTTACCCAGCTCAGCTGCATGTTTCCAGCTGTGATGTTGTTGAGTTTGGATGTCTTCATCACTGTGACTGCGTCCAGACATTGTAGGCACACACACTTTTCTTTTAATTTTTAAATATTCATCAGTGACCAATAATTTGTCTATTTCTCTTTTCAAGCATGTTGTGCACGGCTTATGGCAAATTTAATTGTACGTGCTGTTAGGATTTCCCATTTTTCCACTGGTTTGTTGATCAAGGATGGTGGAGAAGAATTACAAAGCGAAGATTGGTCGCAGTTAAAGTTGATTTATTTTAAGTCAGGAGTGTACAGGACAATCGGATCGGGATCTAAAAGTTTCTCTCTGGAGTTCCACCTTTAGACTGAAGAATGGAGGGCGCTCCTCACTTACACACAGGCACATAAATGGAGAGGACCACCCTTTAGCTAATGTTAATCTGATATTTATTAGTTAGATTCGCCCGATTCTTTAGTTGGAAGCCCAAGAACAAACCAGAGAAATCTTCAGTTCACAAAAGCAGGATTTATTCTGGTCACATGTAAAGTAAATCAGCGCTGGGCTGAGAGTGACAGAACTTTGGCAGGATCTCCGTCAGTGTGCCCTTGGGCTAGGCCTGCCCCGTACATAGGTTGGACTTGCACGTGACCGAATGTAACTGGCCAGATACCAGTGACGTGGACAGGAATCTTTGAATGTATTAATTAGTACATGTGTGTGTATTTTTTTGTACGTGTATCTAATTCAACAGACCTAACTGATATGGTAGAGAAGTTTCTTCTATTCATGTTGTACAAGCCAGTTCTGACTGATATCTATCTATCTATCTATCTAGATAGATAGATAGATAGATTGATAGATAGATAGATAGATAGATAGATAGATCAACAATGACAACAACACAACAACAACAAAATAGTGCAGACAACAATAAAATACTGCAGAATATTTACATTAAATAAAAGAGAGATAAATAATTATGGTGCAAGATGTAAAGTGTCCTGAGTGTTTTATGTCAGTACCGCAGGTCTGACAGATGCGGATACATTATAGAGTCTGATGGCGCCAGACGTATTCCTTAACCAATAACAGTAAATGCCTTGCACGATAGACTGTTGGTTCAAAACACTCATTGTATGCTATTTTATTTAGACAAGCTTTATTGAGGGGGGGAGAGAGGGGAAGACATGTAGTAAATGTGCACAAGGGGAAAGTGAACCGCTGCAGCAACTGCTGCATAGGACTATGTCTGATATAGCCTATGGGGTGCCGGCTGAAGCAGGTGAGCATGTATGGATTCTCTAGTTTCATTTGGCAACCATAACGAAAAATTTGAATTCTACCACTCTGCTCACCACTCTGCCCATTGTAGCTGCACATATCGATTGGCCTAAATCAAAACATATTTTTCTTTCCCTATAACACCTCTCTGGAAAACTGCTCCCAAAACTGAAACCCCAGGTTTATCATTGATTCCCCCAGGTATTGACAATATGTACTAAAACACTCCTGTCTTCTGTGTGCAGTAGTTTCCCACCAGGTCTCTCAGGTAGATGCTGAATATAAAGCTGGAGAGTCAGTTGTCCCTCCACAAAGTCAATACTGCTGTAATGAACCTCCACTGTGGAAGAGTGCTTGGCATTGATGGTCTTCCTGGCTTTACTTCCACCTGTGTCTTGTTTACATCACCCCCCTTATGTATGATAGTCTCCCTGCTCCATGTGTTATATTCAAAGTTAGTTCTTTTTGCATCTTTGTGTCTTTTTTTCTTGTTATATTGCCAGTTTTTTTCCCCTTGCATCTATACTCTTTCTTTTGGATTTGTTTGGGTAAGACACTACCTCTGCTTGTTTCACAGAGGCAAAAGCAGATCTTTGCAAACACTGAATTCAAACTTGAAAGACAGCTGATGACCCGCAAATATATATGGTTGGATCTAAAGAGCACTTTGTAGAGCTCCTGAACTCGTTAACAACCTCTCAGGATAAGACTCCTAAGCAACACTTCATTTTGGGATGAGATTTGCCTCAATATGCTTAGGGCTGTGGAAATTGTAGTTTAATAGCAAACATGCATCTTCAAAGTCATGTGTCATCAAGATGTATAGTACATGTGAGTCTGTGTGTGTTGTTGTGTGTGTTTGAGTGAGAGAGAGAGATATATACATGATTGATGTGTTACAGCATGAATATTTAAAATGTACAGTATATAAAAAAACAGACTAAAATGTTGTATAAAGATTGTATAAAGGTTTATACAATATGCACATAAGCAAATAGAAATAGAAAGAAAACGGATCAACAGATATATTGCTCTTACACTCAGTGTGTTTCCATAGTTTCTGAGCTGCCTAAACGATTGTAACAGCATTATTCTTGGCATTATATTTGGACATAGGTGGGAAGACTTATAATCTTTATGTTGCTGTGAAACCCACTGTGTTTTGTTTGGCCACTGTTTCATAAGTGGAGTGGCTGTGAGGGAAATTTTCCGCCACATTCTGCGTGAAAGAGGAACGGGTGTGTCTCTTTGACTATTTGATGCTATTGACTGCAAAATACACATGTGGAAAGACATTAAGCAGCAGCGCTTTTTATCGCTTCCGACCTCAGGACACTCAACAAAATAGACCTTTGTTTGATTCTTTATGGGTCTTTTTACTCAGTATGTTTGCAGAGGATGAATTTCTACAGCTTTTTTGTGTGGCTCCCACCCTCTCTTTGATGTATAGAATAGCAGAACTTCCTACTGGTATTCATAAAATATGACAGAGGAAGTAAAAAACAACAACATCTGGCTTCCCTGACAACGTCTTCAGTTGTTAACATCAAGATCACCAAAATCACCTAAATTACGAGTTTACAAAGATTAAACAGGAGACACATATCCACATAAAAATGTTGCTCTGGCCCAATGGCAATTACCACTACCAAAGGGCAGAGCAAAAGGGGAGTGTAGTTTCAAAGATTGACAGGGAAATAAATCTGATGAGAGTGGAGAATGCAATATTGTAACATTGCAAAAAATAGACCCAAGAAGATCTGGGATGATTTCAATAGCTAGCGCACCTGGAAAAAACATCTAAGGGCTGTTAGTGAATTCTGACCAGTTCTTATATGGAGAATGAGTGTATAAGTGGGTGTTACACACCAGTTTTCCACTGCTTTTAACTTATCAGTTTTGTTAAGGTTTTATCAAAAATATATTTTTAAAATCACCTATAGACTTTACTCTTAAAATAGTCTGCATTTTTAATTAAGCTTATATTATACTTAAACTTAAACTGTATCTCTTTATTTTCTCATATTTTAACTTTAAGCAAGCTATACCAATAGTCTAACCTAGTCTTGTCAAGCAGGTAACACATCCTGTTGTCATCCAGCACAGGTTATTCTTAACCCACAGCTTTTGGAGTAAAAAGATTAACGGCTATTTGAGTGATTACAGCATCTTTACATGTGGCCGCACCTGGAAGAAGCCCCACTAGCCTGGAGGTAAAGGTGTCCCCTTTGCAATAAAACAAATGAGGCGTCTGTTGAGAAGAGCTTCATAACAAGCTATTTCCTGCAAATAGAGGGTTGGTTTTGTAGTGACCCTGTCTTTGGTTCCTGCAACATTATGTCAGAAACAAAGCCTTGTAAACATTTCCATTAACTATTTATTTTATACCAAATACATTTAAAAGGTACTTTAACTCCTCTTCTGGTACAAAAATAAATTAAACATAAAATTCCATCTTTAGCAACAATAAAACCCACCAATTTACCAACCTATTGTACTGTCACACTAAGTAAACTAAGAATGTGTCTTTGTATCCAACTTCACATTTAAAAAATAATTCGGTAATGTTATTATGGAACAGCAATCCACACCTTCCACACATCATGGCATTTCTTTTTAAAAGTCTGAATGTCCTCATGTGTAGTGGGGTTTCTCAGGTGACAATAATACACCTCTGGGCTGCAATTTTGGAGGCACCCAGTAGAAGTGGCAAGTTGTACACGGTGTACACGCAGTTTCAGAACAAACATTTGAGAGTGAAAGGTTTGAGTCAGTAAGGCCGCAAAATGCATATGATCCAGAACTGTCAAACAGAATTTTTTTTTGTATACAACTCATGCAAATATGTCTAGAAGGAAATGATCTTTAACAAGAGGGAAATTAACACAAATACTGGATGTATTTGTAAAATGTTCACTGTCAAACATAATTGACTTTTTCTCCACAAAAAATGCCCTTGACAAAAGCATCACCCATTATATTAGGCATTATGGTTATTTTACTAGGATAAATGTCATTTATATGAGACAGGGTTGAATTCATTAGTTATTGATTGATAAATATCTCTGGCACCGAAGACTCTAATTACCACTAACTATTGTTCATTCATTTATTAAAATTTAAAAATAATAAATGTAAGGAATCTCTGGGTGGAGTCAGGCAAGTCACCCTCCTTACAGTCTTTTAAACAAGACAAACCATGTCCTGACTCCATTTCATTATATAATAAACAAAAATTATATTATTATACTAAAAATCCACACACCACTATACTGTACATCTTAACTCAGAGACTGTAAAAGAAAATAATGGAACCACTCCACTGACTCAAATGTATTTTAACGAAATATATATCTTTTAATAATTTAATATTGATATCATTTGCATTTACCTCTATCTGGCTCATAAATGTGGTTACATCAGTGATTCATACATAACATCATGACAAAGACAGGAGTGGCTTCATGTAGCTTTCCATTGCAGCTACAGGATTAAATAGGTTTTAGCTATTAGACTGCCTCCCAGCTCCCTCTTCACGGTGTCCAGCCGTCTGTTTACCACCTTGGACAGATGTGTCCTTGTGCCCTGAGTCATTCTGTTCTCTGGAGTAGTGCTTGCACTTGCAGGAGATCACCACCGTTATCTTGTATGTCCGGGAGCTTCCATCGTGGCACTGTAGCTGGATGCGCTCAGTCCTGGACTTGTCAATGATGCAGCGCCACTCCTTGGTGTCCCGGCGATTCCAGTACCTCCCAGTGTATCCCCCACTCCCAATCCAGTTAGGGAGCAGGTTGGCTGGTAAACACTCTCCAGCGCAAACCAGCTCCTTGATGGGCTCAACACTGGTGCACTGGCCATCAGATATGTACTTAGTGGACCTAAGCTCCTTGCAACCCACCTGGCTTTGGTCTGCACCTGTAACAAGATAAATTCATTACACATACATATAATCTACTGTATTGTGATGTCCAGCTACTTCTGCAGAAACGTCACAGCTAAAGGTGAGGTTCAGACTTTCTTTTTTACCAATTCCAGTTTTGACATGGGATTTCAGTTCTTCAGCTACATAGTTACACAACTAACTGGATATGTGGAGTGAAAAAAACAAAAACACTTCATCCTACTCCTTTTCAAACATGTGTTTAAGTCAATGCTTATGTTCGATGTTTAACCATCAACATCATCAAAGAAGTGGGTATTACACATCGGGAAAAAGGGCAATATATGTTTCACTAAACTATGATGAAATAGCCTACTCAGTAAGTACTCACTATGATGGGCCACTTTCCTTTGAGGTGCAGAAACGTTGATGATTAATAGTTATGATATATAATATTCACTTAAATCGTTCTAAAAAAGACACCATCAGTCTCTCGCTTCACTACACAGAGAATAAGGTAAGTTACTCAAAAGGAGACATTCAAGATCGACTCAGCAAGTTAAACATGATATCCCAGTCTTGGACTCACCGCTGCGCACGGCATCAGCCAGCCGTCTCCCGCCGTTCCTAGCCTGGTTCGTGTCCTCGCTTATTGACTCAGCCTGGCTCTCCTGCAATTGTGCAGTGTCCACTGTCTCTGTGGCGTTGTTCAGCACCGGTGAGCCGCTCCTGCTCAGCAGCAGCAGCAGTAGCAGCAAGAGCTGCTGGGGCGCGACGACCCGGAGAACGCGTGCACGACGGGACATGGCTGTACCTGTACCTGACTGTGACAGGAGGGCACCTGGCCCTGCTTTATATACAGTAAGCAGGTACGCATGCGCTCCAAAAATCTAGAATGCGTAAAGTCACTTGTGTCGCTAAGACCCTTTGCTTACTTGAGCATCGCCCCCAGTCGGAACACACGGGAGCAGTGCACCGCACTGTCCCGCCCATAGGCATTAACTGGCCAATGCAAAACTATGCTGCCCGGTCACTACTGCTGGATAAATGTATAATTAAACCCTCTCTATTTAAGATTTGAGAGCGTGTTAATTAGGCTGGCGCCACAAGACCGAATATGCATGTTTTGACCAGCCCCTTCACCAAATACTAGCTTTTTCTGCATTGCCAAATCGTCAGTGTAAATAACCACGTGAACAATTGGTATTGATGTCTCCAATAGGTCTGGCCACAGGCTTGAGCTCTTTGATTGATTGAACACAATTTATTTCAAACATAATTAAAATAAAAAATTCAAACAGACCCAAGCATTTACTTTAACAGTATTCGAAAAGAAGCAGGAGGAAGTACATAATTTTCATTCCTAGCCCCTTTTTAATTGTTCAGCTCTATCTACATAATCATTTTCTTTTTCAATTTGACCAAATAGTGATTTGGGGTCCAAAATGTGTTTTGCTTTCACCAGAACCGAACACACATTGCTATCTTTGATTTCACATGGGGTTTTCCAGCTGATTTTGTGGATTTCGGTGATTGTAATCCGCAACACAACTGGGGCGGGACCCCTTCAGAGAGCATTTGGAACTGAATAAACAGCTAGGGCTCTTCTGCTGGCAAAAAATCAACAGCCTAAATCTTTACACTGACACCTGCTCTGGCTGGTCGTAGCATAGCTATCATTGGCATCACAGGTGCCAGCTTCAGGCTGAGTTTCAGATTTGTTTTGATGATGTCACTCCATTATTTATTTTTCTTTTTTTCGTTTGTATTTTATTTTCATTTTTTTAAACACTGTGAATTTCAGGGGGAGCAGGCTCCGTAGGGGGGCGGAGCCTGTAGGCCCTAATAGTCTATCCCCAGTTTTAAATAATGGTATTACTATTGCTATCTTCTTTTTGTTTGGAAATTTACCGGTTTGAAAAGACAAGTCACAGATGTGAGTTAGGGGTTTTGCAATTCCTTCACTTTTTTGTTTTTACATTTCCTTACAATATCTATGATTTATTTTTCTTATATATATATATATATATATATATATATATATATATATATTTATATATATCTATATGTTTATTTTTTGATTTGAATAATATAAAAATATTATTATTGAATAATAAATTAATACATTATTATACTATTATAAAATTCCTCGTAAGCTTTGTCATTATCCAAATATTGTTTTCTAATTTTGCATTATTAATTCATTTTTCAATGCATTCATATCTCTTTTATATTGAATTGTTAGAATTAGAATTAGAATTAGAATTGCACATCGTCCCACACAAACATGCACATGCACACACACACAGAAGTTGGGGGAAATTTGACCTCTGCATTTAACCCATCTGGGGCGCATGCAAGGCCACAGAGCAGTGGAAAGCTGAGAGCGTCCAGGGAGCAGATGCTCAAGGGCATTAGAGGTGGCATCTCTATTGTTAGCGGCGGGGGTTCGTGCATCCTGGAGACCACCCTCGAACCGGCAACCCTCTGGTCCGATGCCTGTCTCCTCACCACAAGGCCATCCTCTCCCTATTATTTTGGTATTCTTAGATCTCCTATAATTATAGTAACAAAAACCAGTAAGTTTTCACTGATCATTGACCAGTAACCCACTCACAGTATTGTCCTCTAAAGTGTTTGAATTTAAGCGATATCTATTAGAGTGGCACAGTGGGCAGTAATTCTGCTAGGCTTGATCATTTACGTTATATTGAAGTGTTCTGTCATTTTTTGTTTTTTGGGATTTAAAAGGTCTATGTTAAAATCATCACAGATAAACATAACTTTTTGCGTTGATTTTGTGACTATGTTTTCCATCCAGTCTCTAAATATTTTAATGTTTGATCCCGGTGCTTTATATATGCAGCTGACGATTACATTCTTCCTCTTTTGAATACAGATTTCTACTGTGACACATTATTGTATCATATACACTATTCCCACATCCCTTCAGCCCATTAATGTGAGAAGTGGCACCTTTGGTCTGTTGCCAGGACTTTAAACTTTGACACAAAAGGTGTGATAGCCAGCGGAGACATTGATGCAAGTGTTCATTGGAGACTCGGCTGTGGTACTTGTTCTTCACTATGTTCAATGTTGAGAATGCAGACTCACAGCTATAGGTTGAGCCAAACATTGTGAGAATGTGAAGTGCCAGCTTATGCAGGAGAGCTGCAGTAACCATCTTTGTCCAGAAGATGGGAGCGCACCGCGACCGTATGTAATTGGCCAGTTACCAGTGATGTGGTCAGTAATTTTGGAATGTATTGATCATTATGTGTGTATTGGTTTGTACGTGTATCTAATCCAACAGACCTAACTAAATATGATAGAGAAGTTTCATCTGTTCGTGTTGTACAAGCCAGTTCTGACTGGTTATGCTATCTTACAATTCTTACCCCATTCAACAACATACAGTGCGTCATCTGAGCTCAGAGAAAAAGTAAACAACAGGAACTGAATTTCAGTGGAAAAATGCCGAATAACTACATGTATATATGATAGTCTTAGAACAAGGCCAATGATAATATTCCCCCTTTTGACATGATGCTATCATGTCTGTCAATTAAAAATTAGGTAGAAACATTGTCTCTGTATTGTGTCACAACTGTCAGTGGTGGCCAACTCAAATGGGCCCCAATCTGCAATTTTTAGCAAATCTCATGTATTTAAAGGGGGTTCAGGAGTACTAAAAGTGGTCTTCTTCTTCTGTGTCTTTTTACGCTTCAGTCTCCTTCTCTTGGTTCAGGGAGGGGGAGGAATTGTCTCACCAGGATGTTGGAGGTGGGTTTTGAGAGGGCATTTGAACATTTCCAGGGAAGTAGAGTTTCAGATTTCTGTCGAGAGAGAGTTCCACAGGTTGGGGGCGACCATACTGTAGGCTCTGTCCCCAAAAGTCTCCAGTCTGGTCTGGGGGACAGTGAGCAGGCCAGTCACTGAAGACAGCATGTTACAAGAGATGGTGTAGGGCAGGAGGAGGTTGGAGAGGTAGTCTGGGACCAGAGTGTGGAGGGATCTGATGGAGTTGGACAGCAACTGTTCTTTCCAGAATTTTGCTGACAAACGGTAGGTTGGAAATTGAGCGGTAGTTGGTGAGATTATCTGGGTCCAGACCTGGCTTTTTAAGGATCGGGGATACTGCAGCCAGTTTGAAACTGGAGGGTACAATTTTACATTCCATGGAGCGGTTGAGAGACAGCGTTCCGACGGGCGTGAAGCAGTGGGAAAAATGATCTGGGGGAGGGGGAGGTAGGGGGCCATGAGCTGCTGGTGAATGGAGTCGACTTTGGCTTGCCAGAAATGTAGAGCAGCGATGGGGGGCAGGTAGGGTGGGGGGAAGTGAGGGGCTGCAGAAGACGGTTGATGGTGGAGAACAGCATTTTGGGATGGTGTTGTTGGTTGCCAATGAGAGTTGAGTAGTATTGGGTTTTGGTCCGGGAGAGAGCGTCTTTGTATGACCTTACGAAGGTCTGATGGTGAACAATGAAGTGTTTGTAGAGCCTCTCCAGCTTACAACCGTTGGTTTTCATTATTCGCAGCTCGGCGGTGAAATCTTGCGTCATTCTGTTTTGATAAGTCATCAATGAATTTGCAGCCAATTGTTTAAGTAAGCAACCCTTTTCTGTCCGATGTACTCCTACTCTCCCCCTTTTGAAAAATAACTGCATTTACAAAACCGTTCTTTCATCAACATCCAAATGGAATGGCTTGGAGTAGTTTGGAGCATGATGGGAACAGGCCATAGGCAACAGTTTTTACATCAACAAATGCCTTGTCTGCTGCAGCTTTAAACCACAACAGGAACGTTAGGTGGAGGAGTATTTAGCTTTTAACGCAGCAGATTGTGTCACTGAAGAAATAAACGTTTTAACTGGCATTTGGTGTGTTGATCGTACAGAGAACTGTGTCTGAATGGAGAACTTTAACTCTATTAAAAATCAACAATTTTCTGCGACATCTTTAAATTTACTTAAACTTAGTGTAGGGATTCTCAATCAGTCTCAGCTGCTCGTTACACTTTCACAAACACTAAAATGTTAATCAAGTGGTAAACCACCCCACATTGTAGAAAATAACCTATCCCTGTGTCCTTATAACTTATTTATTTACACAAGTCAACGCCTTTCGTGGACAATTTTACTCAGCGCCCCACATGGAGTTACTCAACACCTGTAAACTTTTATTTTCCAAATTAAACTAAACTAGAACAGTTATTTACTTTCCCTCACATGAGACTATGTGTTTAATACATTACCTGTGACCATTAAGTTGAATAAACCAGCAGTTTACTTCTTGATACAATTTACTATAATTTTAGCAATCAGAGGATAACTGATCATAGAATTTAGTTTAGTGTGCTGAAAGTGCAAAATACAAATAGAAGACAGTTGGTAAGATTTCCCCCCCACAAAAAAATGTAATAATAAAAAACAATTATAATAAATAAAACAATTAAATTAAAAAAAAAGTAAATAAATAAATAAAATATGTCTTAAGATTCCGAAAAATGTGAATAACTCCTGCAGATATGCAGACATTTCTGCTGCTATGAAGAACTTAGAGACAACAACTACGTTGGGGCCCTGTTGAATTGGCTGCCACTGACACTTATGACACAATACAGAGACAAAGTTCCAACCTAATTTTTGATTGACATGATATGTCAATCGGGGGAATGTTATAATTGGGTTTGTTCTGAGACATCATGTACACCTATTCTGTATTTTCCACTGTACCTCAGCTTATATGACGCACTGTATATCCTTGAATGGTCTAAGAACTGTAAGATAGAATAACCAGTCAGAACTGGCTTGTACTACAAGGACAGATGAAACTTATCTATCTTGTCAAGATATGTGTATATCCAAAACAACACATACATTCCAAGATTCCTGTCCATGCCACTGGTAACTGGCCAATTACATTTGGTTGCGTGTAAGCCCAACCTCTGTACGGGGCAGGCCCAACCCAAGAAGATAAATGTGAACCATTCCCGGACATTGGGGCACATTCTTTGCCCAGCGCTGGGCCTAGCACTGGGCCCAGTACTGCTTTACTTTCCATGTGAACATAATAAACCATGCAGTTGTGAGCTGAATATTTCTCCAGATTTCTCCGGGTTGTCCTTTGCTTCCAACTAAAGACTGGGCGTATTCTAACAAGGCAAAGAAGGCAGCGGTTCCTGATGGCATCAGCTCCAGGCTCCTTAAACCCTGTGCAGACCAGCTGTGCAGAATTGTGGAATGTCTTCAACACCAGCCTGTGACTGGAAGAGGTACCATAGCTATGGAAGACATCATTTGTGGTACAGCGCACCGCAAAGCACTCAGCAACTACGGGCAGGTGGCACTAACATCGCACCTGATGAAGACCATCGAACGATGTGTCCTGGTTCACCTCTGCCCACTGGTGAGACCAGCGATGCACCCTCAGCAGTTTGCCATTTCCTTCCAGCACAAAGCTCTCGCTCAGCTGGACAAGCCAGGGAGCACTGTGAGAATCATGTTCTTCGATTGACTCCAGCGAATTACACTGCTTATATTATTATTCATTACATACAGTCCATTTCCACTGCATATACTTGGGTCACTGTATATATTGTATCTTCTGTACTATATATGTCTTTTCTACTTTTGCACAGTGTTAATTAATTTATTCTGTACCAGTGTCTATTTATGTCTGTATACTTTACCTCTGCTGTTGCAATGCCACCAATTTCCCCATTGTGAGACAATAAAGGTTAATCTTATCTTATCTTATAGCTATTCTTTGGAATGGTTCATTGAGCTGTTTACCAACTTCAACAGCATCAAAGAATACTTCAAAGGCTTCTGCTGCTAAACTGGATGATGGAAAATGTATGTTCTGTAGTAACAATTTTATTGAATTGCATATCAGTGTAATAACTGCAGCTGTTGTTGATATTGCTAAATAAGTTGTTTTCTGGGTTCTGATCCTCTTTTCCACCCTGAGATGAATAGCTATTGTTTCCTCTTTGTTTCTTCATATCATTTCACCTTACAAATAGCCTTCGCGTCACATTTTTTCTAAAACCACACCTGATTGGTTGACATGCATTCAACATGACATGATGCCTGGAATGCTTGGAATATTCTCGGAATATTCTTTACCCCCCAAAAGAGGGGGTGCCCCTCTATTCTTCAGTCTGAAGGAGGATCTTGAGAGAGAAGTTTTCTGATTCCGGATCCGATTGTATCTGTGCATTCCTGACTTAAATGAAATCAACTTTAACTGAGACCAATCTTCTCTTCGTAATTATTCTCCTACATCCTCGATCAACAAACCAGAATAACAAAAAATCCTGACAGAACTAGTCACCGTTGAGCTCACAGAATTAGCCCACGATGGTGAACATTGATTGTAAACCTGAAAAACACACGTGAGGCTCATCCTTTTACATCGTTCAGGATATGAACGCGTGAAATTATGTTTAGTCTTACATATAGTGAAAACACATGCATCCAGGTATCTCAAAGACTGTGTTGCAAGCATCATGTCATGTTGTGACTATCACCAGATGATATAGGTATGCTTCTTCAAGCCACATCTGGTTTTACAGAAAATGTGACGTGAAGACTACTTGGACGGTGAAAATGATCAATTATTTGAGATGCTTCGTGGCCCAGTGGGGAATGATGTGGGTAATCATGTTCTTAGATTATTGGGATCGTAAGATCGAATCCCCTCAGTGATTATTTTAATTTTTAATTTTTTTTATGGCTGGCATCCTCTGTACTACATAACGTGTAGTAATACAGAGGTCAGTGGACATTAATTAGTTGTGTTCATGTTTTCAGGCAAAGTCTTCTTTATGTCAACACACAGGCAGGTGCGGGGAAAATTAAGAATATGCAACCAACAATCGCCGACAACATCTGGAGCCCATAAACCGGCAATGCATCAACCAGTTATATGAAATCCAGTTAGCATGGAACACCGTAAATCGTTGCGCTCACAGACCAGAGCAATAGACCGTGAGCATCACCTGTCATTCACCATGTCTCCATGCGTCAGGTTATGTTAAAGTTATGTGTGGGCTTGAAAAGATCTTGTAACCTGCATGACAAGCTAGTGTCATACACAAACTACTTTTGATCATTCATATATGTTGGTTAAAGGCTGCATCTGTCTAATACTAAGTAGCTCAGTGTCTTTCTGAATGCTAAACAATATCCATGAAGAAAATATTCATGAGATTAGACTATCATTTGCTCACTAGTCTCTGGGGTCTTCAATGTTTTTCAGATGATCTGATGGAGTCATGGCGCAGGGACCCCCTACGATAAAACTGTGTTTAATATTAAACTGGGCCTATTGCCATGCATAAACATAGCTACAACAACATGTTGGATTCATGTTAATGTTTATTTAAAGACATTTACATTTGTGGACAAAATATATATATATACTGTATATATATATTTTTTTCTTAAATCTGCGGTACCCCTCTACCCCCTGACCTCTGAGGTAGACTATACTGCACATCATACTTTCAAATATAATATATGAACATTTTCATAATTAAATAGAAACCTTTGAATAGGGTTTCATTATTGGATGCAGCATATTTTAGTTTACACAGTGCTTTCACAGACGGCAAAGCACTGTGTGTGTATGTGTGTGTGTGTGTGTGTGTGTGTGTGTGTGTGTGTGTGTGTGTGAGGGGGCGGTGATGATTCAAAAGTCAGATTGCTCACAGGAACAGCCTCTTCACTACAAGCAGAGGCACATTGCAGTTCGCTAGTGAGGAACATTTTTCCCCTCTCTGAGAATAAAACCTGAGAGATCAACAGAGAAGGGTGCAAACATTAATACCGGGAATTGTATTTTACATCTTGCTTAGTGCCTGAATCTGCCTTAAATCTGTAATTGTGAAAAAAGAGCTGTCACAATGTCAAGAGTGACCAATCTCTCGAAACTGCGGCAAGAGAGAATGAGAGACATCAGCATGCGGGTGAGTTAGAAACATCACAAACACTTCTGTGTATAATGGTGCAGTGTCCTTTATACCCTCTTTACACGTCTTTTTGTAATGTACACATGTAAGGGTTACAGCTGGACTGTTTTCTCTGTTTCATTTCCTGCCTTGTTTTTGTCACTTCCCTCTCAGTCTGTATCTCTGTCATTTCCTGCTCATGCAATATGCCACAACGCATTTCCCTTTGTCCATGTGACACAGGGCCTGCTCCTTCTAACAGGATCACAGGCCCTCAAACCAGAGGCACTTATATAGGTGTACTGGTTGTACATCACTTTTAGATCGGACTATAAAAGGATGCAGGTGGTGTCTATGTGTTTTTGCTTGTATACAGTGTGCTTTCTCATTGGATATTTGACTATAGCAACTGTTGCCATAGAAATAGCAATATGTTTGTGTATGTGTATGTGTGATATTACTGCTTTATTTGAGAATGTTGTTGGCCCTTTAAAATGTTTCTGAATAAATATATAAAAAATTATTCATCTGAACACGTAACTGGTCTCACAAGTATTTGCGGGACTGTTACGAAAATGTATCTATTGATTATTGGCCACCGTAATGTTGTGCTCTCAATAATCGTGCCGCTGGAAAAAAACTGTGTGTTCAATGAGGAGGGTTAATCTTTCTCCACGCACGTTATTCCAGCATCTGCACCCACATAGACTGCAACGTTTAATCAATTGCTTTCTACATTGTCCCTATTTTTATTTCGGACAATAGAGTCCAGTGGGTCCAGACGGAGAGTACAGTACCCAGTAAACAAAACTCTGTGTGTTACCATGGTGACGATGCCAGCCACAGTTAGGGTTAGGTACTGTGTGCTGGGAACTGTGTGTGGGCAGGGACTTCCCAGCATGCCTTTTGAGGAAGTTAATGTTGAGATGAGATTTAAGTTAGAAATAGAATTGCTCATCATCCCACACAAACATGCACATGCAAACACACATAATTCAGGGGAAATTTGACCTCTGCATTTGACCCATCTGTGGCACATGCAAGGCCACAGAGTAGTGGACAGCTGAGAGTGACCGGGGAGCAGATGGGGTTCGTGCCTTGCTCAAGGGCATTAGAGGTGGCATCTCTTTTGTTAGTGGCAACCCTCTGGTCCGGTGCCTGTCTCCCTCACCACTAGGCCACCTCTCCCCTATTATAAAGTCACTCCTATTCTGTTGAATGTCTTGATCTTGGGTTAATGCCTGCCCTTATTGTTAAACACATCAGGAGTGACTGCAGCCAGTGATTAAATTAATTATAATAATACAAATAGAACAATAACCTAAATTAAAATTATGGGAGACATTCATTCCTATATTGTGTTCTGATGAGGGGCGGTAAGGGACCTGGATAGTGCTTATGGGGGCACTGGCCCAAAAAAGGTTGAGAACCCCTGAGCTAGACTGTACAGAATACATAATTCTGAGGTTTCAGATGATCTCTTTTTAATATCACGCTACGCACGCACTTGCGTGCACGCACTGTGATGTAATTACATTTATTGTGTACACACAGAGCTTAAAATCTAACAGTATATTTACGCACACGTCTCCCTTAGCGTCTTAATCAGACACACGGAGTGTTCAATCAAGTCCATTGAAGTCAGTTCCCCAGCTCAGGGCACACTCTACCGAGTCCATTCATATCTGCACAAAGCTGCCTCAATGCACTATGAGTGCTGTCGACACTACACTACCCAGAATCCCCAGCTATGCCTTGGAGAACACACACATCAGCAATATTCTTTGAGTCTAAAACACAAGTTTGTACCTATAGCTTGCGCAACACCAACATTCATTAGTTTGTTTTAGTATTTCCCCATTGGATTTTGATAAAAAAAACAAGCCTTTGTTAGTTTTAGAAAACTGAAACTACACTACAGGAATAATTTACATTTCTCTCTGTATGGTTACATGGTTGCATAAGTTTCACATCTAAATAGGCCTAGAATCATTGTTTGTGAAGGTTCTCAGTCATCCAGGTCATGGATATATCAAGAGCGATTTAAAGTAGGCAACTGGACTGGTTGAAGATTTTCTTGACGAGGTTTCACCTCTTATCGGAGAGGTTTCTTCAGTTCTAACTAGCCAGCCTGAAAAGTTCAGGTATTTAGAGAATCATTAAACCCCCAACTTACACACGTACATAAACATTAGTGGCTAAATTAAATCTTAGTCATAAGAGTAAACAAAATACATCATTAGAAAGGTCTCAATCTGGAGAGAAACTTAATGTCAGTAGCTAATTAGGCTCTGCTCTGAACTGTTGACCTTTGAACCTTTTGAACACTTGTCATTTTGCCCCAGAAGGAGCTACATACATGGCATAATTTGTTTAAAAAAAGGACTATACCTAAGCTGTGTAAATATGCCATTTTGGGTAGAATCACCAAATGGAGGCACTGTTAAATAGGGGAAATAGATTTTCAGTCATTTAGTAATTAGATATTAAAATGTTGATCATATAGGTGTGTGTCCAACCACCTAAAACCCCATATTGTATTCTCAACTCAGTATTTACATTTTTTAATCCAAAGATATGATATCAATCACTTCTGATGATTAAATATGTTAAGTATATTATGGTATAGTAGAAGTATAGTTTTATAGTATACTGTTTTCACCTAAACTAATTTCATTGTTTCAGTAAGTCAATACAATAGTTGTGTAAAGGTTTTTGGAAATATTCAACAAGTGACAATCGCACATGGTATCTAGCCAAAGGAGATGGCAACTACATAATGGAAGAACCCTTAGCTCTTTACAGTAAAGTGTACAATACATTCATGTAAACCATGTTCTTCTCTTATGTTGCTGTTGATGCCCATTTACTTCTCCCAGGTTGTGTTGCTGTTAAAAGTATGACACTTAATGACATTAATAGAGTAATTTAATTTTCATCACCGCATATTTACATGTATTTGACATATTATCTCAATTTCATTCATGACAAAACACAGAAACATGATACAGTAATCAGAAGTTGAAGGCCATCTATAGAAAAGCTAAGCAGTCTGTTAACTCTCACTTCTGCTTTTACAAGGGTGTTCATGTGATCGGGACAAGAGCTTCTTGTTTACCAGTTAAATACCAGACGTAACCTGAAAAGAAAGAAACACAACACAAACAGATGTACATTCAACAAAGTTTCAGTGACTTTTTTAGCCCTGACTTTTATTTAAGGAGCTGCAGGCATATAAAAACAGATTTGTGTTCATGGTGCCATGATGCTGAAGCCTCTTGTTTGGCGAGTCATCTAACATCTTCCATTAGGTTTACATTCTGCCTAAATAACTTAACCTGTCCTGATACATTGTAATACTCAGCCAAATACACAGTCAGAGCTGGGCACTGCAAGAATAGCCATGTCACATTGTATAGGAATATGACTATTGATATGAGTATGTGGTGTTGAGGGAACACACAAACACAAAAATAACACTCCCACTCACTGTGAAGGTGAGAATGAAGACGAGGTCTACCCTTTTTCAGCACACTGGGCATGTGCAGCTGGTTGCTCAGTAACAGAAAATATGATGAACAAGCAACAACGATGGTTTAAAGCAGGGTTCCTCAAAGTCCCGACTCGGGTCCGGACCGAACCACAACTGTCTCCGGACCCAGAACAAATATATACTTTTCATATGTAATATATGTAGTCTCTGCGAGACATCGCTGCAACGCACCGAGTCGAAATTATCTGCTTTTTCCTCGGCAAGCAACGCTCACACAATCACATACAGCGCTATGCCATCTCCATGGAAACCGAGTTTTTTTACTTTATTTACACAGTCGTATATACAGCTGACAGTGAAGGTTGAGTGGCAACAGCGCAGCTTCATCTGCAGGTAGCTAGCTAGTAGCCAAGTTAAGAAAGTGAATCAACCAAGAGACACCATTGATTGTTTTGAAGTTCTTCGCTTCCTCCACATCAAGCAACAGAGTTAAAAAAAACTTGCACTGAAAGAGGCTGACTGTGACGCACCCACCTTCTGGACAAAGATGGTTACTGCAGCTAGTTTCCCTCTCCTGCATAAGCTGGCACTTCACATTCAACATTGAACATAGTGAAGAACAAGTACTGCAGACGAGTCAGCAATGAACTTCTTTGATATTTCAGGCATGTTGAGTTACAATTCTTGTTTTCCACTATGGTCAAATCCACCTGATTTTAACATAATAGTGTATAATTCACACAACATTCTTCTTAAACAAACAAACAAAATGTAGTTTCATCACAGCTGTCAGTTAAGATCAGGCTCTTTACCCATTCTGATTGTTATAGTATAAATTGTAATGCTTCCAATTATGACCTGGGGATTAAACAATTAAGTAATGAAACAGTATGAAACATAATTGTCAATGATTAATAATTATGTAGATAACCCCAGACCTTTTGTTTGGTAATCACTGGGTCAGAGTTTTACAAATATACAGTATTTGAATCAACAGAGTATTGCCACTCTATCTGTCAAATTTTTGGAGTTGCAAAATTCTGGATGCAAACAATTGTTAAATGACTTCAACTTGGTTTAGGGATAGTTTTCGAATAAGTACACTTATATTTAGCAGAAACACAAGTGAAACCATGCAGTGTAAATTCCTACTGTGTTTTATGGGCTGGTCTGGCGGATCTCTTATCCAGACCCAGAGGATAGAGAGTGTTGAAACAGAGGAAATGGGCATGTTGGAGTTGCATGTATCAGAGAGGAGACCTATCCTTAATGATGTGTTTCCATGCACATCTCCCCAGAAATTCCATAGTGTGGATGATGATTGTCAGATCCCATACCTTTATGGTGGCTCGGCTGAGGTCGGCCAGAGTGTCCAATGGAACATCATTCGAACCCCCACTCTGGAGAGAGTTAGCAAAGGCCAGTTTGTTTCTTGAAAACATCTGTGGCACTCACCTTCCTTGAATCTGATCGGTTTGTTCCAGTGGAGGGTTGTCCTTACTACAGCAGTTAATTATTCTGGTAACTCTATGGGGGACACACACTAAATCCACAAACATATACAGTCTATGGTCTGGTCCTCTTTGTGTGTCTCTTTATCCCATCTGTCTGTGTGTGTTGCTTTGGAACAGCACCCCTGTCTCCTGGCTCATCTGTGTCTAATCACTTCGAAATCAGCTCAGTACAAAAACCCTGCTTACCTTCCACTGAATTTTAGATTCTTGTATGGTGCTGCCCCCATTGCTTTCTACCTGCGTTACCATCCATTTCAGCCATTAAACCCACTACCTTCACCTGCCGGCTGAGGAGCGGACTCCACCATTTGCTCTCTCCTGATGGGGTTTGTGACATCAAAATTAACACGAAGTATTTTTTTCATTTTGTTTTCCAGAATAAAGAGAGAGAGCGCATGAGGGAGCAAGAGAAGGCAGCAAGGGAAAGAGAGGGACGATACAGCAATGGTCACCTCTTCACTTCATTGACAGTCTCAGGAACTACACTCTGCAATGCATGCAACAAGAGTATTACGGCCAAAGAAGCACTCAGCTGCCCTAGTAAGTAACAGTTACTACACAGTGGTGACAACTAATACAAAGGCTAGTAAAGTAGTAAACTTTTGTACTTTGTCTAGTCACCTCGGTCATAATAATAAATGAATGTTAAGATAATAAGTAACTACAAAGCTAATACAGAATAAATATGTGAAATGTGTGTTCCCTCTGTGTCTTCAGCATGCAATGTCACTATCCACAACCGCTGTCGAGATACTTTGCCAAATTGCGGCAAGATGAAACAGAGGGTAAGACACAGGTTACACAGAAATCAACACAAGTCTAATAACTGACAGATATTAATATGTTTTCTGTTGCATTATTTCTACTCCACTTAACTGACATGAAATTATAATCTTTTCAACCATTATACTTTTTGATTTTGTTGCCACCATGAGGAATGGTGACGATCCTGAGAGAGGAATCTTTTACTTATTAGCTAACAATTATCTAGCTAAATATAGATCACAATGATTAGGACTGAGCAAAATGACTGGACCCAAAATACAGTTGCCTAGGCACACCATACTTACAGTATTGCTAAGGATATTTAAAGAAAATCTCTCTCTTTCTTTCCTAAATTAACATAGCAGCAGAAGACAGTCCTACTGAGGAATAACCCAGCCTTGCAGAATGTCACACTGCGTGCAAAAAGTAAGACACATATACCATGTCAGATTGTATTTGTTTTGAGACTTTATTTCACTCTTCCTAAAAATATTTTGCCCTTTTACAATATCAAACTCCTCTTTTCCCTCCTACTCCTGTTTGTTTTCACTCACTTTGAAAATTCTGCTCTCGCTGTCATTATTCTTTTCTGCCTCCACCTACATACATTGTTCATGTCCTTCTCCCTTCTTGTCTTGCTCTCCCTTCCCTACCTGAAACCTTATTTTGTTTCTAAGCTCCAGGAATGCGTGAACGGCCAACTTCGGCCACCTACCCTTCTGACAGTTTCCGACAGTCCCTGCTGGGATCCCGCCGTGGTCGTTCCAGTCTTTCCCTGTCCAAAAGTGTCTCTACCAACAACATTTCAGGGTAAGCCTCTTTTTAATTGACCAGCAGGTACGAAACAATGGAAGGCACACTTCCAAACACAAACTTTGTCACAGCCCCTCCTTGAAGTTCAAGGGTGATTTATTGACTGCACGATGAGAGCAGTGCTGTTTATTTTGGCCATTGCAACTATTTCTCCCCCAGCCTTTAGCCTCCAGTGATCTGAGTCACCCGATCTACAAAGCTGGTTTACATGTTACAGTAAATTGAGAAAAACCTCACAGCACCAACAGATTCACCAATTATTTTTCTACCCCCACCTGGTGTTGAGGTATTTTTTTCCATGCTCCCATCAGCAGAAACATGTTTTAGGGTCAAGGTGCTCACAACTACAGCAAAAGATGTGTGTGTGTATGTTTGTGTTTGTGACTTGTAGGACCCTGAACGACGACACTCCCCTTGGACTGCGCAGGATCCTGTCCCAGTCCACAGACTCCCTCAGCTTCAGGACCAGAGCTATGTCAGTGGAGTCCCTCAATGATGATGGTATGAGATCAATCAAATCATTACATGGCAATTTCCCTAGAATCAACACATTTTTTCTCATTAACAGAATGAAAATGTGTTTGTTTTCCTATTTCATGATCATTTTAATGTGAAATTTTATTTAAATTAATTTTGTTCAGATTTGAGGTATTTTGATTTAAAATAATGGATGAGTTGAAAAAGAATTCACTCTGTTCATAAGATAAGATTATCCTTTACTGTCTCACACTGAGGAAATGTGCAAGCAATTTTAAAGAAATAAAACTCACAAAATCAGACATGATGTAAACTCAATATATTTGCATTTCTAAGATATGCCTTGCTGTTGCAATTTAAACATAAATAATAACAATGCATTTTATGTAAGCTTTAATATGATTTGAATTACAGAAGGAGATTATGAATTGAAATGACACCAAATAATACCAATACAAAATAATGTTTGATCTGCTAACCTTCACCAACCTTCATAAATGCATCTAGCTAAGGCATTGGAGAAAGGTCAAGTTGTCTTGACCTTGTTTATTAAAGGTGGGCAAAAACCTTTGAGTTGCTTTACTGCTACACACTCAGCATTATTTGATTCACATAAAATTCTTACTGGAGGACTGCCTCAAGTTGCCTTTTCACAATTCAATATAGGGCTTTAAAATATTTTTTCAGTCCAACCTTAATGGTGATGGTTTTCTCTTGCTTAGGAGACATCTATTATACTTCAGTGCTGGAGGAAATTGAGCTGGAGAGTCAAGATTTTAAGGCTGATTCATGGAGCATGGCTGTGGACAACAGTTATTTGCAGACACATCGCAAAAATGTCATCAAGAGGCAAGATGTCATCTATGGTGATAAGAACCTTATACATTTCTGAGAAGTAGCTTATTTGGTAATGGTATTCTACATATTGCTGGAGAAACAGTAAATGCAATATAGACAATATTTACTATGGTTAATAAAATATAAATATTAATAGAAAAATAATAATAATAATAATAATTGAATGAACACTGACTGATACACATGTGTGTCCTTCTCAGAGCTGATTCAAACAGAACTGCACCACATGCAAACATTGCATATCATGGAGAGGGTGTTTCAGAGGGGCATGCTGGATGAGCTTCAGCTGGAGCTCAACACAGTACATGCCATCTTTCCCTGTTTGGACCAGCTCATCAAAATACATTCTCACTTCTTGGCACAACTGCTCCTGCGGCACAACAGCAGCCTGCAGTCTGGATCCAGCTGCAACTTCGCCATACACCAGCTAGGGGACATACTACTACAGCAGGTGACTGCCAAGCGTTCTCACACACATATATACCCCATTCAGATGGGCACATTGACATTGGGATTAAACTAAAGTATAACTTTTAATGGTAATGCAACGTGTGTAATTTTATGGTATGACTTGATAAAAGACAGGAATATAGATGTTGTGCATGGCTTATGGCAATTTAATTGTATGTGCTCTGTAACAACTTCACTGCTCTGTATCAGATAACCCTCACAGCAGTTGGTCAACTAAACTGGGCCTGTGTGTGTAATCAAACTTAGACAAAATAATAATTAATATAAATATTTTTATTGATTAATGATTAATTTAACCTAAATCAGCATTCTACCTCGGGGGACCACCACTTATAAAGCGGAAATTGGTAGCTATTTGATTAATTAACATTCTCATTCTTGAAGGATTTTGGGAGTTCTTCAAGTCAGCTTTATTTGTCATTCTGCATATGTAGAATGCGGTGATCACATTTTCAAAACCGATGTATTTCAGTGAGAACGCTAATTACATGCATTTTTGAAAAAGCTCACCAAACTCCCATTACGAAAAGTAACGCATGCCATGGATATACACGGACAAAATTAAAACCAAAATCTTTAATCTCTCTGAACTATCAATCCAAATTTGGCTGTGGTACATCTTTGATCAAATCAGTAGATTTATATTTTTAAAACCCAAATCACAACAACTCTGCATATTAAAAAAACTATGATTGTGATGTCTTGTATACCGCTGCACCACTGGTTGGGAGTTGTAGTTTTGAAAGACATTATGGCTTTTCTTTGGATTCAAAAATGGAATGTCTAATGTTAATGTTAAAATCTAAAATCTTGTAGCCTGCCACCATGGATGGCAGATCACAATATTTTGGCTTCAATGTTGGGGAACTGTCTAGTTCATCCACATCGTCATTGTGTCAACCCAATGGGGTCTCTTTCTCTCACCTTCACACGCAGTCAAAATAACCAGTTTGTTTTTCTGTTCCAGTTTTCAAGCCAGTGTGCAGATGACATGCAAAAGACCTATGCAGAGTTCTGTAGCCGCCACTTAAAGGCTGTTAAAGTGTATAAGGAACTGCTGGCTAGAGACAAGAGGTTCCAGTGCTTTTTACGGGTGAGTTTGAACACAGGATGTAAACTGCATACTGTTTAGATGTATAGTATATAAAAAAGAAAAAGAAAAGAAAATAAAAGAATACATATACTTTTTATTTTAGTTTTTTTCAGTGAATCTTTAATTCCATTTTCATTGTGAATGGGCCAACAGCTGAGAAAGAATGAGCATGGACCTCCTTGGACCCATTCATTTGGGATGTGGAAGACATGTCTATTTTAACCTCATGAAAGAGGTTAAAGAGGTTATTTTCAAATATATTGACAATATGTTTCTATCTATGTCTGGGAAGCGGGTCAGTCGAGGACCCTTGCTACGTTGCCATGGGGTTCAGGAGTGTATCTTGTTGGTGACTCAGCGTATCTCCAAGTATCCTGTCCTTATTCAGCGCATTCTGGAAAATACCACTGGTAAATATACTCTCAAATTACTCTGCTTGTTTTTAAATATAAATGTAAGATCTCAGTGCAAAATAAATAGTTAGTAAATCAGGCAACGATAAACCTGTGAATATAAAAAGCGACACTCAGCATACATTTTGGCTGCACCTTTATGGAGTATTTAGATGGTGATACTTTGAACGAGACATAAGGCAAGTCATTAAGCTTCTTCTTAAATGGAGAAGTTTATGTGTTAACAAGTCTCCTCATTTACAGAAAAGGGTTTAATCATCAAAATCTTTAAATTTACTGCAAAAAAGTGTTACTGTGCTTATTTTTCCTAGATGTAGCTGGTTGTCTGGAACTGTAAACACTAACAGTAGAAGTATCTACATAAAAGCAGCTTCCACAATCCAAAGGCATTATACAAGCGATAGTAAAGTCACAATAAGTCATTTGCTCTGTCTATAAGCAGTGATGATGAACTGGTTGGTCATTAAGACTCGATTATATTATATCTACATTGTGTTTGTTGCCTTGTTTCTTTATCTTCCAGAGGATGAAGAAGAAGCCTCTTCTCTTACCCAGGCTCTCATGATGGTCAGAAAACTTCTGAGTTCAATAGAACAGCAGGTACCAAAGTACTTTCTGGATATTGTAATAGGCACTCCATCAATCACATTTATTTAACATGTTATGGTTATATTTTTTAGGTTGCCACTGTGAATCACACTCACCCACTCTCCTGCAGGGATCTTGAAATGTGTAAAAACAATATTCTTTGCCTGTGCAAATATTTTATATTCAAATTAATATGTGCATACTTGTCTAGATTATTTATCAAGTGCAGTCCCCATATGATGTTAAACACAGCAAGATAATTCACCATGACCGAGCTACTTTGGGACTACAGATTACAGGAGTAGTGATTAGGAATTGCCTCTGTCACTTTTTGGGGCAGAAAAGAGCTCAACATTTTTGATTTCATACATGCTTGCTTTGGCAACCTTGTGCAGGCAGACCCCTACCACTATAACTCTAAAGAGAGTTGTACACCATTAATATTTATATTGAAACCCATCTCTGCAGTGAGGAAGCACAGTAGGGCAATGTTTGAAATTGTTATTTAGAAATTCTCCTACTATGTTCCATTGAAAAGGAATCAAATAAGTCATGGTTCTTAATGTTTATTAATACTCTTTTTTGATATTGACAACTTTTATCCTGGTTGGCAGATGGAGGATTTAGAGAAAACACAACGACTGCAAGAGATCAATGCCAAACTGGACCCACGGGCTGAGGCAAGGGTAAGGGACGGCAGAGTTTTCAAACCTGGAGAACTATTCCGCCGGAGACTAATCCATGAAGGTGCACTCCTCTGGAAAACCCCAGGATCCAAGCTCAAAGGTAGACAACATTGTTAAAATTAGTTAGTGCTAAGATCAGGTGAATTTACCAAATTAACTCAAAATCTGCGTATTATATAAAAAATGTTAAGAGTTTTTCAAATATCGCATATATGAAATTAGACTGAATTTGAGTTGCGGACTGTTGCTCCTGACAGAACAAGATATTCAAGCACCTCAGATTGGGTTATCAACCTTACTGATCCTGTTTTACATGGGATCACAAAAACAACTGATTAACTAAATCAAATGTAATAAAAATGTCCTTTAATTAACACCCTAGTGTGTATCAGGGTGAATAAGACACTCCACTATTTAGTCAAATAAGCCGGAGAAGTTCATTGCCAGGGTGACCATAGACCATTATTACCACCCCGCTTTTCTGTCAGTCACCCAGTTAAGCCTTCAACCTGCTATTATCCAGCCAGTCTACCAGTCACCTTTCATGCCACCAACTAGCCACCTACATGCTAGCAAATCCTCTGTTCTAGCATCAGGGTCTTTGTGGACACATTCCCTGCTCCTTGTTTCCGGCCGGCAGTCCTGCTCTTGGCAGCATCTTGGCTGATGCTCGCACATGCTTCACATATTCTGTTGGTGTCCACGCTTATGCCTGCTCTTCCCCCACATCTCCAATCATTGGCGAGACCAAGCCTTTTATACCAGCTTCCTGCTCTTCCCCCTGGGGGGATTCTCTTTCTCTTCTCTCATTTGTAATCAAGACACCCATTACTTAAGTGATTGTAACCCCCTGCTGCTTAGGTTTTAACCTCCTAGTGTTATGCCAGAGACCCAAAAGGGTTCCAACCTTTCCTGACAAACAGTTCAATCCTGTTCACCCTTCAGCCTTACACATTCTACTTCCAATCCAGCTTCTGGGAGGGACGGATATCATCCAACTGGCTTGAAGTAGTCTGACATCACAGGTACAAGAAAGCTACAGTTAAGGATACTGGTACTAGTCTGGTACTTTGGCTATGCAGGTCACTACATTTCCCAGTGTCAGGCAAAAGGCAGGGCTCACCAGAAGAGAAGACTACTGGTGAGTCACACCCCATGAAGATTCTCCTACTGTCAGACAGCCTTCACACTTTCATCTCACACTCCAGAGCTGAAACCAGCTTCATACATGAGTAGTAAGCCATGTTGTTGATGTTTTAGTAACAGGGCCTACACTGGATTCTGGGGGTGAAAAGTATGACTTCCATGTTATGACCATCTCCTGCATTGAAATCATCAGGAAAGGTTAGATCTAGCACTCGATGTGTGACTCCCGCGAACATGGTGCGATCTGTCGACAGGTGGGGGTGGGTGGAGACTCGATGGCCGACTCCCGCAAACACAGTGCAATCTGTCGATGGGGACGGGGGGGGTTGCTCTGCGGGCCAGATCAAACTGCACAGCGGGCCGTAGTTTGGACACCCCTGTCCGAATTGGAGGAAGAAGAGGATGAGGCCATGGACTTTTGCTAGACTATGACTGTTATATGCTGTTCTCCACCAGCTCAACTGTAATGAAAACATGACCAGCTAGACTCCTAAAACCAATCATGCCCAGTAATGACCAGCTTAACCAGCCATCTTATCCAGCTAAGGTGTCTAAAACCCCCGTTAACCTAAAAAACCAGCCCAACCTGACATTGGAAGCCCTGAACCATCCTTAGTTATGCTGCTATAAGCCTGGACTATTGGGGGGGAACTCCCATGATGCATGAAGCACTCTGTCTCTATTTCTTTCTCTCTGTCTCACACTCTTGCTCTGAATCACTATATCAATCTCTGGAGGGATATTAAGGTGTCATAATGTTGTGTTCTTATTTTGGAAGTAGAGTCGAAACAAGGATGAAGTAGAAGCTTCTCTCAATTAAAGGTTATTTATCAAAAAGTTGTGATATGACCCGTAACATACACACACTCAGCTGAGGGGTACCCTGTGCTACTGATAAGAGAGAGACAGGCAGTTACTGTCTCCTCCCTAACAGATCCCACAGAATAACACCATTTCTTTGTGTGACATATGATTTTAAGTTTTCCAGTTTGGGTGTTGTCTTGTTCTTAATTGGAGGTCTTAGTCCATGTCTATGCCCAATGTGGCTTTCTTCTCCTATCATTGTCCAGTATCCTGTGGACAATGTTGCTCCGACATAGATGTCCTCAGGGCATAGTCCAAAGCTCCTTCCCTTGGCATGTGTCGATCAGTTACCGCTGAATTAGTTATTGGTAACTATTTCCGAAACCTATATATTATGGCCCCATAATGTCCAGTTTGTGAGACACCATAAATACCTCCGTTGGAATGTGGCCAGTTTCGTGAAAAATTAATTACATCATTTAGCAGGAAAACTATTTTGTGATAGAAAGGTTTAAGAAGTATTCAAGATAAAAGTATAAACAGTATTCAATTATAAAGGTATAAAGGGCTATGCTGATTCAATTACAATAATTCCATAACAACCAGGCAATAATAATACAAATGGCACATAATACAATAATGCAACAAAGTCAAATAACATACGCGATACCATCATACCAACCATCATCAACAAAATATTGCAGTTGAGTTACATTAAGTTAAAGGTATCATTACATGACATTCATTATTTATTAGTAGTAACACAAACAAGTTCTGAAAACCTTGCATTAGTGAGACTTCACAAAATACTGTACATGAGACCAATATTATTCTAAGTTTTACTGTGCTTCATCGCTGCTTTGCCTTTTAATGTTTGTTTATCTGTCTATTTCTCTCTATACCTCACTCTATCTCTCACAAATACTGCATATTCTACCCAGTCTCATTAAATGTTGTCAAATTGTCATGAAAATGAATCTATTGACTCGTGATCAAAGTCACAATCTGCTCTCAAAAAGCATGGAGGTGATCAAGTTTCCAAAACCAATGTATTTCATTGGGAAGGTTTTTTTTCCTGGTCCTCACACGTTATCCAAAAACGAGCGTGCTGATGGAGTTGGGAGGCAGCAGCTCTTTGCAGGATTTTGCTGAGGAGAGGAAGGTTGGGGATAGGCCGGTAATTATTGAGGTCATCAGGGGCCAGGCCAGGCTTTTTTAAGGATGGGGTGACTTTTGCGGTTTTAAGACTGGTGAAGACTGTGCCCGATTGTAGCATTGTATGATGTCTACAATGAGAGAGTAAAGGGTAGGAAGGCAGGCCTTGACCAGTGCTGTCGGCATAGGATCCAGGGTGCAGGTGGAAACCCTAGCCCTGGTGACCAATTTTATTACATGGGGGGCTTCTTCCACTGACAAAGAGGAAGGGCGGTATTGGGGCGGACGTGCTGCTGTGGGGGCAACATCCTGAGGCTGTGGATGAGGAGGGGAAGAATTATTGATGGAGATGTAGTGTCTGACATGGGGCAGACAAAGAGATAAGGACAACCTGGAGTGGAGCGGACCACGCCAGTGTGAAGGAGATACACTCAAATGAGGTGATATTAGGAACTGGGTGCTCCTTTACCAGGATGGGGCCCCCAAGTTTTTGCATAACGTGTGACGACCACGATAAACCCTTCCCAATAAATAGATGCATTTTCGTGTATATTTGACAAATTTTCATGAGACAGGGTTGATAAATTATATATGTATATATATTTTTTTATGTTTTTGAATAGCTCTGCATACCTCTGTCCATTCTGTTAGTTTCCCCATTCATGCAGGTTAAGGGCATAGGATAATGCTTTCCTTACAGAGCTTTAAGAAATGTTGGGCAAATATGGTTACACACATAGAAATAGATTTTATGTTTTGATGTGATGTTTAATTATGTGTGTGTCTCTACATGTGTGTGTGTGTATGTGCGTAGATATACAGGTCTTACTGATGACTGACATCCTGGTGTTTCTGCAGGAGAAGGACCAGAGGTACATGTTTCCGAGTCTGGTAAGTAAAAATTCACACATTCTTGAGCACAAAAAAAAAATCACAGGTGGCTGATTTGTTGTGCAATAGAATGTGAAACTAGTTGTTTAAACAACTGTTCATCTGTTTATCTGCTGTCTAATCCAGGACAAACCTCCAGTATTGTCCCTTCAGAACTTGATGGTGAGGGATATAGCCAATCAGGAGCGAGGCATGTTCCTGATCAGCGATACTTCTCCTCCTGAGATGTATGAGATCCATGCTGTTTCCAAGGAAAACAAGAATGTCTGGATTCGCCACATCGAGCGTACTGTCAGCAAGTACGCACCAACACACACAAAAAAAGTGTGAAAATGTAGTCAATAGCCATAAAGTTAGCCATTGGAAAAAGTTTATATATATAATGTAAAGGATTGATCAAAATAGTAACACTCAAGTTACGTTTACAAATGTTTCTAACCTGGCAGAGCCAGCATGGTGTTATGTACCTATATGTACCTTAATTCATCCAGAAAAACACCATGCAAGATTTTTATCTGTTGAATTGGTCGCTGTGTTCTATTAATTGATTGTGGATTCATTCAATCTTGCTGTCTTGTCGCAAATAGACATGATGGAGTATATATTGCTGCACAACCAGAGGTGTCACAACAGGGCAGGCAAACTAGGCAATTGCCTATGGCCCTGAGTTAGAAGGGGGCCCCCAAAGACGGCTGTTTAACTTTGGTTCAGAGCAATGACAACCTGAAAGCCCCTTAAATGACTTGCCATGAGGGGACACTGCAATGACATGTTCAGGAACCCCCTTATAGAGGGCCCCATGATACTTGCACACTGTCAAAAGCTTTGTTTTTTTTATAGATTTGTTTGTTGGCAGGGGCCCCCCAGAGTGTCATGAAATGTCCCTGTGCACAACCAATGTTATACCTAAACTGATATACAACACTGATGGATTTAAGATGTCTGTGGAGGTTCTCAGTCACCCAGGTCATGGTAATATCAAGTGCAAATCAAGTAGGACTTGTTGAAGATTCTTTGAAGACGTTTCACCTCTCATCTGAGAGGCTTCTTCAGTTCTAACTAGCTGCTGGAAAAGTTCAGGTATTTATCCTCTGCGAGATGAATAGCTAATCATAGGATGAGTACCTAATTAGAGGACCATTGTGTCAAACTTGCAGGTCGTTGGCCATCTGGCCCAGATTCAGGTTATGGGTTTCGCCCAAGTCAAGGTGTAAATGAGGGTCGTTGGTTTCACCTGAGCTATCCTTTGAGTTGTTGTTCTTGTTTACCTTCCGAGGGAGAGAGTGAAGGACAGCATTGTTAAGTGGCTGAGAGATGGTGTCTTAAACTCCACCTCTGTTCAGTGGTGGTTTCTCTGTTCTAGCAGAGATGGCTTCTTTTACTCCTCTTTCAAACCATCTGTCTTCTCTGGCCAGAATGTGAACATTTTCATCCTCAAATGAGTGTCCACTGTCCTTCAGATGTAGATGAACGGCTGAGTCCTGGCCAGAGGAGGTTGCTCTCCGGTGTTGTGACATGCGTTTGTGCAATGGTTGTTTTGTTTCTCCTATGTATAAGTCCTCAGTGCATTGGACTGCATAACCACATTGCTCTGTTTGTGTCTGGGAAGCTTGTCCTAAGGGCGGACCAGCTTCTGCCTCAGGGTGTTGGTGGGTTTGAAATAAACCGGGACGTCGTGTTTGTTGAAGATTCTACAGATTTTTTCGGAGACTCCAGCAACATACGGAATAACCGTGTTTTTCCGCTTGCTGCTGTTTTCTTCTCCGTTAGCCCTCTTTTGCCTGGTAGTTTTTACGAAAGCCCAGTTTGGGTAGCCACAGGTTTTGAGGGCTGCCTTGACATGGTTCTGTTCCTTCTGTTTGCCCCTCGTGTTTGTTGGTATTGTTGGAAACTGGTGAGCCCATGGCACATCCGGTGACTAGATGGCCCAGATGACTAGTTGAAGTCATCAAATAGAAATAGAAGCAAGGTTTCCAATCCCAGTTTTAAAATCAAAGCCCAATCTAGTTACTATACAGCATGCAAAATATTTCTGGAGCTTCCCATTGCCAATTTTACATTTTGGAAAATTAAGTCAAAATATCTTCAAAGTTGTGAGATGGTTGGAGAAACTGTTCAGTGTATGGCACACATTACTGTACATCAGGCACATACAAATAAAAAAAGAAGAAATGGTGGTGCAATTTTTCAAGTTTTGGAATGATTCGACAACTCTCTTTTGGTGATTGCTTTATTGATTGATTTTCTTGGCTTAAGGGTCACCCTAGTCCACATTATCACATCATCAATCATTCTGGATTAGGGGCCATTTTGCCTGCCCATGGGTTGATGTTGTAATTGTGAGGTCATCCATAAACCGCCTTATCGCCGGATGTTGACTAATTTACAGCCAGGACTGGACCAAGGAATTGGGGGAAAAGTAAGGGAGGAGGCATCTACTTTAGGGTCAACAATCAATTGTGCTCAGATGTGGAGATTTCTGTGGGATATTCCCCGGACATTAATCACCTCACAGTTGGTTGCTTTGAAGCCCACTGTGAAAGATTTGCTCCTACACTGATGTTAGAGGCATACACCTCTACCACAAACTGGCAATGAGGATATGGGATGGGGAGGATGGGAGCAAAGGTGAAGATCCTCTTTCGGCCCTGAAAGGCGTCTGCTGCTTGGGGGCTCCATTCAAAAGGGACATGAGGTGAGCAGATTTAGAATGAATCGACTTTAAAACTTTGCAAACCCCAGAAACTGCTGTAGTTCTACCTGTTACAAGGAATTAGCCATTCAGCCAGGCTACATCTTGACCTGTCCAGGGGCAATGAGGAAGCCCAGGAACGATGTGGATGACACATGGAACTCACTTTTTTTGGCTTTAACATAGAGATGGTTCTTTAGCAGGCGTTGGAGGACTTGGCTGACATGCTACTGGTGTGTTATTTTGTCAGGGGAAAAAAATCAAAGTGTCATCCAGGTAAACAAAAATAAACATGTTAAGGAAGTCTCTCAAAACTGTGTTCACAAGGGCCTGGAACACTGCCGGTGCATTCGTCAGGCCCGAATGGCATCACCAGGTATTCATAGTGTCCACTTGGTGTGTTTAACCCAGTTTTCCACTCATCTCCCTCCCTGATTATGATCCCTGATTAGGCGTTTCTTAAATCTAGTTTGGTGAAAACGTTAGCGCCTTGCAAGAGTTCAAAAGCAGAGGACAGACAGTAAGTGGGAGGGGGTACCTGTTTTTGATTGTGATCTCGTTCAGAGGGCTGTAATCTATGCAGGAGGGATCCATCCTATTTGTCGACAAAAAAGAATCCCGCTCCTGCCGGTGACGAGGACAGGCGAATAAGGCCAGCCTATAATAAGGACTCAATGCAATTGTTCATGTACTCCCTTTCGGGTCCTGAAAGGGAGTACAGGTGTCTCTTGGGAATGGGCAGCCTGGTATCAGATCTATCGCACAATCATCAGGCCTATGTGGCGGCAGGGAAGTGGCTCGGGTTTTACTAAAAACGTCCGTCAAATCCCAATAGCAGGCAGGTACCTTAGACTAGGATTGGTCCTGAATGTGGATAATGTTGGATTTTGTCATATCTGTGCATGCCGTTTGAATAGGATATTGGGTCTCCATCTGTCTAACATGAGAAGAGTTAACATCACAAGTCTTGCCCCTCACACGTGAATGTTCACAGTCTTTTCCCCATCCCTTAACTCTCCCAGATCGCCAGTCTATGTGTGGGTTCTGCTTTATTAGCCAAGGGTAACCTAGAATTAGTGGGTGCTGAGCAGAGTCAAATAAATGAAAGATCATGTGTTCTGTATGCTTCTCATGTATGATTATCTGAATGGGAACAGTACAATGGGTGACAGTAAACAATAAACGACCATCCAGTGCACTGGCTTTTAACGGCTGCCTCAAAGGAACAGCTAAAAGATTACATTTTTTAGCCAAACCCCAATCCATTAGACTTTCATCCGCACCAGAATCTATGAGAACCCCGTGGGTCGAAATATGGCCATCTAGAGTGGCTTGCAAAAGTATTCAGCCCCCTTGAACTTTTCCACATTTTGTCACGATACGACCACAAACATAAATATATTGTATTGGAATTTTATGTGAAAGACCAACCCAAAGTGGCACACAATTGTGAAGTAGAAAGAAAATGATACATGATTTTACTTTCTTTTTTTTTCCAATAAAAAACTGAAAAGTGCAGTGTGCAAAAGTATTCAGCCCCCTTTTCTCTGAGTGCAACCAATTGCCTTCAGCAGTTGCCTGATGATTGCTGAATGATCGAATGTTGACCTAATGACTAAATAGAATCCACCTGTGTGTAATCTAATCTCAGTACAAATACAGCTGTTCTGTGACAGCCTCAGAGATTTGTTAAGAGAATATTGGGGACAAACAGCATCATGTCCAAGGAACACACCAGACAGCTCAGGGATAAAGTTGTGGAGAAGTTTAAAGCAGGGTTAGGCTATAAAAAGATTTCCCAAGCTTTGAACATCTCACGGAGCACTGTTCAATCCATCATCCGGAAATGGAATTTGTATGGCACAACTGCAAACCGACCAAGACACGGCCGTCCACCTAAACTTACAGGCCGAACAAGGAGAGCACTGATCAGAGATGCAGCAAAGAGGCCCATGGTGACTCTGGACGAACTGCAGAGATCCACAGGAGAACTATTAGTCGTGCACTGCACAAATCTGGCCTTTATGGAAGAGTGGCAAGAAGAAAGCCATTGTTAACAGAAAACCATAAGAAGTCCCGTTTGCAGTTTGCCAGAAGCCATGTGGACACAGCAAATATGTGGAAGAAGGCGCTTCTTTTCAGATGAGACCAAAATTGAACTTTTTGGCCTGAATGCAAAACGCTATGTGTGGCGGAAAACTAACACTGCACATCACTCTGAACACACCATCCCCACTGTCAAACATGGTGGTGGCAGCAACATGCTCTGGGGGTGCTTCTCTTCAGCAGGGACTGGGAAGATGGTCAGAGTTGATGGGAAGATGGATGGAGTCTAATACATGGCAATCTTGGAAGAAAACCTGTTGGAGTCTGCAAAAACCTTGAGACTGGGGCGGAGGTTCACCTTCCAGCAGGACAACGACCCTAAACATAAAGCCCGGGCTACAATGGAATGGTTTAAAACAAAACATATTCATGTGTTAGAATGGCCCAGTCAAAGTCCAGACCTAAATCCAATCGAGAATCCGTGGCAAGATCTGAAAACTGCTGTTCACAAACGCTCTCCGTCCATCTGACTGAGCTTGAGCTGTTTTGCAAAGAAGAATGGGCAACAATTTCAGTGTGCAAAGCTGGTAGAGACATAGACTTGCAGCTGTAATTGCAGCAAAAGGCGGTTCCACAAAGTATTGGCTCAGGGGGGCTGAATACTTTTGCACACCGCACTTTTCCGTTTTTTTATTTGTAAAAAATTAAATAAAATCATGTATCATTTTCTTTCTACTTCACAATTGTGTGCCACTTTGTGTTGGTCTTTCACATAAAATTCCAATAAAATATATTTATGTTTGTGGTCGTAACGTGACAAAATGTGGAAAAGTTCAAGCGGGCTGAATACTTTTGCAAGCCACTGTATTTTTACCTTTACAGGTGTCAAGGTACGACAAAAGAATTTAGTTGATATTCGGCTCACCAGAGCCCTCTTTACTGATGAGCCTGACCTTTTTACCGTGCAGGAAGCCAAGAGGTGTCCCTGCTCCCCATGGTAGAAACACCTGCCCTCCTGTAGACACCAAAGTCGTTCCTCAGGATTCAGCTTAGCACGACCCAACTGCATTGGCTCCTCCGAGGTTCTTCTTTCGGGTGCAATATCAGGGGGAGGTCTCCAGGTGGGAGGATTGCGTGATGTGTCCCCTTGGTGTCAAGGCAGCTGTGTCGCCTTCTTATTATTCTCTTTCGTTAATTCAGTCGGTTGTCTGTTCGGATAGCCAGTGCAATGACAGAATCTAAATCTTCTGGGAGGTCCAAAGGTATTAGCTGGTCTTTAATGTGGTCCGAAAGACTAGTCAAAAAGTCATCAAGAAGTACTGGAGAATTCCAACCACTGTCTCCTGCAAGGGTCCTGAATTCAATGTAGTCCGTTACTTTGCGCTGGTCCTGCTGAAACCTGGCTGCCTCTCTCCTAGGAGCCGTGCGTTTAAAAATTGTGGTGAGAGTGTCTGTAAATAAGTCCAGAGAGTCACAGACAGGTGAATCTCCCACCTATTCAGAGGTAGCCCAGGCCGCTGCGCTCCCTGTTAAGTGACTCACCATGAAGGCTACTTTGGAGTGTTGCGAATGCAGCAGGATGGTATTTGTAATGCAGATCACAGTGAACGATGTAAGGGTGCCAGTCACCTGAATCTCCGGAGAATCGCTCTGGAGATGCCAGGCGAGGCGGTGCAGCACTGTGATGTACATGATCAGCTGGAGCAGAAGGTGTGGGAGCAGCACCGGGAGACAGAGGGGATGAGCCAGCTTCCAAGTGAGAGAGGACACAGTGAAGCTGTTCGGCAAGGTGATTCACTTGAGTGTTGACGGAGGCTTGAAAGTCGTCCTGGCGATTAGCCGGGTCCCTCACTCCCAGTTTGATGATGTTCAGCTGCTCCTTGTGCTGATGTAATTTAGTTCCTTGAACTCGCAGAGCTGATTTCCATCTCTCCGAGTCTGCTTGGTCCATGTTATGGCCAGTTCGTGCTGTCGTAAACTGCGAAACACGGACTTGGATCCAAATGCAGGACTCAGAAGCAATAGTCTTTAGAAAAGATCTTTAAATAAAAAAAAATCTGATCCCAAAAACAAAAATCACACTTTCGTGGTTAAAAAGGTTCTTACAAAAACTCACTTGCAGTGAAGAAAGGGGTTTCTCAAATCAAAGGACGTGGTTACCAGGGTGAGGGGTGCACAGGAAGTCAGGGCATGGAAACAAACTGGCAGAGACAAAGGGGAAACAAGGCTATTTATGGAGTCAGGGTAACAAGGCACAGGTGGAAACTAACAGGGTGGGGCAAAGCAATCACAAAGGCAGGAAGTAAAGATTCCAGAACAAGAGGGGAGAGTTACTTTCAAAATAAAACAGGACGTGACAAAACAAAATATATAAAACAAGACTCAAAAACATAATTTAACACAACACAACATAACTGACGTGACACAACAGAAAGCAACATGGACACGTACGCGGATGCGGTCCTCAGCTACATCAGCAAATGAATCAATGACGTCATACCGAGGATTACTGTACAGACATTTCCGAATCAGAAGCCCTGGGTTCAACTCAAAATCAAATCATTCTATACCTCCTCCCTCCCAGACGCACTGGACCCACCTCAGTTTGCCTGGAGGCCAAATAGGTCAACTGATGATGCCATCGTCCTCACCCTCCACACTGCGCTCACCCACCTGGACCAGAGAGTCACATATGTGAGATATCAAGGCTCCTCCCCAAGCTCAGAGAGCCCTTGGGTAGAGAGACTATAAAGATTGCTTATTAGTGGTGGTAGGCTGTTGGGCAGACGCCTTTAGAACCGAATATCACTGGTTGGAATCCCACTCCAACCAACATCGGAAAGAAAAAAGAACATGGTGCTGGTCATCTCCGGGACACTGCCGAGTTGACCCTGAACAAGGCACCGAGCCCCGAACTGTTCCCTGGCGCTGATCTATGCGGTAGTGTTGTGTTCTTATTTTGGAAGTTGGCGAAACAAGGATGAACCGGAAACTTCTCTCAATTAAAGGTTATTTATCAATAAGCTGTGATATGATCTGTAACACACACACACACTTAGCTGAGGGGTACCCTATGCTACTGATAAGAAAGAGACAGGCAGTTACTGTCTCCTCTCTAACAGATCCCACAGAATAACACCGTTTCTTTGTGTTACATTTGGTTTTAAGTCTTCCAGGTTGGGGGTGTTGTCTTGTTCTTGATTGGAGGTCTTAGTCCATGTGGCTTTCTTGTCCTATCATTGTCCAGTATCCTGTGGACAATGTTCCTCCCAAATAGATGACCTCAGGTCATAGTCCAAAACTCCTTCCCTTGGCATGTGTAAATCAGTTCCCGTTGTATTTGTTTACTTAACTAAGTGGTAACCACTCCGAAACCCATTGCATAAATTATGGCCCCCATAATGTCCGGTTCGTGAGACACCATAAATACCTTCATTGGAATGTGGGCAAGTTGGTGAACACTTCATTGATCATTTAGCAGGAAAACTATATAGTGAGTATCTTAGTGATAGAAAGGTTTAAGAAGTATTCAAGATATAAGTATAAACAGTATTCAATTATAAAGGTATAAAGGGCTATGCTTATTTGACTATAATAACTCCACAGTAGCCACCTCACCCTAACATCTCTCCCCTCTACACCACTACAAAAAATAAATACCATGTACTTGTATATGATTGATTGTTTGTGTAACTGTCTGTCGTGTGTGTACATCAATAGAGTGAGGAAACTGAATTTCCCCATTGTGGGACTATTAAAGGTGGCCTTTCTTTCTTTTCTTTCTTTCTTATGAAGGCATCAGGGGGTTTAGCTTCTGTAACAACACATATTTCCCCAACACATGTACATCTATAACCTCATAACTCCCCCAACACCCGATTTAATGTTATTGGTAAATCTTAATTTTCAAATAATGTGTATGTATTATTGTAAGTGTCACTATTGTGTGACATGTGTCTTTTGTGTCTACATGTGTCATGGTATACTGTCTAACAGTTTAAACATGTCATATATTATATGAACAGGGTTCTTTAAGTCTTCACATCTTCTCCACATATCTGTGTCCGATATATATAACAATATAACAACAACATAATTAATGAGTGAATCAGATGTCTGTGACATTACTGATCATTTGACTTTGTGGTCTTTGCTTTTATATGTTCAGGTGCCCATCAAGAGAGGAGTTCCCCCTGATAGAGACTGAACACAAGGCCCATCTGAGAAGACTCAAAGGTCAGGACAGTAACATTAACACAATCAAGGGATTTTTTCTTATCATGACATTTTATTGTATGTGCTCTATTTTTGTACTGGTACACCAGTGAAGAGGCATTTCCCTTTGGAACAATGAGGTTATTTTCTCAAATACAGTGTTTTTTATATATTTGCTGGCTAAGAGAGACTAAGTGGCAGAGAAAATATACTTAATAAATATACTAGATTAATAAATATGCTATACTAGAAAAAAAAGCATGTAATTTCATCTAAATAAATGATCAAAAATTAATTACATGACTAATTAATGACATTATATAATTCTAAAAATCCAGCGTAACATTTTTTTCAGTATGTCATGTGGTATTAGATTTGTGATGAATGTATGCTTTCTTGTTTCTCACCCACTACCTATAGCTGACCTCCAGCAGAAGGACAGAGAAATGCTGGAGCTTCTGCAAGAGAGGGTGACTGTATTTTGTGACCTGGCCGAGGTGACAAGTGGTGAGGATGGACTTCAACCCCCCATTACCCGTTACTTGTTCAGGGCAGACACACCCCAAGCTCCCAGAGCAGAGAAGTTCTTACTGGACGCCACAGCTGAAGGTAAGTTTCAGGTAAAAACATTATTTGTTTGAAAAGACAGTAATATTATTTGAGGGAATGAGTCTACAAACAAAAAAATCCTTCTTATTGTGTTTGTAATTTGAGGAAAAACTTCTACAGACTCCCTGCTGCAATAAATGCTGCTACTTTTGATGACTTCTTGTTGAACATAAACATACGGATGTACACTACATACTGTACTTTGAGGAGTGCAACTGACATTAAACAAAAGGATAGGAAGCGCTCATTGTCAAGAACAACAATATTTATTTAAGATATTTAATAAAGGTTCCTTTAACCAAAAAACAAAATCACACTTGTCGTGGAGAAAAGGTTTTTACAAAATCAAAACGCACTTGTTGCAGTGGAAAAAGGGGTTTCTAAAAATCAAAAGTATTTAACATGGTCATAAGGAAAAAGAGCTTACTAGTTTTCAAGGCATGGGCACATGAAGAACTGGCATGGAACAAAATAACACGAGAGGGTATGGGGTGATTGACACAGGTGAAAACTATCAGGGTGGGGCAAAGCAATCTCACAGGCAGGGAACAAACAAAGGCAGGAAGTATGGGATCTGGAATGGGAGGGGAGAGTTACTTTCAAAATAAAAACAGGAAGTCACAAAACCAAAGAGTGACACAACATACATCCATTCATTTTCTTCTACTTATCTGAGTCAGGGTTACTGTGGCAGCAGACTAAGATGGGTATCCCAGATATGCATCTCCCCAGCAATGTGTTCTCCTCCTCTGGGATCCTGAGCCATTCCTAGGCCAGAGTGGGTATATTATCTATTCAGAGAATTCTGGGTTTACCCTGCATATCTTACCACACAGATACAGGTTAAATGCCTGCATTACTGCTGATTTCAGCTAACCCCACCTGTCCATCTTAAGATCCACCCTTTTCACATTTCGTAACAAAACCTTAAAATACTTGGAGAACAAGCTCCATCTGAGGCCAGTCCACCCTTTTCCCGACAGAAAGCCATGGCATTGTCACAACTTCTCCTCACAAGGCTACAAACTGCCCCAGTGAGCACTGAAAGTCTCAGTCAGGTAATCAACAGAAGAACCACATCATCTGCAAATAGCTCATGTATAATTGTCCTATGGTTAAACCCATCCTTCAAATGCAGACAAGCCAATCACAGTAAGAATCAGCCTCACAATACAAACATTGTGAGCTCAGACCTTCAAGGATAAGCAATGGTGATTGTCAATGTCTGTGGGTTTTATAAATGTATATTAAAAAAATAAATAAAGATTATGTGCTTTTGGTAAATGCAACTGAGATACAAAGATTGTTATGCAATTGGATATACTTAATTCCATTCCTTAAAATCACATCTAAGCCAAGCAAAATGTCTCTGAAGGACTTAATTATATGGTATACCACATACAGTAGTTAGCGCACTGTGGGGACTATAAAAAATAAACATTTGTTTTAAGGTAAGGTAACTTCATGTTGCCTTCAAGTATGAAAAAATAAACTTGAAGCAAACCATAGCTGTGTCCCAAGGGCAGCATCCTTCGGACGATCCAGTCTACGTGGTTGACCTAGGCCACTGCCTCTGTAGGCCGAGTAGACTGCAAAGTTTGAACTGAAAGGAGAATGTTTTGTCTGCCAAGAGTTAAGTGATCATTTTAAAACATTTTGTAGTTGTTGGCTGGCATTAGCAATTTCAAATGATTGTCTCTGGCGCACAATGATTGTTTGGTTATGCAAAGCTGCAAAAGATCTTACAAGTCTTTGAGCATTCAGCTCCACCTCTTTGCCCATTTTCCGATCTTATCTGGGATCAGGCAGAGTCAGGCACTGCCAATATGGCGTAGCCGAGAGCAGCTCACGTTGAACCTCAAAGCTCTGATTCAGAAAGCTATGTGTGAAGTCATACACACTAAATTTCACTAATTTACACAGTCTGTGATTGGGACACAGCTCCTATGGTTTCTTGGTAACTGGGAAATGATGGTCTCCTTGAAGAATGTGGGGACTATAGACTGGAGCAGTGAGGGGTTAAAATGTAGAATTAGATATATGGGTTAATACCAATATAAACTAATTAAAATACTATTGGTTTAAATGTGAAATGATTTATGTGTAGGGTGTATAAACCACCAATAAATAAGAGTTCTGAGTTTGTGACACCGCAGTCATAATAAAATATTGTTCTCTGCTCTGAAATGTCTAGGGAGTATCCACGTGCTGTAAAAACAACTAACCCATTTCATGCGTGAGTATTAAAGGACCTAAATTTGCTAAGTGGCAGATGCCAAATAAATGTGTCTGTATGTGCGTTTGCGTTCCCACAGTGGACAAGTTAAGTGAACTCCTTCTGGGCACCAGTGTGGACATCCCTCTTCTATGTCATTACAACCACAAAGAGTTGGTCCACAGTAAGTCTTAAGATATTCTTTCATTTTTTATTGGACAAATCATTGGTTTCAAGCATCATTGAGAAGAACATACTTAATAAACCAAAACTGTCTTTCATATTCGACAATTGTTGTATTAGGAGTATTTTATATATAAAAGCAATGTATACATAGAAACAATGTCGGGAGGGTAACATGCCAAGTAAAAACTTCAAATGAAAATGCATGGATAAAACGTGAATATTGTCAGAGATTATAAAGATACAAATTACTATACTGGGTTTAAACATCAAATACAAGCTTGTAATGTGACTGTTGGGTTTTCCTGTGACTAGTTCTGAGTGGTGGCTGTGTTGTCTCTACCCAGGTAATCAGGATCTGTTGGTCAACGGAGCCCATGAGTTCTGTGCATCAAAGGTGAGCGGCAACATTAATCCAATTAGTTAAGTATGTGTGAAGAGAGACATACAGCTGTCAGTAATGCACATGTGACTTGTGTTTAACAGGAGATCTGTCAGAGGCTGGTGAATCTTTGTGTTTATCTCCATGCACTTCAGGTGAGTAGGTTTCACACCCTTGATTTACACTGTATACCAAAACATAGAACTCACCACAGTGTAAAACCCTGTGCAGTCGTTTAGAGTGGCATGACATCGATGTAGTGCAGATCTTTTTGTAAGCATACAATCTCTTTTGAATAACGTTCTTACCGGGGAGAAGTGGCCTAGTGGTGAGGGACACAGCCATCGGACCAGAGGGTCTAATGCCCTTGAGCAAGGCACCAACCCCATCTGCTCCCCGGCAATTCTAATCTAATTAATTAATTACAGTATTATTAAACCCAATATACCCCCTTGCTCCTATCAGTATTAATAAGTAATAATAATTAGCAGTTGTTTGAGGCTGTGTGCTGTCACTGTCTGATAATCATTTTTCTCTGACTTGTAGATGATTGCTTCAATCAGAATTAATCTTATCTTAATATTTTATTTTTATTTATTTCTAAATGGCTCTTTTTGGTATTGCTTTATGATTTTAGCACTTTGAACTCTGTTGATGGTGAAACATGTTATACAAATAATTGTGCATTTCCCTAATCTACCTAGTCACATATATTTAGAGGCTGACAAGATGATTTATGAGGTTAGCAGTGATAATTGAATCGTACTAAATCTGCATAAGAGGATACATTTTTATATTATAATTGTATAATCATTTTGAGTATTGTGCAGTTCCCTCAAATTGCAATTACATGAGCAGATGGTAATTGTAATGACAGTTCTAATTGTAAAGCTTTATTTGCTATGTATGATATTGTGGTTTGAGGAAAGTAGATCATTATATGTTATCATTATAACATAAAGCCGGGCTACAAAAAAGCTCCAGTGGTATGTGATTTCATTTGCCCCTGAGGGAACATTAGTATAGCTGCCTTTTATACAGTTGTTTTGCTTTGTTTTGTCTTTTTAATGGCAGATAAGTCAGGAAGTAAAGATGAATTGAATTGTAAGAAATAATTAGTTTGAAACACACACGGCACACATAATCGATTGAGAATACCTTTAAGACAAATGATTCCTAACATAAAGAGTTATGGGATTAGGTGATAAATGTTAATTATGTTGTGTCAATCGCAAATGTCAAGACCTGAGTGACGGACAACATTTTCATGACCAACTTGTGGGGAAGCCCCCCGAAAGCAGTGGAAGGATGTCTTGAGTTGTTTTTGTGTGTTTGTTATGTCCACAGTCAGAGGCATCACAATGGGGCAGGCAAACTAGGCAATTGCCTAGGGCCCCGAGCTAGAAGGGGGTACTTGCTTAGCTTTTTTATTTAAATCGTTTTTTGCCTGGGGCCACCAGTGTCTTGAAACGTCCCTGTCCGTAGTCTTACCAAAAGCTTGCTTTTCTTTATAAATAGTAACATTAAGTAATTGTTTTGGTACCAGCACTCTTTCACAACACTTTAGTAAATCATCTACTTTATAAGTAAGTTAAGTTCATGAAGGTGACAGACCTTTTGGCAGATAAAGTGGCCTAGTGGTGAGGGAGACAGGCATAGGACCAGAGGGTTGCCGGTTTGAGGTCTCCATCTGGAAGGATGCACGAACACCCGCCACTAACAAAAGAGACGCCACCTCTAATGCCCTTGAGCAAGGCACTAACCCCATCTGCTCCCCGGACGCTCTCAGCTTTCCACTGCCCTGTGGCCTTGCTTGCACCACAGATGGGTTAAATGCAGGTCAATTTCCCCCGGCTTGTGTGTGTTTACATGTGCATGTTTGTGTGGGACGATGCGCAATTCTAATTCTAAATCTAATTCAGACCTGGAGTCCCTCTAATATACAATATGCATTCCCAATCTGTCTAAGGCTATATGAGGACATCTCATGACCCTTTTGGGTCATACTTTACTGCTTACATCCTGTAATACTCTGACCTGCGAACATCATCAACAGGGACCCTATGAGTCAACTGCAGACACCTTTTCTGTTTCTGCTTTCTTCTCTTAGAACTACAAACTTTCAATATTCCTCATCCACTTGTCTTTAACACTCTTACAAGTTAATCTCAAACCTTTATACCCCCTTGTTGTACAAATATATAGCAGCAAAGCCATATAAACATAGATTGTGATAAAAAGTAATTCTAATCTTCAGTACCTTAATTCAATTATCTAGTTGATATGTGGTGCAAATATAGTTAATTCCTTAGTTTGCCAGTATAGAAAGACAAATAGAAAAATATCAAAAAGTCAAGCCATGCAGCCACATGGGGTTGTTTTAGTTTTATAATTCACAGATCGTATAAGAGAGAGGTCGTGTAGTATTTCAGCTGCGTGCAGTCTACCCAAATCATACCAGTGGTTTTCAAGGAACTGAGGAAAGAATGACCTTTGCATAGCAAATACAAGATAACAAACAGTCAACTTTGTTTTCTTTCCAGTCAACTGGAAAATCTTGAATCTTTGGTGTAGCTTAGACTTACCTCTTTCAAGAGTACATCTTCTGCTGTTATTTATGGGTCCATTTTAAGCCACTGAAATCTGTGAAACAGGATCCTTTTTCATGTCACGCAGGGTGCTGTCATCAAACAGGACTCCATCTTGGAGCTACTGCTTCGATCACAGGACACCTTAGGGCCAGCTGCAGGAGGAGTATGGCGACCTCTCTTGCGAGATGGGGGAAATCGGGAAGCCAGCGTACGATCAACTATTGGCGAGCTGGCTCTTTTACAGAGACAACACAGCCTGCTGCAGGAAGAGCTGCTGAGGCTGCGGAATGCTGAGAGTCGCTTCAAACACAGTGAGAAGGCCCGGGTCAAGCTGGAGAAACAGGTTCGACACATGAAGATCTGCAGTGGGGCTGTATTTGACTCCCAGGATGTGTGGGAGCAGGCAAATCAAGTAAGAAAAATGTATTTGCAACACCACTAAGTTTGGAGAACTCTTGACAGTGCTGATGCAATTCATCTTATTTAGTGCAATTCAAAAGAAGATGAGAAAAACAACGTTTTCATTCCCACACTGATCAATCTTCAGTGCTTCTAAATCAACATTGCCGTCAAACTGAGTTCATCACACATTAACTACTTCTGCATAAATGTTTTTACATTATATTTATTTAGTTATGTGGGAGTTCATGCTCATGTTGAAGGTAAAGCAAGGGGTTTGTGGCAACAAGATGGGTTTGTTTTTAATCGTCCAACAACTCAAAAACAGCCACAATAAATAAATACATATGCAGCACTCCTCTATTCCTGGAGTGTGGGGCAAATCACCTTGTCTGCTTCCAAGGACCCAGCCTACTGCAATAGAGACCAGAACCAGGTTAACCACATGCTTTATATTGACTTCATTGATTGTCTGATTCTGGCCAGCTGCCTGGTTCCAGCTGCCACTCCTGTCTCTCCACCATTCACCTGCAGCCAGATCACTTACCACGCCCCACTGCGACAAGTTATTTTCTGATCTGAAAACCCAGGGGCTTAACTGGGCCAGATGAAAGCTAGCTTTGTAGCACAGGTCATGAAGACGGGCTACAGTGGTACATTTGTAATTGCACAATCAGTTTTTGTAGCACAGTACAGTTATGCAAATCAGAAAATATACTTTTCATCCCTAGTATCAGTCTGGTTCAAAATAACTGGCACATACACTTCCTAAAAATGCAATTCAGGATCACTCTTTCATTATTTCAGAGGAATTATAAGAATTATAAGAATAAGCAGGTTTACAGCACAATACATGGCACCCATTGGGTTTCTGCAGGGTCTTACCTCTATTTCTGTTATTGCAGTCTGCTTCTCTGGAACCACGTAGGGATGTCATAACAACAGCTGACACCCTGCAGGCCAAAAGGGATCACAGTGATTTGGAGGTTGACACGTCATCAGATGATGATGACAGAACAGCTTCTGAAAGCTCTAAAGGTCAGATTATATGAAGATACATAATCATTGTGAATGTTGCATGCATTGATTTGTCAAAAGCATCATTGTGTAATGTAGGTTGACCTACATGAGCCTAGCATTGTTACATTTTCTGAAATATTCAGGCCGTGCAGGCAAGAGGTTTTAGATTTCACAAAAAGCCAAATAAGGCAAATGTCATAGCAGGCAGCGGAACAACAAGGCAGAGAGGGGGAAATCTAAGCAGTAAGAAAAAAGCAGTGGGAACTGAAAACAAAAGATTGTGCATGTGAAACATACATGGTAAAATGAAGACAGTATTTATAGAAACCAAGAGTGGAAAAGTGGTAGTAAGTGTGTCCATCAGGAATCAGTTCTGTGGTCATTTAAATTATGTAAAAAAGTGTTGATAGAGAATTTAAACGAGGAACTCATCAGAAAATACTGGTTTCTTAATACATAATATAAAAATACTATTTTCTCTCTGCAGTTTATGCAAATACAGCTATGCTGTTTTTCTACTTTGCTGGCATATATTAATAAATCTCAATATAGTAATGTTATTAGTGCTGTCACATAATTAAGCTGCACCTTTCATTAAATCGGAACATGACATTTTTTAAATCAAAGAATGAAGATACCAATGAAATGTTTCACATTAGGGGATCAGGACTTAATTGTACATTTTCTTTTTCAGATCTTATTCCAGAAGACATATGATTTTCGACAGATTTCACAGTGCTCATCTGAGTTTTATAGCTATAATTATTTAAGACTGACTCGAACAATATCTATCTTTCTGCTTTTGAGTTGATGACTTGGGACAGTGAGTTGTCTGTTTTTTCATTTTTTTCTTTGATTGATTTGATGACATCATTTGACTTTGAATGGAAAGTTGATGGATCTCTTTAATATGACTTTAAGTATTTAGTCTTTCTTTCTTATTATCCAGGTCTCCCCCAGGGTTTATAATTAAATCTAAGCTTTATTTAAATTCACGGTTAATTGTGTAGAATGTGAAAAATATCTCCTGGGTTATCCTTTTTTTGTAAGAGGGCAAAATGTTGACTTTTGATGCTGATAGATTCTTAATTTGTACACATTGGTACACATACGTAGAAGCATGGCTATGATTTTAAAGCAGACAATGTTGCATGAACTGCAGCTAAAACAAGCATGTCAATGCCTTTCACAACCACGACAATATGTGATTGTGCTATTCCAATCAGGCATTCATCTGTATGCAGCTTTCTGTATCAAAAGCCGTCAGTCTTGATGGGCATTAATATGTTTGTCAAGATTATTAATGGTGTTGGCGATGGTGTTTTGCATGTTTTCCAACCTGTCTTACCTATGACCTAAGCTCTTAGCCTTATCGTGTTTATAGCAACATATTTTGCAGAGCCTGGTCTATCTATCTATCTATCTATCTATCTATCGATCGATCTATCTATCTATCTATGCGATTGATTTTTTTTGTCATTAATCCCAATATTATATATCATATATGTAACATTCTTATATGCATATATTTTAGCCTGCAATGTCTCTGGCATCTCTGGATCTTTAGCTAAAAGGCAGATTTTGTAAAAAAAAATATATGATAAATAATATTCAAGGTCAAGACACTTGACTAACAGATACTTAAAGCACGAGCAACTTCAAACAATATAAGGTAATGTGTATTCAGTAGATACCATATTTTTCAGTTACAGTGAATAGCTTTAGCAAAAACAGGGATTTTGCACAACTTGTGTTATTGATGTGAATTGTATTGCAATAATAAAACACTGTACAAAACACTATATATTTTACCACGTGTTGGTTTTACACATTTCCCAGTTGGATAATTAATTGAAAGGCGATTGATGAATTGTTAATGTCATGTTTAACAGTGGATTTAGAGATGCGTGATAAATACAGATATTTTCTGGGTAAAACTGTGCACAGACAGAATTAACAGTATGGGCATGGTGCATGTTTGGGGTTGTTAACCTGCTGGGAAGCTGAAGTGTTTGCTTTATTTGTGAAATGAAGAATTTGTATCTGGAAAAATACATGGTGATATATTGAGATTACATCATTCTCACAGTCAGAGATAGATTAAGGTGATGCAAGATCCAAGTCCTAGAAGTCCCAAACATAATAAATGGAGAGACAGAGAGAGTTGTGCTGCTAACAGAACAGACATGGACAAATTCTAAGGCTGCCAAAGGCTGAGTGAAGCTTTTTTGTCATCCTGCAATAACTGAAACCTGAAAAACGATCCCTGGTCACAAGAGGGCGACATCATCTTGTCAAACATTCATAGCTGTATCTCAAACCAGCGGCCATTCGAAAGAATTCGATTTGGAATTAGAATTTGAATTGCACATCATTCCACACAACATGCACATGCAAACACACAAGTCGGAGGAAATGTGTCTTCTGCATTTAACCCATCTGTGGCGCATGCAAAGCCACAGAGCAACTGTGAGCGTCCGGGGAGCAGATGGGGTTAGTGCCTTGCTCAAGGGCATTAGAGGTGCAGCCGAAATGATGCGCTTGGGCCGTCCCATTTCAAAGATTCTTTCAAAGGGGGTTGATTAATGTGTCCTTCCATCCCAAAGCAACGAAACACATTTGAAATACATGAAATACATTTGTTCCCTTCTGCATACTGTCTGACCTGCTTTATTGTAACTGCAGCTGTGTGACAATGCGCCATGTTAGACTGAAGAAGCCGCTTCATTGAGTAGGTGTATGCAGGCCCAAGGAACTAAGAAGAGCATGTTCAAAGAGCAATGAAAATGAAAAAAAAAATAACTTGTTACAATTACAACTTTTCTATAACTTTAAAGCAGCCTCTTTTGTTATGAGCACTGTTTTTTTATACACTGTTTGAGGAATCTGAGACCCAAGAATATGATATTGTTATGTATATGATAATATAATAATTATTTAAATAGCCCATAATCCCAAATAGCAATTTGCCTCATAGGACTTTAAAGGCAATAATGGGTGCAACATCTTCTGGCATTGTGCCAGTTGAGGAAAAACTACCAAAAAATCCCTTTTAACAGGGAGAAAAAAAGTGCATTATCATTATTTTTCTTCCATTTGAAAAAAATCAGTTTGTCATTTTCCACAGAACAAATTATATTTTTGAAACACCAGCATTTTTTAAAAAGAATCAAGTCTGTCCAACATGTCTGTAAAATCTGAAATCTAACCAGATTCTCGCCTTGACATTCGTCCAAACTTCCTGTGCTTCCTGCCCTTCGCCTTTTTTCAGTTTATGTAAATGTCTAATTTCTCTTCGTCTGCGATAAGGCTGAGGAGCTGCCATTTCTCTTTTTCTTGTTTTAAATAGCCAGCCCCCATTATGAAAACTTTCTCCGTAAAAACATCAAAGAGGCTAACAAACATTGTTAAAAGGGTGAAGAAAATTGTCAGTCTCTTACACTCAGTAAAAGCATGGAACACAGTCTGTAGCACGTCACAAAAAGGATATTTGCAAAAAAAAAGCCGGATTAAGAACAGAAATAAAAGCATTGCAGTCAATGGCGCCATGTAAAATCCTCCACTGGATGTCCCCAATTTGCTTTTTGAGGGGAGGTTTGTGCAGGACTCGCCACTGTGGGCCACGTCTGTTTTGTCCAGGTCTTTGTGACGACACAGATGGAGGCCTGTTCTCAAGTCCACTCTGGTGGATGCCTTTAACACAATTGCGGTAAATTGTGAGTTTGTCCACTTTGTGGAGTGTCAGTTTTTTGTTGTTTGTTGTTGCAAGTAGTGGGCCGGTCTTTTCTCCCAGGTTTGGGCTCAGGATAATCTCGGGGTAGGGGTCTGCAGGATCGGGTTGCGTTCGTCTGTCCTTGTGGTTTTTTAGAATGGCTCCGCCTCAGTGCTCGCAGCTGCCCCCCCAGACCAGGCGGACAGGACCTCACCCTGTGTCCCTCTTCTCCACAACTGAAACACTTCTTCACCGCCGAAATGGCAAAAATCACGTATTCGTAATCATCTAGTTTTACACAGAAGCAGAGGTTGAGCTCCTCGCTTCGGGTGTTCAGTATCATACAGTTGTCTGCAGTGGGACACTATGTGTTTCAGCAACGGACATCCAGACATGATGGGCGAGACCATCTTCCCGTGTCTGTAGAGTTCTCTGCTTAGGGACTCGTCGGTGATGAAGGGGGGGATGTTGGAAAGCACCACCCTGGTGGAGGGTTGGGACAGAGGGAGAACCTGGACGAACGTGTCTCACACGGTGATTGCTGTCTCCACCATTCACCTTTTCCACATCTAGGGGGAGAGGGTCGGCCACGACTTTTCTACGCTGCAGGGGAAGGTGGCACAGATTTTAACGGCATGATTGTGGCTGAGATTTATAAAATTCCCGCTCGCCATGCCTGCCACCTCACCAGCAAAAATGTTGGTGGAAAGAAAAAAGAAAGACCCACACAAATAAAGAGCCCAACACCCACAAATAACTAAACAACAATAGTAAAGTGTGTTAAATAAATAGCCATTAATACAAAAACAAACGTTCAGTCACCCACTCACTTGACACTCAGAGAGAGAGAGAGAGAGAGAGAGAGAGAGCTGAGCAGAAATGATATATACTATCTAAGTCAGGGGTCTTCAATGTTTTTCAGGCCAAAGACCCCCAAACTGATTAAGAGATGGGGCAGGGACCCATACTATATCGTTACATCACAGTCCAAACTGGACTGTTCAACAGTGGTAGCCATGATCTTCTGTAAGGTGAAATTTAAATGTTCCCCTTGACTGAGGTGCAAGAGATTGTTCTTTGTCTTTTCAATCCCCAGGAGTTTACACTTTCCCTGGAACACAACTCTTTCAAAGTTGGTGCCCTGATCACTGTGCAGGCTCTGGATGCTACTGTCAATGCCCCCTCATATGCCTCGACGAATTTATTGCAGTAGTCCTGTAGAACTAGAAGAACGCAGTTGTTCCTCTCAGTCTTGAAACTGCTATACCTGGCCATTTGAGCAATGTTCAACTGCTCTTGGGTCACACCAAGAGCAGATTGGTACTGTAAGGCAGAACGAAGGACACAAATGCAAAACTCCTCAGGCAGGGGATCAGTTCAGAAGCCAAAAAGGTTTAATCAGGAGCAAAGGTACAAAGACGACAGGCAGGTCTCAGAATCCAGGAACAGGCAGGGGTCAAAACGAAGCAATCACTGAGGGAGAAAAAAAGGCTTTAACACTGAGCACTAGGGCAAGAGACAAACTTGACCACAGGGGATTAAATATACTGTGATGTGACGAGGTAATTGGGAACAGGTGAGGCAATCGGGCAATCGCACACAAGCTGGAAGACCTGTGAGTGCAGGAGGCAGGTAAGGCATGACAGGTACTGTGTCTCACTCGCCCTGTAGATGCGTGAATTGGACAGAGGGTTGGGAGGGGCCACTGGGTATTATATTTTATCTTTCTGATTGCATGTTGAACTTCGTCCCTAGTTATTGGTGGCCCTTCAATGTTATTTCTTACATTGAAGTTCTCATTTCTGCCTTCATCCTCATAAAGGTCTTTCATATATTTTTTGAACTCAACACTGACTTGACCATTTTCAAATTCTGCTTCAATGGATGGAATTTGGGGTTGAGGTAACAAAGAGACGCTGAGTGAGTGACGCAAATACTGTAAGACTTCATAAAAATGCTGAAAAACAGGATTAGTAAACCAAACAAAGCAAAAGAGGAAGTGTGCGACAATAATGCAGTGGTTACTTTGAAATGAAAGTAATTTGAACTCAATACTGAGGTAGCAAAGAGCTCCAAGCCTCCACCGCCTCCATGAAAGATGTACAACTACTTTTGATATCAGGGAAAAGGGCCCAAAACTGCAAAAAGCATTCTTCCGCCACTGCTGATTAGATATGGAGCTAACACCTGTGACTACTGTGAGTCTTGAGTTTGAATGAATTGTACTGCACTTATGTACTTATATGAAACAACTCCTAAAATTAGACTTAGCATTCCCTTAATACTCGACCGGAGCCCTCTCCCCAAATACCATGTACATTGGGCCACATTGCAGCTAATATGATTGACCTCAAACCCTGAAATAGAAATGGCCACTGTCCAGCTCACAGATAAACTGATATCCACTTTCGCATCTGATTGTTCATTGATGGCAAACAAAGGTGTTTTCCATAATGTCATAGAGTTTAGTCATTTATGAACACAGTAAAAACCAAAAAACAAGTTTGCTCCCTCCTTTTCTCTGTGTTCATGTCTGCCTGTGTATTTGCGTGCATAGCTGCAGACACACTCTCACTCTAATCCTCTAGACAATGTCAGCCAAAAGATGTTTATTAATAATCCAACTGCATCATAGGGAAATAACTCGTCATCTCACTGGCTCATATCCTATCCATCCACAGGGGAAATCCAATTATAGGCCTTGGAGGCCAGGTGATGGACTAGGGTTACAGCACAGGCATTCCTTTACAGTGTCAGCTTGTATTGTGCTTGCTCTATCTCACAACCTCTCACCCCATCACCAAGACAGTTTATAGAAAGAAAAACAGACATCTTCTCATATTTCATTGTTTCAGGAGAATGTGGTTCTCATTTTGAATTCTAGAATATTTCCTCTGACACAGCTGTATGCCTATGAAGACAATAACAAAATAAAGTGAAGAGATTGAATATTTAATAAATGTATCCATTTAAGTTATCTTTCTATTCTGTGCAGTGTTTTCTTGATTTTGGAGCCAACATCACAAGGAAAAAAGCTAGACTGGCAATAGATCTGAGGTACTGTCACTAAGAATCGAAACATATGCTATTAGCATGCAGGTTTGTTTGTTACTGTGAGGGACAGAGGAGGGTGTGGCTGTGTGGGTTTGAGGGCTTAGAAATGGGAATGACTCCTCCTCCGTCATATAAATGATCTTCCTCTATCTTTTGTGTCTCTACCACTTTACTAGGCTCTCAGGCCATTTGTCTATTTTGTCCTCTCTTGTACCTGTGTGAGTCGGCAAGTTCCCATTAAACCACAGTCAGAATGGAGGCCATCAAAAAAAAGATGCTTATGCTGAAGTTGGACAAGGAGAATGCACTGGACCAGGCTGAACAAGCTGAAGCAGACAAGAAAGCAGCTGAAGACAGAAGCAAGCAGGTGGGAAATAAACTCAAATGCATCTCACATATTAAAACCCCAGATACGGTCTTATCAAGGTGTGAAATTAAGTGATGAGTTTATTAGCTGAGGCAGGCAAGGTATAGTAGCCTTAAAGACCAATCACTCTTTTAAGCAGGGCTGTCTTATGAAGTGCCTATTATGAATATGAGCATTTAAAGCAGCATGTAAAATAATTTCTTGGCATATATATTTTTTTGTGCTGAATCTGGTTGTATCTAACAATCGGATGAAGTCATGTTGCCATATCACCTCTAGAAATTATTTTCAAACTATCTCACATTATGGCTCTGGTTGATGATTGTCTGATCAAATACTTCTTCAAAGCCCTAAACTGGGACATGAACCTGGTCAGCAGCCAAGTATTTAAAACTTAGCTGAATCTAAACTAAATTTGAGACCCAAACAGCCACACAACCCGAGCCAGATTGTTGTAGCAAACTGTCTGTTTTGATATCGTCACTGGGCATTTCATGAGCATGCATACATATCATGTTCTTAAATCTTCAAACAAAATTGCCTGAACACGTTGCAAAGCCTGAAGACTTCTTCTTTCGGGTTTTATGGCAGTTGGCATCCTTTAAGTTGCATTACCTATATTTTAGTGTTCTAAACTTCATGAATATAGTACCCTTAGCATTATTAGGGTGGACGGAAGAGGTCCAGCTTAAACTGTGAGGATGATGATGATGATGATGATGATGATGATGATGATGATGATGATGATGATGATGATGATGATGATTAATTGTGTTTTGCGTTTACACCTGCATTCACATATAGCATTAATAGATAGAATATCCAGACACAGATGATATGTTTATATGAGCTGTAAATTGATCCACTTGAAGTTTGACACAAAGAATAATGGCTCCTGTGATACAATGGGACAATATGTGATCTAAGAACATTTCAAATGTGTCCACTCTCAAATACAAAGAAACGGAGTGGACTCCTGAAAAGAAGCAGAAACCTGATGAAGTGTCAAGAGTGAGGAATTTCTCTGCCAGGAGGGATAAATGTGCAATAGATGACGCATCATTAAACACGAAACAACTAAATTACAATATTCTTTCATTTATTAAAGATTGAGAGTGGGAGAGATCTAAGGCAGAGCAGCAACGAAGCCCAGTTAGACTAACAATAATATACTTACATGTACAATTCTCATAAATAATAATACTAACATCAATATAGAACATAATTTTAAAACATAAAAAAACAGTGTTTGATTCTTTTATTTTCTCCTTCTACTTATAATTGGTACTGATACGTGATATCAAAGGAACAATATTGAGGTTTTAGTGGCATCTAGGAGTGAGGGTGCAGATAGCAGCCACCAAACAACATGGAACCTCTCCTTATTCAGACATAAAGGACACATTCTAAGCTTAAAACAATAAAAAACAGGGTTATTACAAATTAATGAAACTAATTATATTACAATTCTTCAATGGTTAGTGGTTTAATCCTTATGACACAGCTTATGTCCATTGCTTGTGACTTGAAGCATGTCACAAGAAAATAGTATTAATGGTCAGTAAGGATATGAAAAATAATTACAGCAAGCAAAAACTGAACATTTGTATTATTGCATTATTTTCAGACTTTGTAGTAACTTGATGCCATACTTTTAACTATAATATGTTATTATTATTATTAGTAGTAGTAGTAGTAGTAGTAGTAGCAGTAGTAGTAGTAGTAGTAGTAGTAGTAGTAGTATAGTAGTATTAGTAGTATTCAACGAGACAACAATCATTGCTTTAATTGTAAAGAGAAATTCTCTGAATACATGTTTGAGTCCTGTGAGTTTGTTTTCCTTATCCTCAGCATGAAGATGAACTTCTGCAAATGCAAAAGAAGCTGAAGGGAACAGAGGATGAACTTGACAAATACTCAGAGGCCCTGAAGGATGCACAGGAGAAGCTCGAGGTGGCTGATAAAAAGGCTGCTGATGTAAGTAACAATTCTAAATCTGTATTACTTTCCAATTTTTACTTCAGCGTTTGCAACATGCTTGATCCACACAAGGTAAACCTCTAAATATACCACACCCATTACCTTGTCATGTTGGCTTACAGTACGAGGACTAAACTGAAGCTCTGTGATAATGCCAGTGTAAACCAATCCTGGCTGATTCAATGCATCTCCCTTGCGTTCCATTCTTATCATACCCTGCATGGCCTCCTCAGCTGTTGGGGGATCAGATCCCAATTCTGGCTATGATGCCATTCAACCTTGACTGTGAGCTTAACAATGGACTATGTCCATTTTAGGTACATCACCCATTCCTCCCAGGTCAACTTTCCTCCTGATGGAGAATGACCAATCCAATAAATATTAACCATAAATGTCATAAAATAAGTAGAGTTTAAAGTTGTCTCACACAATTTATCAGGCTTTAGAAATAATTTTGTAAAATACACAAAATTCACTACTGCACATTAACAAGTGATTTCCATGGCTATTATTATGGATGTTTCTTGCGCAGCACCAACCAGGTTCCTATAAAATTATATTAGATAGGGTATTCTCTGACACAGAGTTGATTCTGAATCATTCTAGTAATTAATGAAGAAGGGATTTCAGCATGTAAAGTGCATAAAATACCAATAGAGCAGAAATGTGTGTAAAGGGCGAGCAAGCTTCAATGTTAGTGGTTTAATCCTTTTGACATAGCTGATGTCCATTGCCTCTGAAAAATAATTAAAGCAAGCAAAATCTGCTAATCTATATCTAATATATTATTTTCAAACTTTGTCTATAGTAACTTTTTGCCATACCTATACCTTGTTGCTTGTACATTTTACAGAATATCTTTGTTATTAGACAGTTTTTCCTCATTGTTTTTTCATACTACTATTTACATCCCTGCCCCTATAATACAATGACTGCACTTCAATATTACCCAACAATTCCTAAATTCAAAACTATGTGGCATTCAGAATAATTGTGTAATTGGTGACATTAAAAAAATGCCCTGTCCTCTCAACACATACATTTGAAGCATTCTTTGATTTGTCTGAATTTGTCAGCACCATTTATATCTGTGTTCAGGCTGAAGCAGAAGTGGCTTCCCTGAACAGACGTATCCAGCTGGTGGAGGAAGAGCTGGACAGAGCTCAGGAGAGACTAGCAACAGCTCTACAGAAGCTGGAGGAGGCAGAAAAGGCTGCTGATGAGAGCGAGAGGTGACTTATAGAGGCAATTTGATATTTGGTACCTGTTCTGACCATAGTTGCGCCTATGTAACAAGACGAAAATGTATCTCAGGACTAGCTCACTCATTCGGTTCAGCATCAGAATCAGAACTTAAATCGCTTTTATTTGCCAAATGTACAATGCACACTGGAATTGTACTTGATTTACAGCACAAGTGAATAAAAACATAAAGACATAAGACATAAGGACAAAAATTAAGAGAAATAAGAATCCTAGAAAACTGGAAGACGTTAATGTAAGCAAATGTAAGTGGTTGAAAGCGGTGGTTGAAAGAATTTTACAGATATATGGACTCCTTCACATACCATTTACTGAGAATCAGACAACTGTGGTCAACACATGGAGGCAGCCCACTGAAATGTACCAAAAGACCGAGTGATCAAAATGTTGTGGCCGTGGATTTAATTATAACTACTTTCAGTCAACCAAATCCAAATCTTCCTTGGGGTGTTCCCTGGAAAAATGTCACTGCATTATCTGACACTTTTACTTTGTATCTTCTAAAGCCAAAGAGCTGAAGTGCCCTGGCTTACATGAGAGGATATCATCATAGATAGAAAAACACTCTCAAAACAGTTCATGCCTTGCAGTTCAATTGTGTTCCACCAGGGTTATTCCCACCTGTCATTGACCCACAGAGTGGTTTCAGAACATGGAGTGCCAACCCCTGTAACAGGAGATTCATTCTCAGAGTAGGGTGTCATTTGCTTATTTCTTAAGAAGAACAGCAGCATTTAAATAAGCAGCTAATAAATTAAAAATAAACCATTCATATTCATTTTAGATCAAAATGAATACGCTGATGATTACATTATAGAAGAAAATATGTAAGAAATCTATTTAGCAAGAAATAATAAATGGTTTCTGTGTGCAGAGGCATGAAGGTGATTGAGAACAGGGCTCTGAAGGATGAGGAAAAGATGGAGCTCCAGGAGATCCAGCTAAAAGAGGCAAAACACATTGCAGAAGAGGCTGACCGCAAGTATGAGGAGGTACGTTTTCTGTCATAGGCCTCTGCAGTCTGCAGTATTATGCTGTCTTCAGGTACTGACTGAAATTTTAACATTATACATGTTTATCATGTATTTGAATAGGTGGCTCGTAAGCTGGTGATTGTAGAAGGAGAGTTAGAGCGTACAGAGGAGAGAGCAGAGCTGGCTGAGGCGTAAGTATTTAAATCAATGCCCTTTTTTCATTTGATTTTAAATTAAAAGACCATGTTTAAATATTGTATGCTCCTTGCTCATACATCCCCACCTTTCACTCTAAACATAAACCTCACATTCCCAGAGAATTATGGTGTCACACTTTCTATTTTTAGTCACATAATATAACTGAATTCTTATGGACTACTTATATTTTGTATTGTGTCCAGGTTGTATTGTGTTCAGTGCACAAACTATATCAAACAGTGATCAAACAGTGATGTCAGGGCTTCATCAGAAGATACTTTTACAGGGTTACAGACCAGTGTGGAATGTCATGTATGATGTGGAAAGTTCACTCTGGTACAGCAGTAAACTGCAGTTCGGTTACACTCAGTGACTAGGACATCTGAACAGGGGTGCAAACAATGAGCGAGAAAATCCTGTCCATCCAGCTCTTGTACCTCTATTTGAAGCCAGTGAAGGAGATTACACCTACTGAAGGATCCTTGGCGGTTGCAGTATCGTTTCCTTTCCTTCTGCCTCACGTAGATCAATATACTAGCTTCCTCTTGTGATTGACTAGCCACTAAATGATGGAACTTAATTTTTTATCTGAAAGTGTCATGACGTCCCCAAATCCACCAAGTGGAACATTATTGATGGCTTGGTAAGCAGTGGGGGTGATGTCAAGGTTGGATTGCATTGTTGGCTGGGGCCTCCGAAATTGCAAATCAATCCGTACAGGACCCTGTGTCATATTAGTTTTAAATTAATGCATGTTTCGCCTTTGTGTACCTGATCATCGCCCCCAGTTGCCACACACAGGAGCAATGCAAACCACCCCCCGCCCCCACCTTGTACCGGACCATTGACGTTGAATAAAATTCACTAGTGGACCCCGGGTATAAGTTGTAAGGGCTTCTACACATGAACATGCCTGGTTTAGTGCTGCACTTTGTCCTGCTGGTGCGGGCTGGGGGCCAGCCATCTTTTTTTCCACACATCTATTTTGACAAGTTACAGTTGCTTGAACGGCTGGTCCTGCTGCTGCAACAGCTGCCTGTAATGGAGAAGAGAGAGATAATCCATATTGGCTGTCTCTTCAAAGCTCACTTTATATTGAGCAGGACGCACCTGAAGAGAAAAAAATAGAGGACACCATGAGTTGTTTGATAGTGCAGAGGGAAAATTATGTAATACATCCTTAAAGTGTGGGGCAGTCCTGTACTTTTGGAAATTGGAACACACACACAAATGTCTTTCTTTAATACTCAGTCACTTATACTAGTAAATGTTGATGCTAATACTGCTTTATTTCTGTTTAGTGATATTTTTGAAAGTAGAAGTCCTACATGTTATGTACTTTTAATTTGACTCATTTTAATCACTTTTCCATAATTCTACTACCACAATGTGTTTTTACAATGTTACCTCAAAATGTTAACTTTTTACTGCTGCTTCCAGTTCTCTCTGAACTAATGAGATGTCCCTACCTCAACCTTTTACCTTTTTCCCTTTTCTTTCCCCGGAATGAAACATACAACAAGTAAATGTGCTGAACTGGAGGAAGAACTAAAGAACGTCACCAATAACTTGAAGTCTCTTGAGGCCCAGGCTGAGAAGGTAGGTGCTCAGATCAACTTGGGCAAGCATGCTATTTTTATTGTGGATCAAATGAAAGGTGCCAAATACATATTTACCATATTATAGTCAAAGTTTCATACATTTTCGCTTGGTTGCGCTGCTTCCAGTAGTGTATTTAAATTACAGCCTTTATCCAATCACATTTCAGCTGTCATCTGTTGCCACGCTGGGAGCTTAAATGAATAGCAATGAAACTGTTGCTTTAACCAATAAGATTTTGAGTCGCAACAAGGGCCTTTAGCATGCATACAATAGCATCAGCATTTTCACGGCCTTTGATTGCAGGGTCAACCTGGTATTCGCTACAGTATTAATAATAAAGCGCTAAACAACCTTTAATAATCCCTGCATGCAAACGCACAGTGAAATTCACACAATGTGGAAATTAGTTATCTGCTTTTTACCCATCTGGGCCAGCATAGCAATGTCCACAGAAAGAGTGACGGCTACAAAGCAGCGGGCTGCCATTTTTGTAGGTGCCCGGGGAGGCAACTCAGTCTCACCAATATTCGTTACGAAACACTTATGAAAATTCATCTATTGATTTGTTGTCACCGTAACGATCTGCTCTCAAAAACGTGGTACCGGTTACGTATTAAAAAACAATGTTTTTCAATGGGGAGGGTTAATCGTTCGCAACAAACATTATTCCAGCATCTGCACGCACACAGAATGGGTAGGAGTGATGTTAAAAAGAGGGAATCAGACAGATCCAAATGATGTATTCTGTACAGTTAAGCTGATTTATTGCTCATTTCAGTGTAAAGGACAGTATCTATAGGCACGCACAGTAACCCTCACCCTAACCCTTGGCTTGCGTCATCACCATGGTAACACGCAGTTTTGTTTACTCTGCATTAATATACCAGAGCAGATTGTAATCTCCAAGTCACACATTTGTCAGTCTGTTTCGTCGGTCAGAATTCTCATTAGTCATGTGGACCGGATTTTATTTTATCCAGGAGCAATGGACTACAATGTAGAAAACAATGGATAAAACGGCACAGTCTGTGCGAACGAGATGGTGGCTTAACGTTCGCTGCAAACGATTACCCCTCCCCAATTGAAATAACACGTTTTTTTAATACGCGATCTGGACCACATTTTTGGAGAGCAGATCGTTACGGTGGCAACAATAGATGCATTTTTTGTAGCAGTCCCACCAATATTCGTGAGACTGGGTTGGGGGAGCAGATATGGGGGGGGGGATTTGGATTTTTTGGATCGCGTTTGGGTTAGTAGTGGCCTCAAACCAGCGACCCTCTGGTCAGTCAGTCTCCTTCCCTGCTAGTCCACTGCCTCCCTAAGAAAAGTGGATACATTTAGGAGGGACACCACTGACGACCTAGGTGTGAAATGCACGGCCCGCTACTCGGTTTTAATGACATAGTTAGAAATGTTTAAGGGAAATAAAAGGAAGACTTTTATTTGCAATGCACATTACTAATACCTAGCCTTTGACTGAACAGAGTAAAATAAAGTGTGAGTAGCTTCAACAGCCACTGAATAAAAATGAAGGTTGAAGTTGGGGTTAGATGTATAATGCACTTGAATATATTCCAATGAATCACAGCCATATTTAATATATCTACAATACATGAATATAGGTTAAGTTCAAGATCAGTTTTTCAGTAGTGTGTGTGCTTTAGAGTCATCTAACATTAACAGGGGTTGCAGAAATGTGTTCTTTGAGAAGTTGATTGTGATGTCAATGTGAAGCCCTTCCCAAATTCTCATTGGGAAGGGCTTCACATTGATCATGATAATAATATTGTTGTGTCTCACCATAGTACTCTCAAAAGGAAGACAAGTATGAGGAAGAGATCAAGATCCTGACAGACAAGCTGAAAGAGGTAAGAAATAGATTTGTGGTAATATCAAAAGATTCAATTGAAAGTAGGCAGGTGCCAGTATGAGATTCAGACTGTATGATACCCTTGAGCAAAAATATCAAAGTCTCATGCTTTTTCAGTATTGTGAGTACTGCTCTAAAATGTGTTCTCGATTGTCTGCGTTAAATAAAAAATCCATTGAACACACACATGTACTCACTCATGCTCTCTCTCTGTAAAGCATCCATTCTGCACACAGAACATTTTAAATAATAGGCATTTATAGTGATGGTCAGAGTTGTGTGGAGATGAGGAAGAAGGATCATATTGGAGGCACAAAGGACGGTGATTCTCAGTTGAGACCGCACTGGGTCAACTTCTGCACGGCATGCACACAAGAAGAATTGGCAACATGTGCACAGGGATTGCATAGCTTTCAGATGAACACATGAGTCACAGACATGTTTTAGGGAATTCCTTCTATAGATACCTAATGCCCGCAGACAATGTCAGCTCCTCTAAAGCCCTCCTAAGCATATGTGTCCCAGGCATATGATCCCATACATGGACATCTTTGCGTCAGTGATTTATGTTGAACAGCTAGACAGGATCAAAGAGAGAATGCACACATAGTCAATGCAAAATGAGATAAACAGATATACAAATGGTTACCATACATACTTTTGTATGTTCTGTTAATCATACCTTTTATTAGAGAATTACATTTTCCATACTTACATCATATGTATTGGCATATATTAGGTAACTGTTAATTCCAGGACAAAATCTTAACACAGAGACCCACTGTCTCCCTTCTGAGACAGAAGACATTATATGGGCTCCCGGATAGTATGACTAAGTCCGCCATAGGTTGATATGAGTCTTTCTCTCTTTTTTTGAAGCAACCGCACTCAGTGATTGGATAATGCTGATTTAGGATAAGATAACACAGGTTTAGAACAAAGTAAGCTGAGACTGTGCAAGAGTAGAACAAAAGTACTGAAGATACAATATAGTGACCTGAGTAAAATGCAGTTGAAAAGGGCTGGATGTAAGAGAGTAATATAAGCAGTGGTATTGAGAACAAGAAATACCTTTTGCAGTTTAAATTATTATCTGGCAATAGATTCACTTGAGGTATTTGGACATAGATTTTCAATGGCATTATCTATGGAGGTTTAAATACTATCATCGGCACAGGGGGACTTTAGAATGAAAGCATGCATCAGGACAAAGTATGAACTGATGATACTTTCATACCGCTGGATCTATTGTTTCAGTGTAAGATATATTGGTTTCCTTTATACTTTCTCCTTGGATGCATTGGGCCCTAAAAAGAATCCACAACAACTTGAATGTAATTTCTTATTTCAGGCTGAAACCCGAGCTGAGTTTGCTGAGAGATCTGTAGCCAAGCTGGAGAAGACTATTGATGATCTGGAAGGTACAGCTTTCATTTGTCCAGTAGGGTACCGGTGTGTGGCAATCTGCAGTGCAACACTAACTGCTCATCTTTCAGAATTAAGTTCAGTTGGTTAGATTTGGATTTACAATGTTAAGAATTGGAAAAAAAATGCCCATGTGGATGGTAGCATGAATAGTTTATTTGTCTCTTTATGAATGTTCTTTATACATTTAATTTATGCTTTTTCCTTTGTCTTGTGCACTGTGCACCTTTCCTTGGTTCAGATGAGCTTTATGCACAGAAACTCAAGTACAAAGCCATCAGCGAGGAACTGGATCATGCCCTTAATGACATGACCTCTATGTAAGTACTGGTCACAGCAAAAAGGTACCTAGGGGAGCTTTCTCTGTGGGGTTAGCATGTTCTCTGTTTGGGTTTTTTACAATTTAATACAAATAATTTTGTACATCACAACATTGAAATTATATTGTACATTTTACGGCTGAGAAAGGCCAATACCTACAAATTGACAGCTATATAAAAAATAATCGAATTGCCTTTATTTTGGCTGATATCAAAAAGCCTTGGTATGGGTATGAAAATGCACTGCTAAACCATCATTAGTTAAGACAGGCCTATTCAACTAGGGCCAGATAAGGCCATTCGGAACGTTTGTCTGGGCTGCAAGAGGTCGAATGAAAATCAGGCTGGCATGTATTGTATAGCCAGGGATGCCAGAAGCAGTACGCAGATGATCATGCGCTGCAAAAATCTGGAATCCGTAATGTGACTTGTTTCACTACAACCCACATGAGTAGACCCCTGTTGGTGATACTCATATTTGGCCAACTTGCTTATGAAGTCGAATAGCCCTGAGTTAAGACATAACCTAAACCCTGGCTTTTCCTTCTTGTGTTTTCAGCTAAACGTCATGAAGCTCCATTATCCGGTCACGCTGCGGTTTCAAGACTCAGTCTTTTACTGCTGATAATTGTCTGCCCACACCCCCATTTTTTGTCCCATTTATACGGCCTCATCTAACTGTTTAGCTGTTGAAATCTCTGTGGGTGCCTATTGTAATAATTTTAGTACTTTCTCAAACCTTGCTTCTCTTTTTTTCATCTAAAAGCTACTCATTGTATGTTTATCCTCACTGCTATGTGCCAATGTTTAACAATGAGAGAGAAAAACATATTTCAGCTATTGCATCTGTGTCCATGGCTATTTTTTTTACACAGTTAATATAAGTGTTTACTTAAGTATAATTGCTGTTTAAATTAGACAATACGCTTAATACACAATATTTGTGTAATTAGGTGATTAACTTCAATATCAGCAGTAAAAAGAAAGAAAGCAAAAACAGGGCACACTAAATCATGCAATGCATTAAGCATCAAACCACAAGTAAAAATAAAATTATTGATGTGGGGCCAAGGTTTTCCTGATAAAGTTAATCTTGGCCGTACTGTGAAGTGCCTTCCTATAATGTCTATTCTAATTTGGCGCTATATAAATGTAATTTAATGGACAGGACAGAAAAAAAAGGTGGCTGGGGTCACATCCCTTTGTCTGAGTCCAATTTGTATAGGCTAATGGTGCCAGGTTAAAATAGATTTTAGTATCGCTCTGGACACTCAGTACCATTCCCTTGCTCATGCTGCTCCTAATGGAGATGTACACGCCATAACATTGGCAATGTTAGTTGGGACAACTGCTCAGTATGTGGGAATTGTAAAGGCAATGGATGAATCTTGGGGTTCAACAGGCTCTCTTTCTATATTAGCAATATTGCAAATAGTATAAAGGCGGCAATAGTTATTTGCACCAGGTGGCTCACCTTTAATGAGGTATAACTGACAATTCCATATGGAAGGAACTGAGCAGTTAGACAGTAAAATAAATCTGCAAGGGCAAGCATCTAGAACTATTAACTTTCCAGTGAGTTGAGACCCTTTAAAGGAATATACAATTTATTACAGCATGGGTATAGTAAAATTGTATTCACTAAAACAATTCAGGAACATGGTGATGTCATGGTGAGAGACATGACATCCTGTAAACCAGACAACCAGTAAATGCGATCTTTAACAACTTTTGTTTTACTTTGCATATATATTATACAGTCATGGAAGACTTGCACATACAATTTTGGGAAAAATAGTTTTACATTTTATCACACAGATTACTGAAAATTAATAACAATTCAAATACACGTTTAAAACAACCATCATTAAAGCCAGGCATCCATTGTTTCTACCAGTTAATTTTTAAAGGTCTTTCATAAAGGTATGCTAATCAGACAAGGCAGTGCTCATTTCTCTGGCACCTCTGAGACAGACTACATTTCCCTCCAGCCTGGACCTGTCTGCTCTGCTGCTGCCTCTCTTTGGTCAGCTTTATGAAGTGCTGCTCAGTCTTCGTCGCAACAGGGAGGCTGGCTTGGTCTCAGCGTCCTCTGTGTCACTTTCACATTGTCTCTGTGGAAAAAGAGTATTACAATTGGGTTTTATTTTGATGCAAACTTTTGGGTTGCATGTATGTATAAGTATATGTGCACAGATGTGTCTTATACAAAGTCTGAGTGTAAAATTGAAAAGTCTGAACTTTTAAAATATGATTAGAAGTCAGTCCAGTTTCAAATTAGATAGATTGATAGATTTGTTTGGATATTCAATACATGAGATGACTTGAGTGAAGTTTTCTCACCTGTAGTGGATCTGGATCTGAGCTGCCCTTATGCAGCAGTCTCAAGTGGACCAGGCGGTTACACATACGCACCATGTTAAAAGACATCTACGGTGGGGCAGGGGGGTAAGGAGAGAACATTCAATAAAACTTGTACAACAATGTTATATATTATATAACCAGAATGCTTGAATGTTCTTCAAGGATTGATGATGGATGTGTCAGAACTAGGCCAACTCTGTGTCATTAAATGTTTTCATGTAACTTTGAACAGGATATATAAAGACAAGTACATGGCTAGGGTTGTCAGATATCTCAACCAATATCATTATAATCTCATTTTGGGAGGGAATCGAAATCAAATCAAAAATGACCAATGGATAATTTTTATTTATGAATGTTTATGTATTTCTTTTTTTTAATTATTCAGATCAGGGGGGACATTCGAGGGCCATTTGGATTGAAAATTGACAGCGTTTCTATCTATCTGAAGGTATCAATCTCAGTGGTGGCCTTCTAGTATATATAATATAATATACATTTTGTGCAACACTTGATAACTAAGTCTAATCTTTTTCTGCTGTTATGACTGTTCTTGATATGCATAACTGACATTTTTACACCACAGTTAGTCGTAGTTTCCTCTCAAATTCTTTGATGATAAAGTAGAAACAGAGGATTGAGTTTCCACTGGAGACTTGCATCACTACAATAAGAAAATATAGATATTACAGCACAAATGAATGCAATAACTATTCAAATAATTAATAATTTACTGTTTTTTTTAAATGCAATGAAAGTATATGGAAAAGTTGACTGATATTTCCTTGAGTTTGTCTTCACAGGTCCAGCATGCGGAGAGAGACCCAGAGGCGAAACCATCACAGACGTACCCCAAGGACCCCAATGGATCGAATGCCCCCCCATCTTACGAGATGATTTCCTGTCTGACAATGAATGTTCAGAGTACCTAGTCTAAAAAAAATCAAGGAAGTGTTCACACCATTAAATGGTGTGAAAGGAGGGTTTGTTGGGTATTTGTTTAGTATTAGGGACTCAGATGAAGCAAAGGTGCTAACAAAGATACAATGTGTGAATATAAATCTAATGAAATGCCCATCTTGCTGGTCTTATTTTATAATTACATGATACCCTTAAGCTTTCCCTTTTAGTTACACTGAAAGATGTTTTACTTATACTTACATACATACTAAACATGGGTCATATACAGATGTTTATGTATGTATTATTTGCTTGCTCATAAAGATAAGTTTTTGTATCTGTGTAAGTTAGTGGGTTAAATGACTTCCTATCTGTATGGTTTCATTAGATGTGACCATACAGATAGGAAGTCATTTAAATATGCATGTATATTGCTTATTATTCAAAGTAGAACTGAAATTGAAAAACGCATGACAACATGGACAGACTCTGATCCATGCACCAATCGGCTGTGAGGACACACCCAGCACCAACCAAGAAGTGCCACGTCATGAACACAGCCCCCCTAAAGTTTTGACCAATAGAAATAAATGTGCCTCTATATAAAGAGCTGTGAAGAAACACACTGGGCTCTAAGAGTCAGAGGCACCTTGATCCAGCTTTTATTCTATGCCTTCTGTAATTAATCTTTTGTAAACTTAAATACGTCCTTAGTAATCAGTCCTCGGCCTGGAGGAATCAAAGAACGCAACAACCTCTTGTTGATTGAATGATCTCTGGTTTTAATATTTAGTTTTAAAAAGCACTTCGAGCATAATACTAGTTTACCAATTTGCTTTAATACAAATGTACCAAATATTATATCTGGCCTTATTAATGTGAAATATGGAACTGCTTGTCTTTGGCAGGCGTAATGTCAGCTGGTTGTCAAGAATTCACTTGTCCTGAAAAGCACCACATGCAACCTTACTTTTCTTTATGCTTGCAATTTTGCTGAAGATACACGGGAGCATTGCACCCGCCACCCCACGTCAACACACAACGGAGCCTCACATTGCATACATCCCCCCTACCAACACCGACACACACACACAATTACACGTACACACACACACACACACACACACAAACCTGAGAATACCATCACATATGGCGTGATATTTGTGCTTCAATCCTGAGCGTGCAGTGGAACATGTTGAAGCAAATATTTTGCGGTCTAATTTTTTTTTCCTGATTAGATTTTTTAAACTTTTTCAAACTGTCTCACGGGCCGTAAACAGCCCACAAGACAGAGGTTCCCAGCCCCTGATATAGATGTTAGTGTATACTTTTTGTCTTGGATGTCCATTAGGTCAGAGCAGATTCAGACAGCCTGTATAGATAATGTCAGAATGACGCTTGTCGAGTATATAATAATGATATTTACAACTTATGAGATTTCCCTTCCCTCATTTACATACATACATGTCCAAACCTACCTTCCATTTCCTCCTGGCATTGAACTTCTTGAAGTTCTTCATATTGATTGAGGATCGATTCCGTTTGGCAACCTGTTTGCGTGTGATGGGCTGCAAAAGAAGAAAATAATTACATGCATTGTAAGCATCATTCAGCAACACTCAGCGGCATGATGCCATAGAAAACAAAGAAGGAATTAGTTTTGTAGGCCTGAAAACACAATAAATCTTGTAGTAACCTTAATCCATGGATGAATCAGACACTCCTCAGCTGTCATCCTATCGCTGCAACACACACCATCACACAATTAATAATAATTAATAATAGAAAAGAACACCTGCCCTCAGATGTACACGAGAGCATGCGCTGTGCCTGTTCACTGCTGGGAATCACAATAATCAACTCTCATTGGCCTGTGTGCCCGAAGAAGTAGTGAAGATGAGGAAGATAGTAGCGAAGGAAGGAATAGAAGAAAAACAGGAAACACTTTCAAAGTCAGGCATGCCTTGTCCTAAAGTTAACTTTTTTGAGCTAACAAATGTACCCTTAACATGTCAGTATCTATACTACATACTTGGGATTTTTCATCAAGAGTTTCTGGATAAAGTCTGTGGCCATGGAGCTGGTCATGCTGAAATGTCGTACATCGAACTCATAGTTCATGGCAAGGATGTTCTTCAGAGTCTCTTCATCCGTCTCGCCTTGGAATGGTGACAAACCACTCAATCTAAGGACAAAGTGCAAAGCAGAAGTCATACAAGAGAATGTCCAAATCCATCTACACAGACAAATACTTTATAGCGGTGGTGTATGCTCAGATTAAGCAAGGCAAGCAGTGCTTGACCTGTCAGAGCTAAAAATGGACCATTATGACGGCGAGATAAAGACAAGTGAGATGTCAAGCTGCTCTTGACTCAGCATCTACCATGGTGAGATCAGTTATGATACTGGATGCATGATTATGTAGTTGAAACTGGACTGCACATTATAAAACAACTTCAAGTTATTATTAGCTTCAGTGTTGTCCTCTCAAGCACTGAGGTATCATGATGACACACAGATGGAGGAAATACTTACAATACAAACCTGTTAAAGTAAGAAGCTGTGGTTGTGTTTTCATTAAATGTGAGCAACAGTATAAGTAATACTTATTCACATGCCAGCCAACACACAAACATTTAGAACTTACAATATGTAGGTAATTACTCCGATGCTCCTGGAGGAGAAGGAAACACAAGACACAGAGTTTCAGGAGCGATTCCAAGTAAGCAACTGGACTAGTTGAAGATTGAATAAGTTTCTTGGATGAGAGGTGAAATCTTCAACTAGTCCAGTTGCTTACTAAGAATCGCTCCTGATATTACCATGACCTGGATGACTGAGAACCTTCACAGACACAGGACACAGAGACATGATTTAAACCTTTTCATTTGTTTTCACAGTTGAGTTATTCTGTTGTGCCAAAAAGACAACAAGAATGCTAGTGAGAGATGCTTAGACCATGTTCCAACATGTCAACAAGAGAAGAATGTACTCTCCCTTTAGGGGGGAACACCAGTAAAGAGATACTGAGAATACCAAGAGAATACTGAGAATATGTGAGCAATCATGAAGTGTACCGTTTCTGTTGTAGATGTGCATTCTAATGCAGAATACAAAAAGCTCACCACATATCAGCTGCTGTGCTCAGAGGTTTACCATCGATCAACTCAGGAGCTAAAAGAGAGAGAAGGGAGTACAGTGAATTTATGTTGAGGCCTAAACATTATCAGAATTACTTACTTAGTTTCATATAATTTTATTCATTAATATGTATTAAATGATTACGAATAGTTTATCCTCTTCATTTCATAGCTTTTTGCTTGGTCGCGCTGCTTGCAGTAGTGTATACTTATGTAAGAGCATAGGTCTTCAACAGGGGGTACTGCACGGGGGATTGCAAACTCTTTCAAGAATGGGAAAAAATAAATACTTTTTCAGCTGTCTTCTCTTGCCGAGGTCAAACTAATCTGTAACTAACACTATTAGAAAGTAGTCTTAAAAAGTTCTCGAAGCACTTTAAACCATAAGTAATTTTTCCACATTCAGGTAGCTCATTCGTATAATTTATTTCTCTATCGCATCAAATTCACACTGTTTGCACAGCTGTCAGGGTCAATTTGGGGTACCTTTCTTTCCGAAGGACACCTCAACATTACCCAAAACCCAAATTACACCATAAATATTACATTTCATAATATACTGTATGTAGCTTAAAGGATTTAATACTGGATACAAGATGACTCACACTTTGCTGAAATGGTCACTCTCAACGTTTGTGATGTGGGGGTTTTACCTTTAGAAACTGTAAGTTACAATCTAGACCATGACTGTTTTCCAAATGATTGGTGGTTTCCTGCAGGTACCATGTGTATAACATGCAATGCTTTCACCTAGTGATAGTGTTAATTTAGTCAAAATGAGCATTGACATTTTGTGTTGGACCCTTTAGGTTTGCTCTAGCTGATGTATTGTGCACATATCAGCATATCGTACTAGCTAAGATTTAGCTAAGTATTGAACGACAGAGAGAATAAGCAAATATACTTGCTGTTTTAAATATTTCACTTAATGTGCTTTACTTGTGTGTGGTGTTTTAGTTTTAAAGAGCCTAAAAACAACTGCCTCAACTAGGAAGCCTTTGCCTCTAGGAGGACGCTGTTAGGACTTCATTCTTATTTATGGATTTTTTATTTGTTTATATCAAAGAGGTATGTGGTGCATATTTATGTACAATTTAATGTCATAAGCAGTCTGCCTGTTAACTTACAACCAAAAAAAGCATAATCTGAAAGAGAATGAAAGAATAATCAATCTTACCAATGTACTGTGGGGTGCCACTTGAGGTCCTGTACTCCTCGTCTAGATGAAAACGGTGGGCCAAGCCGAAGTCAATTAGTTTGATGTTAGGATTTGGTGACACTTTGTCTGACAGCATGATGTTTTCTGGCTGAATGGAGAAAATAGTTCTGTTATTTTGGAAGACCGAAGTTTTATGTTAAAAAACACTGAATTATACACATACTCAGTCGTATTTCTATACAATTAAAACACTGAGGCCAGTTCGTGGTTACCTTGAGGTCAAAGTGGGCAATGCTTTTGCCATGCATGAATCCCAATCCCTCCAGGATCTGCTTCATGAAGTAAATGGCCTCACTCTCCAACAGGTTCTCCTTCTCAGCAATGAAGTCAAACAACTCCCCTCCACTAACGCTGACAAATGTCAAACAAAGGTGTGTGTTATAATTGAATGTAGAGGACATGAGCAAGCAAGCAAAACACACATTATTCAATAATACAATCGTGGTGCATTAAATGGCTTAGTGGATTGTTCCTGTCTAATTTTTGTTATAGAGAGTCCTCCTTTTATTATCATCAACAGTGCTATTTTAATTGTGCTCTGTTTTAATCATTATGTTTACATGTTCTGGCTGTTGATAGACAATCCGGAGTTAATTAAGATAACATTTAGGCAGTGACTGACTTCTATGTGCTTTTCCTGCTATTACAAGTCAAAGTATTTTTTTAACACACCTTCCAAATCTCCCACTGTGTAACCTGCCATGTATGTGGACATGCACACTGGAAAACAGGCTAGAAAAGGAACTACTGTCAACTCACAACTCCAGAATGAGCACCACTTCAGCTCTGCTTTCAAAAACGTCTTTTAGGGTCACAATGTTTGGATGTTGTAGAGCGTGGAGGATTTCCACTTCCTGCTCTACACTGCTCCTGTCCAGACCCAGACGACTGCCCGCACTTTTCCGAATCTTCATGAACTTGCCTGCCCAACAAGTCCCAGAGGCCCGCTCACAGACCTGTCGAACCTGACCAAAGTGCCCACTGGAGGGGGCAAGTACATGGGTCACACTGTTCACCAAACATGAAATACAACAATAATGTCCTGTATTGAAATTTGGCACTTTTGTTAATTTCTTTGACGAAGGTGGGCTGCAGAAGCTCAGAGAGATCCCATGGCAAAGCATTCTGTCAAATGTAGATTAGATTAGATTAAATTAAATCTTTATTGATTCCCGTAGGGAAATACAGGAATGCGTCAGGTTTGAAGCTTTGTGACTTCTCATGTATTATGACATCAGATATGTCCATTCTGTATATATATTTTTATATATTTTATATTATATTATAAATTGAGGTGCAGAAAGCCTGGAAAGGCTTCCTATGAAATAAGTAGAGAGAGTAGTAGAGTGAAATTGGACGACACACAATAACTTAAAACTTTTCCAATGTTCCCCTCTGTAAGTGTCAAGGCCTGGTAATACATGGGAAATGTGGATTTGATGATATTAAAAAAAAATGTGGGTTTATACTTTTACCCACAGTATATTTTTTTCATATTACCCACAGGGGCCTATTTAGCCTATAAAAATCCTAAAAAGGAAATGTTCTCATCACAAATACACTTTGCCTGTCACTGTAAGACCATGATAAAATTGTTGACCGGCCTGCTGAACTTAAAAACAACCAAAAAAAAGTATTACCTTCCCAGAACTTCCCCAATCTCATATAGGTCTTCCACATTTTCAGACTTGAAGACTGCCATGTTGATATGACTTAATCCCCCGGGTCCTTTGGTGGTCCAATGCCTTCTATTTCACAACTAACATGAAGTGGTTCATGATCCTCCAAATTCTGGACCTAAGTATGAGAAATAGATGTCAGAAAACAGAATAATGTGACTATTGATTATTTTAAAACACTTTAACTATTGTCCGGGTCTTTTATATTTTAAGACCCCAGCCTTGCTGTGTTGTCATTTCCTCAGGAAGTGAGAAGGTGGGCAGTAAGTTTCTATGAGAACACAGAAAAACCAACTTGTTCATGGTTAAGCGATATATGTCCACATTGGGAGACCATTGTTTGAATGTCCACTCAAGAGTATTTTAAATCTGGACATCACCTGGCCATTGGTAGAAATCCTCTCTAAATGTTATGGGTATGGTATACAATATACAATACGATAAGTATAAAATATGACATTATCATTTACAAATACACATTTCAACCAGTCCAGTTGCCTACTTGAATCGCACTTGATATTACCATGACCTGGATGACTGAGAACCTCCACAGGCATCATTTACAATATATTCTTTAAACTATTTTTTTAAGTAGTGTGACAGTCAGAACAGACAGAGAACACATAATTTCCCTTTCAATGTATTCCTCAAAAACATGTTTTTGATTTATGATTTATGAAATTTAAGTTTTAATGTTATTTAGCTTTTTTTCTGGTTCTGGTTAGGGTAAAAAATATTGTTGTAAAATACTTTTTTGTAGTAATTATTATTTATTTTCATTAATATAAATATAATAACACCTTAATAAGACTCCTAGCTGTTTGTTCAGGTCCAAATTATCTGCAAAGGGGTCTTGCGTCGCCCCGGTTGCTTTGTGCAAGTGATCATATTCCTAGACCAAAGGAGGATGGGCCATGACCATGGGCCAGATGGTTGTGACCTAAACCTGCAAGCCCCAAACGCAGAGGTGGCCCCTGGTGCCATGGTACAACATACATCACATCACCACTCTACCTCAATCACTGAAGCAACTGTAAGGTGTGGGGGGACAAAAGCAACGACCAAGAAACAGGAAAGAAGCAGACCAGGCCAACACAAAAGAAAGAGATGTCAGATCTGCCTATGCAACAGTGATAGTTTTTAAAACGTTTTATTTCCAAATTTTGAAGATGAAATCATTCTTGTGTGGACCAAAATATAACTAAACAATAAATATTATAAAAGTGATTATTCTTTACCAAAATGACAGCATAAAAATAACAATAATGTTGCAGTTAATTCAACTATATAGTTAGCATGTCATAGAGCCTTACACTTACAGGAAGCATTTTGCTAGTTATATTATATCTGCACGTTCCCTTTTTACATACCAAACTGGCGCAGCGCACCCACTGCTCCTGTGGACATGGGGAATGTAAAAGTTGTCGCCAGGCACGTCTATATATTTTCAGGGGAGAGAAATCCCACCACGATACTTCCGGAAGACCACAGCTATCTTAAGCGTATTATTAAATGATGTCACTGTAGATGCCTACATATATTTTGTGACTCTCACTGCCTGTTCCGTGTTTGACTCTATACTACAGCAGTATGTGATCACAGCCACGCTCAGTCTTCTGGGTGACACAATGCATTGAATGTATTAAGACAGATATGAATACAGTAAAAATCTAGCCTATTTTTCGGACTCTGACCATCGTCACAAATACATAGGTAGTATATCAACATGTAGCCTGAGACGGAGCACAACTCACCCTTTCGGCTTCCGAGTCAGACGTTCTCATGAACCGCCACCTACCTTGCAGAAGTAAATTCCCCAGAATGCTGTGGGCGCTCAGCTCCAACATAAAGGTGGGAAAACACCCACATACACAGTTTGATGTCATGTCCGATTTACCGTAATTACAAGTTTTGCGACCCGGAGAGGCGTTCACGGCACTTCCTACCAGTGCCTTATGTCGTTCTTCCGCCAATCGAGCTCAGCAGGTTGAACAATGTTTACCCGGAATGCTTTTCATCGAGTATAGTGTATATATCCATGCAATGACAAATACTGTATACAGTAGATGCCAGAGACTGGCACAGCCTGAGCCTGGTTCACCCATCGTCCCTTATCATCCTATTTATTTTTGGCTCCTGACTGCAGAGATATAATCATTATATAAATGGTATATAACATTTCATTATTTAATTATCCTTTTGAAGATTAAGGTGTAGTGTGTATTTGCACGTGCTAAAACGTCCGTATTTCCGCATCAACAACTCATGATTAACATTTTTCTTCAACAGATATTCTTAATCTAATTTAGTATTTTACCCTACACCCTACACATGATACATACAAAAAAGTATCATCATCATAAGTGATTCATATATAGCCTGTGGGACTTCCAGATCCAGAGTGACAAACTGGTGATGGCTAGAAATGGTGGTGCTCGAGAAACAGCAGAAGAAGACAAGTGGAAGTGGAAGCTCTAAGGGCTGAAAGAACAACTGAAACAGATGTGATGTCAATTCAATATAGCATTAAGGACCTTGCCTAAAAAAACACAATGGGGCAGTCACACCCAAGGACTAAGCATTAATTTTGCCACGTCCATATATACATTTTAAAAGCAAATGAGAATATTAAATACCAATCAATAACCAATGATAAAAGCAGATGTTGCTTTATAAGAATGTGATGTTTGTAGATGTGTGCCCAATCTGTAGGATTATATTACAAAACATTTATATTTTTCCCATTTTAAGCCAGCTCCTATCATCTTCCAGCTTTGACAGTAAGGTCTATAAAGAGCCTCCGCGTTAATCCAGCATGCTACAGCATGAGTACTGACCAGAACTGAAATATTGATGGTATTACTACCGCGTTAATTTCTCTGCATCTAATATTCCTCCTCACTTATAAAGCACTCAATGATTTGGCTTCATCGTGTCTCAGAGAGCTGACAGTAGCTTAATACCCCTATAGATCAATGCTCCCAAGAAGTTAATTTAACTGTTGTATCTGGAGTCTCAGAACATGAATTTACCAGGTTCCTCTTCTGTTTTGGTTCAAGAGGCAGACAACCTCGTTACATTTAAAGTTAAACAAAACACTTCCCTATTTGATTTGCTTTCTCTCTGTCAATGCTTTGGATTACACATATGTGCTTCCATCTTCCTCATTCTGCAGGTATCTTAGACTCCAGTGCTACAGATCAAACATTAGTTATATTCTATTAATATCTACTGCTGTTGTAATAACTTACATTTTCTATATCAATATTGTCAGTTTGACTATGGTCCATTGCTGCTTTACCTCTTACATCTCCTCATAGATATTGTAAATAGTGTAATTTGTCAATTGGCTTTGGAGTTGCAGCATTAATTGCATTTTTTCCCCATGTAGTTTTTCATGCTCCTTGGGCAGCAGATGTCTCACAGTGTACATATAGTTAAGCTCTATGAGGCAAATTTTATCTGTGAATATAAAAACACAATTTGATTGGATGAACTGAAGTGCCTCCATGCTTACACGGGGAAATCCTAAAATCTGTTATAGTTGTTGTTATTCATCAAAAAGTAGGAATGTAAAACCTCAGAAATCAGACACAGCTTTCCAAAAAGTCCCAGTCTTTATTTATTTTGCACAATTTCAAACTGCAAAAACTTATTACAGAGGTGACTGTGATTGAACTGTTCCATCACACAAACCCATGTGTAAATCTGAAGGAATAAGAGAAAGCTGGTGAGGCTCACGCTGCATATAAGAACAGAGACGTTCGTGTACATACCTGAAGTCACAATGATGTGTTTTATCTTACTTTTACTGTTGTTATACTTCCTGACCCGACGCTCTCTTAACAACACTGCTTTATTGAGTACAGTACTTCCCTCTCACCTTTCACCCCAATATGGGTTATTAAGTTATTCAGAGATTCTGCTCACCAAACCCTTTTTCTCCATCCCCATCCCACCCAACCCCCAGTGATGCCTTCTCAGTTCTTCTTGGCCTTTGGTGAGTCATACTTCCTTTTACTGGAGTACCACAGGAGCAGAGGAATGCCAATAGAGGGTAAAGTCATGACACCGAAAGCAGCCCAGTCCAGCTGGAGAGGAATCACAAGGGTAATTAATTCCTGTGCTTTGAAATGTATGCTAGACATACAAAGGATGCAACAGTGACTGTATATTGAAACTACATCAATTAGGAAAAATAAAATACTATATATACATACATATTATAAATGTTGACAATAGTACCTAAGGAAACAGAATGTCCAAATCCAAATGACCAAATCTATAAAAATCTAAATAAATCAACCTTCACGAAGGATTCTTTTTTGAAGCAGAGGTATTGAGTCAACAGAGGATGATGTTTTTTTTATTTTTATTATTTTAGTTTTTTTTTTTCCAATGTATTAAGGGATGCAAACCATTTGCTTTCTTTCATCTATTTGACACTTTGATGAATTGCCCAATACAATGGCATTGTTAACTTATTTCATCAAAAGGTAATCTGGCTCATGATCAACGGAGCATTGTTCCACACTATAAGCCTTATGACATTCTTTGATGAGTGTGTTATCAATATTGTTAAGCTGAATTCACAGAGTAATTATACAGTATGATGTTGGTGTATTTTGCATGTAAATGTATTGGGTATCCCTAACTTCATGTAATTAATTAATGAAGCTAATGGTGATCTATATTTCCTTAACATTTGGAAAAGGATTAAAGCATAGGTTATAATGTCATCATTCTTTTAACACTAATTCAGCTTGATCACAGGAAAGTACACTAAGGTACCTTTCCAAGTGAACACTTACATAATGAGGGGAGAAGCGGCGGTCAAACTCCCTCTGAGCCAGGATGCCTCCCTGGCCGGGGGCACTGGTGAAGCCAACCTAAATGATAGCCAAAAAAAAAATCAGCTCCTTCACAACTCACTTGAACTTCTGCAAAACATGAAGATAATGAACTGGTTTTACCACTACTTGTCCTCCCTCCTGGGCCAGGTAGCTGACAGAAGCAGAAGTGAAATTAAAGTAGCCAGCTTTAAGGGGGCGCAGCACCACAGTGTGAGAGACATTGCTGGCTCTACATGTTCCACAGTTAAAGTTGACAACTTGAGATGTTTGAGATTTTAAGAGTCAAAAGAAAGGCATTTACCTGTCAAAAAGTTACTTCTTCCCTGATCGCATGTCTTTCAAACATAGTACAAATTTTCTGTTAACGCTACCTGTATCAGGAATGCCTTATATTTCAATCTGGAATGGGCATGTACACATATCTGTGCTTAAATCTGATACCAAGCATTTAAAATATAATTATTCTAGATAAACTGCTATTTTCTTTCAATGTCATTTCTTTGATGCTCCACGCTTCCTGCCAATGGCAAGTGCTGTTTTTGGAGCTGTGAAAAAGAGATGATTTACAGAAGTGCACTGCATTTGTTTCAAGCACATCCTGTATTATAATGTAAATGAGAGAGAAACAGACTTAAGCCTAACTATCAAGGCAATCAATATTTAGTGCAATTGTGTTGTGACCCCTGAGACCCCGTGCCATGTCGAGCACAACACTCATGCCCTGATTCCTCTCTCAGGCTCCTCCCACTGGCTTGCAAATACATGACATGAACTTTTCCATACATGTTTATTGCACTAATTAAGGCAAGCAGAAGAAGTTTCATACAAAAAAATTCTAAATTTAAAACAGGTCAATTTTACCCTGAATGTAACAATTAAAAGACCGATACATTTTCCAGGTCAAACAACAATGCTATTTTTAGTTTAGTTTTATTGCACTAGTATCAAATAATTACTTTGTATCAGCAAATGTGCATAGTTCAGGTTTCCGAATCAGTGTGGAAATGTAAAAAGATGGCATCTCTACTCATAATTTTACCTCCTCCTATAATGTGCAGTTGTTTCCTTATCACAGTTACTGTGCAATAGGTTCAGCTTAGTGCTATACTGTTCTGACATTTGCAATGGTATATTATTGTGCAAAAACAAGGCTGCTAATATTGGTTAAAAAATGATTGACTCTAAGACTTATTTCATAGTCCTAGAGTGAATCGAGTATGATTTTACCTGAGGTAGAGGTGTAATGTAATGTAATGTAAATGTTTTAAACTACAACCAACGGCTTCATGTTAAAAACCACAGCAGGATGAGTGGACATTTAGGGCGACATTTAAGTTCAAGGATACGGTGCAATCCTGTCCCACTTGACATTCAACATCCCGGAAACGATTCCGAAGTCTTCAGGAGGAAAGGAATCATCAGAAAGCTCAACCTCCAGAGCAGCACTGTAGAGAGAGACAAGAATAGTAAAAATGGTAATTGGACTATAATAGCCCTTTGGTGGCGAATTAGTGGAAGTGGGCAAGGGGTAAATACAACTCTAATACAAAGGTTCCTGCTTATTGGTTATGCAAAGGGATATACCAATATGCTAATAAGCCAGTCATGTAGCTCAGACAACTTTATAAAATAGATAGCATTTGTATTCTACTTGACCTAGTAGATTGCTGACCTGGAGCCCACATTGTAGATGTTGTACTGTAGGGTGAGATCACGTCCTTCCACAGCATAGCGGTTCAGAAGGGATTTGGAGGCCAGCAATCGGGCTCCTTCTTCTCCTGAACCCAGACTTAACAGAGCAAGGACCACAAACAAAGGCAGCATGTTCTTCATCTAGAAAGAAAATAGAGCATGATCACATACAGTCAGAATTTTACCAAACAAGCGGCCAGAAAGGAATGTAAACATCTCAATCACAGCAGCCAAGCATCTAAGCCCAGAGGAAAACTGGGTAATTTTGGGTGCAGAGTATACATTATATAGATTATTTTCGCTATAACGCGAAAAAGCCTCATTTTAGTCACTTGCCCAGTTAAATCAACCACACAAATAAATGACACACGGCTACAATGAAACGTGTTAAACGACCGGTTGCCTTCAAAGAAAATGGGTCAAATGAGATTATAGTTGACTTTACAGCTGAACTTTGACACGGAGAACAGAACCCGTTATACTTACAAAGTTGAGAGCGTTAAATGGGTAAATAGAGAAGAAATGGTTTTCATTTTAGCTTCCTAAAACCAAGAGTGCTGGCTGTTACCAACGCTTACGTGGACCAGACGAGCATATCGACCATCCCTTTCAGCGACACACTGTCATTAAATAACAGCGTTCTTCATCCGTCTGCACCCGATGTCGTTGATGCTTGGCCAGGGTGAATTTTGTATTTCCCAAAATGTCACATAAGCATATACAACATTGTGAAGTTAAGAGAAGCTGAAATGGGCTACGTACCGTTCTCTGTTTCGCCGAGCGCAGACACTGAAAGAGCTTCTCAGGCGCATGCTCAGAAGCTTCACGCTGCTGTTTGCATGACGTGTACCGAGTGGCCAGGCGGAAGACTCGAGTCAGCACAGCGCGCCACCTAGCTTGTGGGAGGCTTCTTCCTCCGTCTTTCTTCTTCTTCTTCTTCTTCTTCTTCTTCTTCTTCTTCTTCTTCTTCTTCTTCTTCTTCTTCTTCTTCTTCTTCTTCTTCTTCTTCTTCTTAGTGTTTATTGGCGGTTGGCAAACAGCTTTTTGGTGCGTTACCGCTTACGCCTGGACTGGAGTGTCAACTTGCCAATAATACTTTCTATATTATCTACTACTTTCTATATATTTATTTTTCATTTCTGATTGAATTATACTTTTCATCTCCGCCTTGCTGTTACTTATTTCCATACCTATGTCCCTCTTTTTTTATAGTCCCCTTTGCACAGTTATCTGCTATTTCAGTGCCATATACTCCAACATGAGACCTGACCTTGATGCTCCCCATTCCCTGCCCCTGAACCATCTAATAACATTCGTTGTCTTTTTACATTTACCTATTATTTTTCCAATGTGGGTACTCCACATAAACCTTTTGTCGAACCATATTCCCAAATACTCCAAAACTTTCCCTGGTTTGTATTGATTGGAAGTAAGATAAGATAAACTAGATAAGATAGTAATAGATTCTTTCCATAGTTTTGGCACTTTCTCTTTCTCCCATATTTTATTGTATAATTTGAATAACATTTTCTTACCCCTTTCACTGATCACTTTCACTTTATCATGCAGTAACTTATCTGGTCTTTTCCTGGAGTTGTTTTTCCTGACTTCCTTAATACATTTTCTAATTCCGCCATTGAAAACTTCATATTAATTGGGAAGTTATCCGCCTTTCCTTCGTGGAAAGCTTCTCTCTTCCTATTCCCTGACATCTTCTTAATTGTGCTACAGACTCTCTCCAATGGGAGTAGTTCTACCCAGTGATTGACTAGATTTTTTTCCAGTATTCTTCCTTCGCTTTCTTTATTACACTCCTCGCTACAGCCTGTTTTCTCTTATGACCTATTAAATTGTTCTTTATTAAACAGTGTTCTTTTCAAGATTTATTTCGAGTTTGAATTGCTTTTGAACATTCTTGTGTCCACCATGGAACTATTTCTTTCTTTTATTGGCCCTTCTTTTTGGAATCTACTCTTTTGCTGCATTAAGAAAGATCAAGCTTATTTCGAAGTTGAGGTCATTTACAGGTTGGAATATACTTACATTGGGAAGTTTTATTCCAGTTATTGCTTTAAATTTGTTCCAGGTTGCTCCCTCAAATTTCCACCTCCCTTCCATTTCTTCTTGATCTATGTAATTTTCTGTCCCTATGATAACAGATATTAAGTAATGATCACTGCCTATTGTGCTTCCCTTCTCAACTTTCCATTCACTAACCCCGGCTAACAATTGTCATTCCATTGTGAGGTCCAATGCAGATTCTGTACCTTTGACCAAATTCACCCTTGTGCCTGTACCATCATTTATACATACCAATTCCCTTTCATCCATGATGTTTTTGATAATCTCTGATTACGTTATCCTGACCCCCCCACACTGTGCTATCTGCGTTAAAATCTCCACACCAGACTACCCCCCCCCGTTCTAAAATTGAATCCAACTTTTCTTTCTCCAATTGTTTACATGGATCATAGAAATGTATTATTTTCATGCTCCCATCTTTCGTCCAAACTTCAATCGCCATCACTTCCAAATTATTTATGGTAACCAGCTTCCTGTATTTGACTCTTTGTTTGATGAATATTGCACATCCTCCTCAATTTCCCCCTGATCTGTATGTGAGTGTACATGTGTATCCTTGAATAATGAATGTATAATGAATGGGTGTATGATTTCAATTCTTGCCCTTTTGCTATTAAACTTCTTGCGTCCCATTGAAGAATATCATGATATAATTTGTGAGCTTGTCTCTAAGGGCCTGTCTCCTTGATTAAGCTCTGATTGTTTGTTTTTCCCCAGGGTAAATCCCTTTCACATTTCAGTATTTTGCTGCTGCCTTCAGTATGATTTTAATGTTTTCTGTTTTTGTCTTGGCTTGTTTAGAACAATTAATAACACATGCTAAGAACAGAATTAGTTTGTCAGTAGGGATTTCTGTTTGTTTATTCGTCATCACTGGAGTTATCCATTATTTACTTTGGTTGGTTTCTTCCTTTATTTTGCCATCACTCACAATTTATACTGCCTCTGCATATGTTATTCTACCCTCTGTTCTTATTTGTTGGGCTTGAGCTGCCTCCACATCTTCCACACCTCTGTCTCCCTTTGCATACATTAGACATATGTCCATATCGCTGACATTTGTAACATCTGAGGGGAGGGGGTACATATGCTCTTACACTTAAACCGATCTTTATCTTTTCTGGACGTGTGTCATTAAATTCGAGCAAAACTGAGGGACTGTCAACCTTTTCCCCATTTCTAAATGCCTGCAGCTGTCTAATTCCATTATTATTCCTCCTTGGATACTTTTCTTTAAATCCTCCAGATTTTCTCCCATTGGAATTCCGTATATATTACTCCCTTGACTCCGCCTATCTCTCCAAACATTCCTCTCTCTGCTACCTCCTTTTTACAAACTGAATGTAATTTAAGGACCTTGTTTTTCTGTTCTACACTTTTATTTATCTTGTTTTATCAACAAGCTGCCATTTCTCAGTACTTTCGCCATTTCGATATCCCCGAGCAGTTTCTTAAACCCACTTATTGAGGCAGTTGGACTTAGAGAAGCCACTTGATGCCCCATTTTAAATTGAAGAATTATCTCCTCGACTACCTGTTTTTTACGACCATCTTCGTATCTTTCTTCTCCATCCTCTGGTGCCCGTTTCACTGACTGAGACGGTACCACATTACTACCTTTCCCTTTTCTCCCTCCCTCACAGTCCATATTATCTTCCTCCTCCGAGAATCCTGCACTGCTACTTGCCATTTCGAATCCAGTCACAGTCCAGATTATGCTCAACCGCCTTTTCTGAATTCAAATTTGTACGTTTTGTTTGTTTTGTTTCTCCACCTTCCACCTCCCTTCCGTCACCTCCGTCCAACGTCAGTTCCGTTTCTGGGAGGCGATGACTCGTGATGGATGTTGAAGTTCATCTGAGGTGGAAACCATTGACTGGATGTGGCTAGGAATTTAAATATGAAGGACTGAACTCATCAGCAGGCTAAAACAAACACTGTCAGACAATTATATTGTTTGCATCTCTAAAGTAATTTTGTGTTCTAGTGTCTCTGTGGCAAGGGACTACTGATGCTTAATTACTTCTATTGATTCATTAAACTAATGTATGGGCCTTTTAATAATAAAGATGTACTTTTACTTCAATACTGTTTTGACAGTCTATGTATTTATCCACGGCTCTAAATAATGACAGTGTACTCCTCTTAACTAATCAGTACACAATATGCATGTACTTTACTGTGATAATACGCTATCGAATCACACTCCCGTCAAACTGACGTCACTACAGCGACGAATGTCTCCGCTTTATGAGAATACCTTCAGAATAAATGCTTGAGACTGGATTTGCATTCGAACTACGTCGATCAGTTTTAATCCAAAAATAGTACTCTTTTTGAAACTACTCTACTGAAATTGATAATTCCTATTGAGTGTGATTTTCCTGTTAAAATAAGAGGCCAAAAGTGAAAAAAATATCAAGATATTTCACAAAAATATATGAAAAGGAGAGAAGGGTCCAAGAAATTACTACAATTCACTTGAAATCTAGGGAAATATATTTAATACATAAGATGAAGAAAAGAGACAATAATAATGAAGAAAATTATTACATAATTAACATTAATTTACTGCAATGGAGACCTCATAAAATAATTGCCCATACCTGTGCGTATAAGAATGATCTGTCAGCCTCCCCTCCAAATCAATATTAGAGATAACGTTGGAAATGTGAGGTCTATTGAAACTGTCATGAGTTGAGATGTGATTAAAATTGGTGTATCACAAAATTTGGATCTTCAATATCAGAAGAACACAAATATAAAATAATCAGTTAATTTAGGAAATTGTGTTGTGCAAGAAATTGATGTTTTTGGTTGGTTTTTGTTTATTATTTATAAAATTACAATAGAATTACCACTAATACACAATTGTTATATACCTGTGCTCGAACGTGGCTTGGCTTTTAGTTTGAAATGCGCAAACCGGGATTCGGCCATTGCTCACATGTAGCGGCGGTATGAAAAATGGCCATCGTCGGATTCGTTTGACTGTTGGTGCCTTTTTTATTTTAATGTTCAATTTGTTAACGAAGCAACAGAGCAAACAATGCAAGTCGTGGCGATGCTAGCTGGAACAGAAGCTAACGGGCTGTAGTCGGTCTGTTTCCCGGCCGTGAAAGCGGCTGTGTGTTCCCCGAAGCCGATGGGATCCTCGGTGAATTCGGGTACAAAAAGGCGGAAGGTTGCGTATCAACAGAGCGAACAAGATATGCTACAAAGCTACAGTCGCTAGCAAGCTAACAGTTTTTTTTGGAAGATGTCGGTAAACGGTAGCAGATTATCCAGGTAAACTCACACCGAGTCTTTAGGTGGACTGTTTGTAGAGCCTCAGACCCGCTGACACGTTCAGACAATTTAACTCTTAAAACATGCATTTAGCTTATCTTAGCTAGGACGAGTGTTTGGATGTTTTCGCTCCTCTTTCTCCCCATTTCTCTTTGACTGGAGCGGTGTGTGTGTGTGTGTGTTCTTGTGTATTTGACAGGAAGTATATTTAACGTTGCAGCCTTTGAGTGTAAGGAAGCAGAGCTGATTAGTACGTTACCAGGGGCAGTAAAGTGGTCTCCACAGCGCTTCTTCAAAATGTATTCCCTCCTGTTTTTATATAATTTAGTTAATTCATTATTATGAATATTTTTTAATTTTAATGTATTAAACTATTATGGTTAATTCATTGTCACATTCATTCATGTATAATGTAAAACAAAAACGCAGGTAATATGCTCCCATCCCTCCGAGAGACTGACTACCCTACTAAAAGATGAGGCTGTGGTTGTTGTGTGTTTCCTGTCTCTTTGTTTGTGTATTGTTTCTCTTTGTTGATGTTTTTCTAGCCTTATGTCCTTACATGGCTATTGTGTGTCCCTTTGATTTTGATGTATTGTGTCTTTGAGTTAGTTTTGTGTCTTTTTGTATTTGTTTTGAAAAGCTTAGTTGTCATGTTGTCAATGGTTAAAAGCTGACTTTGTATTGGTGTTAATGTGGCTCTTTAAATTAAGGTCTGAGTCCATGACAAAACCAATATTTCTGGCTTAGTTTGTGGATTTTGACATGTGAATTTCAGAAACAACTTTGAATAGTTCTTCCCTATCTCCAAAAATAATGTCCTCAGTTGTATCTTCCTTTAACTTGAAATGTACATTTCACCGATCAGATTGTTTTGTTCAATGCACTTGTTCAGAGTTTGTGTAATGGTTTATAATCATCTGGCAATACGGTAATATACATGTGTTTGTCATCAGCAGACTTACGGTAAAATCTTTTGTTGAACAGAAGGTGCCCCAGGGTGGAGCACTGGGGTGCTCAAGGTAGTGAGTAAACACGGGGGCAACATACTGCACTTGATGTGAAGGCAATGACTGCCTGTCAAATTTTCCAAATTGTGTCAATTAAGGCTGCAAAATAGAGCTGGACGATATGGCCAAAAATGTATATCACAATATGTCTCTTAATTTTGGCCCATCTCTTTGCTTAAGTCAGCTGTTGGTTGTGTTGGGGTTGGTGGTGATTCAGTGGAACTGCTTTAGTTGGTGGAACAGATTTGATGGGTTCCTCCTGCTAGTTTGCACCTCTCCGGCACATTTTTCACATTGAAAACTTGAGATTAGCAGATCTTCCATAGCCAAACCAATACCACACCACTGAATTAGTCTTTAATTTCTTATCAATTATTTTGTCTACTCGTCATCACTTGTGGAAGCAGGTTCTGTCACATTTTTATTGCGGTCAGGGCTACTCATTTTGTAGCTAACACGAAAGTCTGAGCAAGCAGCAAACTGCACCATTAGGATTTAGGAATTACATATTTTTTGAGAAACAGCAGCCACTGCCTTTGGGTTGTTCTGCAGTTAAGTAAAAGTGTACTTTGTCATCTTCAGGCAATAAGAAGAAAAGAGGAAGCGTTTTGGCTGACAACATCTTTCTTTATGGAGCAGCATCGGGAAGACTTGAACTGAGACAGTGTAAACCCTCAGCCAGACACAGCACTGACCGAGCCTCAGGATGGCGAGCAGGAGGAAAGCCACCACCCCCTGCATGGTGCCTCCTCGAGAAATGGTCACCATGGACCAGGAGATGGAGGATGCTGAAGCGGAGGAAGCAGATGACAGTAATGGGGAGGTGACAGTCTCCACAGAGATTTGCAGCTTGTTGGGGGAGCGAGTGGAGGAGGCAGATGTCAGACAGGCATCAGACCAGTACCTGGACCATAACATGGCTGAGGGAGGATACGAGTGCAAATACTGCAACTTTCAGGCATCGGAGCTCAACCTGTTCATTATGCATGTGGACACAGAGCATCCAGATGTCGTCATTAACACTTCCTATGTCTGCATGGAGTGTGACTACCACACAAAGAGGTAGACAACGTTTATTGCTGTTTCCCTGTTTATGCCAAAATAGAAAAAGAAAACCTCTAAATGAGCCTATACGACTAAGTTAAGTCTCTTTTAGCTTCCAGGTAGCAAAACGTAACCGAATTTGTAGTGATTAGTGATTACGATAGGCCAATTAATTCAACTGTGTTTACTGATCAGTGTGAAATGTCATTGGAGCAGGTTGTGGTAAATATTTGTATCCAAAACAAACAAAATCCTTTGTGCACCCTGTTTCCTCGTAATCGATTCCCTTTTGTAGAATGAAGCAGGTTGGTCGTGACCTTTTAACCCTTACCTGTTGAAGTTAAAAAAAGAAATTCAGGACCATGATGTTTGCATGTGTATTATCTAACCTCATTACTTTGCTTTCTATTTTACTATGTCCTATGAAATACGTTTTAATTCTCTTTTCTAGTTATGACACACTGCTGGCTCACAACGCTCACCTGCACCCAGGTGAGGATAACTTCACACGGACGATGGTGAAACGAAACAACGAGACCATTTTTCAGCAGACAGTCAACGACCTCACCTTCGACGGCAGCTTTGTCAAAGTGGAGGACGACGATGGGGAGGAGATGTCGCACAAAGGTATCGCCCTCAGTAAGACGCCAATCATGAGGATCAAGAGCAGACTGGAGGCCAAGAAGTTCACCATTTTGCATAAAAAGGCCATGGACGACATTATCAAAGTGGAAAGTGATGATGAGGACGATGATAACCAGGAACCACACACTCTTTCTCCGGTCCCGACAAGCCCTGCAGCTGTGGCCCCTTGCCTGATCCCTGTCTCCACGCCAGTGCAGGTTCAGACCATCGCACAGAGCATCATGGTGAACAGCCCCAACATACTGCAGATTAAAGGCAGCTCTGCTGCAGGTGGTGGTGCCACAGTGCTGCCCCCAGGGACCTTGGCTCAGGTTCTGTCAGCCCTGCAGCACCAGCAGAACAATGCCCAGACCCAGACTCAGCTTCTTATCCCCATCAGCAGCATCCCCACCTACAACACCGCCATGGACAACAATGTCCTTCTGGTCAGCGCCTACAACAGGTAACTCCTCCCTGGCTGTTATTTTGTCACACCTCTTGGCCATGCCTACAAGATATCAAGATTAAGTCTTTGTGTGTCTGCTTCAACAACACTGGCTCTCACTGAAGATGACATGCACCTAAGAAATGTGTATATTTACATTCTTTCTTAAGGTAAATGCGGTGGTTTATTAACAATCAAACAGGAACATTTGTCATGGACTTACTCTGTGATTATGTTGCTCATTGTGAATTAACATTTGTATTGCGTTTTCTTTAAACAGTTAGAAGAAATGACAGACTCTCTGATTTTGCATCGCAGGTTTCCATATCCATCGGTGTCTGAGATCATGGGCTTGTCTTCTCAGACTAAGTTTACGGAAGAGCAGATCAAGGTCTGGTTTTCTGCTCAGAGGCTCAAACATGGAGTCAGCTGGACTCCGGAGGAGGTCGGTCGTCTATACATCACGTTTCGTCTGCACTTCAGACATTTGTCCCTTACATAAAGTTTTTCATATGAGTTTGACTGTCAGAATGCCCTTTCACACTTTTCTCTAATTTAAAAATAAAGGAGCAGATGTTTAGCCTTCTAACAACATTGGTTTGAGTAAAAGTTCCAAGCTCAAGTGCTGGCTTTAGTAAAAAACATAATGGACTCTATTGTACATTTTTAATCAATCCATTTTATTCCAATTATCAAGTACATGCTTCACTTATAATTAATTCTTTCTGCAGGTAGAAGAGGCAAGAAGGAAGAAGTTTAACGGCACCGTGCAGACTGTCCCACAGACCATCACAGTCATCCCCGCCAACATTGCTGCAGCAGCCAACGGCCTGCAGTCAATCTTCCAGACATGTCAAATCGTCGGGCAGCCAGGCCTCGTACTTACTCAGGTGACTGGTAATGGCAGTACTGTGCCAGTGGCCTCTCCCATCACCCTGACAGTCGCAGGTGTCCCTGGCAACCAGCCCAAAGCTGCTGAACCATCAACACCGGAATCAAAGACTGAATCGTCAGCCTCTTCCGCTAGAATGCCGCTCAGTTTCGACACGGCAGCAACGAAACCGAAGAAGTCCAAGGAGCAGCTGGCGGAGCTGAAGGCCAGCTACAGCAGGAGGCAGTTTGCCACAGAGGCAGAAATATCGCGGCTCATGCAGGTCACTAAACTCTCCAAACGAGCAATAAAGAAGTGGTTCAGTGACACACGTTACAATCAAAGGAACTCAAAAGATCACCACAGTGTCTTGCTGGGTGAAATATCTTCAAGCAGAGCAGTGTTGTCAGAGAAAGACAAAGTTGTTGGAAGAAATAGCAGCGGAAGTCTTAATGATGGCAACAACAGTGACAACACAACCACCATTGTTATAGACTCCAGTGACGATGCCAGTGACTCCTCCCCGACTTCTGCCAGCGCCCCGGGGTCGTCTGGTTCTTTTAGTGACCCACGGGTCAAATTCCGCCACGCCTTCCCTGACTTCACACCACAGAAATTCAAGGAAAAGACGCCTGAGCAGTTGCTCATCCTGGAGGCAAGTTTCCAGAAATCAAACACACCCTCAGATGAGGAGCTGAGCCGGCTGCGAGCAGAGACAAAGCTGACGAGGCGCGAGGTGGACGCTTGGTTCACAGAGAGGCGTAAAATGTCTTCAGCAGGGCAAGCAAAAGACGGCGACATCGACGGTGACACCGAGATGGTAAAACCAGCCACCATGTCTTCATCTTTGGCTCAGGAGAGGCAAATGACTCGGCCCCTTAGCAGGAAGGCAATTAAGAAGACGGCAGAGCAGCTCCACATCCTGAAGAAAGCATTTGTCCGCACACAGTGGCCAACAACGGAGGAATATGACCAGATGGCGGAGGAGAGTGGCCTGCCGAGGACATACATCGTCAACTGGTTTGGAGACACGCGTTACGCCTGCAAGAACAGCAACCTGAAGTGGTACTACCTCTACCAGAGTGGCAAGGTACTCATGCTTTATTTATTTTTACTCAGCATGATATAACAGATATGATATGAAATGTTCAGTATTTTGGTTATGAATAGAGTAGCATTGTTGAATTGGTTAAGTCATGTTGTCTACAAAAAAATGTAATGGGTTTCAGGCAGAGGAGGCGCTGAATGGTGGGGCCAAGAGCCAGAAGAAATCTAGGAAACGTTTCCGAGGTTGGTCTCGGAGGTCGCGTCGGCCCTACCCCTGCAAACGTTCCCTGCAAGAGGACCCTATTGCCATCAAGGTATGTGTGGGTGTACACCTGTTTGTTGCCCTACTTCACTAACGTTGTAGACGCATTGCTCAGTAGTGTCTGTGTAACAAGATCTAGTATTCCCTGCTATTAATATAATGTCATATTTGATTTTGATTTTGGAATCTTTTTTGTTTTTCTCAAAATGATAAAACTATTTACAAACCTTGTAACCCTAAAAGGGTGGATATGCAATACTGTATTGACTACTGCTCACTCATAATTTACCACAGTGAAGACACACAACCAGAAATGCTTCTTAATATATGGTGCAAAAACATTGCAGTATACATTCTATCATTGGACCAATCACAGATATTCAGTTAATATTACGTTGAAGCTGTAAGCATGTACTTTATTTTCCTCACATAAACCAAAACTTTCTTTATATAGTTTCTTTTTGCCTGTTTATTTTTTAAATAATTTTTCCCTCTACAGGTACAGTCCGGCAAGACGTTTCTAAAGGACTACTACCTCAAACACCAAATCCTTAGTGAGAAAGATCTGGACGAACTGGTGACTAAGTCCAGCATGAGCTACGAGCAGGTGAGGGACTGGTTCTCCGAGACAGCCAGGAGGGTAGAAGAGGGAAAGGGGCCTTTCAGTGACGAGGAGGCCGAGGGAGATGAGGGAGATGAGGGAGAGGAGGAGGAGCGGGAAGAAGAAGAGGCTCTGGCAGAGCAAGGAGACAGTGAGGGAGAGATGGAGGTAAAAGAACAGGACGAGGAAGCCTCAGATGTTGACTGTAAGGAGGAAAAGGATGCAGAAGTGGACAAGGTATGGAAGGTGGACCAGGAGGAAGTACGGAAGGTGGACCAGGAAGAGGTCCAGGAAGAGGTCCAGGAAGAGGTCCAGGAAGAGGTCCAGGAAGAGGTCCAGGAAGAGGTCCAGGAAGAGGTCCAGGAAGAGGTCCAGGAGGAGGTCCAGGAGGAGGTCCAGGAAGAGGTCCAGGAGGAGTTCCAGGAGGAGTTCCAGGAGGAGGTCCAGGAGGAGGTCCAGGAGGAGGTCCAGGAGGAGGTCCAGGAGAAGGATGAAGGCGTCAGCCAATCACAGCCTCAGGTGGAAGAGCAGACATGAGCAGGTGTGGCTTTAAATATTTCTCAGTGACAAAAGAAATATTTATTTTATCTGCAAGTAAATTAGAACCAAGTCAAGTAATTGTCATGTTCACCATCAATTCATCTGATTTGTTCAATTCAATGATTAATCAGTTATTAATTAACTGGACGATAAAATAACAGAATAGTGAAACCTACCACCTAGTTGAAGATTAAATAAGGGACATTTTTACTTTTATCAAAGAACAAATAAGGCTACAGTGTCTGAGGCCCAACCTATACCAACCAATAAATCTGCAAATAGTTATATAACTGATTACAAATAATCTCTACTTCCAGGTCTGTGTGTTTTAAAATGAACAAAATAATTTTCACTATTCTGTTATTTTAGATGATAGATAGGTTTCATCATTAAAAAAAAAAATTGTAATAGCTAAAGTATATATTTTTTTTATTATCACATTTAATTACTGATTAATGCAGTGAGCAACACTGTAGCATGTGTTTACAGAGTTAAGTCTCTGCAAACTAACTAGTAAGTTTTAGTTGCAGCAGAGGTTTTGTATTAGTAGAAACTGACTCAAAGGTTTTTAATAAACAATGGCAAAAGTAAGCTCCTGTTTGCTTGGTCATTTCACATAAAATTCAAAGAATCGAACTAGCTGTTGATTCACTTTCGACTGATTAATCAATTTATTGTTCAGTCTGTCAGAATTACACAGTGACATTTACAGAAGTAGATTATTTATCCAATTGTTTTTCGGTTTAATCAGAAACGTTAAGTGATTCCATATGTGAGGATTTGTTCATTTTTTCTTTGTTCTTCTTTCCTTGTTGTGAATTAAATATCTTCAAAGTTTTGACCAGAGCAACATAAAGACATTTCACTGCCTGTGTCTTATTAGACAGTTCATCCAACAACAGATATTAGGCAGATTAATCCAAGTGAATTACCTATGTGTCAATAAAACCAAACTAAAAGAGTCAGTGAAGCAAAGAACACTTAGATGTAACATCATCAACCTAATTGATTGAAACTCAAATGAAGAAAATGAACCTTGATATGGGGAAAACACATTTCTACAATCGGTCAGTCCTGGACTCTTCATGATACTTTGGCCTGGACTGTTAGTGATTGTCAGTAACATGAAGCGCTCAGTGACGTCAACATAATAAACATCTGGTTCTTGTCAGGGATTTAAATTGCATATCTGAATCTGAACAGCACAGAGTCATTTTGTTGAGAATGAAAAGGTTCAACATTAATATCCTTAAATCCAAACTTGTGTTAACACGCAGAAACAGTCCTGTCTTCATCTGATGGTGTTTTTATTTTCCTTTATTCTTCAGAATTCAGCGTTGCTTCTCCCACTGTGGGGACAACAGAGGTGGCATACTTCTATGTCAGTGTTCTGCAGCTGGAGGGGAAGGACCCAAAGATGAACACAGGAAGCACAGACTGATCATGTGATACTTAAATGTCGGGTTCATGACTTTGGGTTTATCTTTGGGTCCTGATGAAGCTGAGAAGCACTGAGATAACAGAGCTACAGGAAAGGAAAAAGCCTCAGGACTAAGTTTGTTTTGGCTGAATGGGACCAACTCATCGTTAAAGACCAATCAGTAAGTTCCAGCTCTGCTTCTGTTCAAACAACAAGCCTTTTATTGTGGTGAGAATTACAGGTCTTCTATTTTGGCCTGGTATGTTACCTTTCTTACAAAAGAAAATCAACATTTTAAGGCAAACTTTATATAACGGATAACAAATCTAGAACATTTCTGAGAGGTGAGACCTTGCATGTTTTTGTTCAGAATAATAGAGGAACCAATTTTTCAAGGGTACATCCTCTTCCCAACACAACGGTAAAAAACTTTTACTCTTCGAAAGGAAAAGGTTTTGAAAACCAAATGTTTTCTTTGTGAATATAAAGCTCCAATTGGTGCCATCTTGTTTATATATATATATATATATGTTTTAAATAAATAAAATAATCAGTGCTGGATGAAATTACACATTAAAGTTTTAATTCTTGTATTTTTTACAAAGGTTTGATGAACTTATACCATTATGATAACTTGAGTCCATTATAGCATTGTTATGCTACTTTTGTGTTCTTGAAAATGGTGATGATTTCCATGTTTGTAAGTGTTTGGGTTCATTCAATTTCAATGACATCAGTAGAGCCTTGATATTTACCTCCAAACACAAATTACTAACAGATGGACGTGAAACCACATACGTGATAGAACAGTGAACTTCTTAAAACGAAATACAACTTAATTAAACCATTAAAATGTCTGATCAGAGATAGGGACTTATCCCACAGTGCAAGTAGAATGGAGGTTCATCTCTAGGAAAATCTGCTTTAAAGCCCCAAAACAAGATCAGCTTTTTTACAGTGGCTATCAATAATCAATATTGGTAGTCTTGATGCATTGGCCAACAATCATTTGGCAGATGATTTGCAATATGTACCTGATTTTTGTCCACCCCATTTATACCAGAGAGGGCAGGTAAATGACAGTACCAGTGTGTTTTTATGAGTGAGCTCCTCCCTGTTTAATCAACCTGAACATCATTGGCTTCATGGAAGATGTATTATGGGAGTGCTTAATAGTCAACAAGGTGTTCCTTTTAAAATGCAAACTGACTTTAGGACTGTACAGAGGACTTTATTTATAGACCATCAATAATGATAGATAAATATGGGAACATCATGGTCACTCCCAGCTGTAAATATTGCCTCAGTATGTTTTTATCACCAAGTCTGCTTTGATATTTGTTTGGTTCATTTAACATCCGCTAACATATAGGGGTGGGGCTCATGACCTATACTGTTGCCAGCCACCAGGGGGTGATCGAGATCATCTTTTATCGGGAGCTGTCATGTCGCACATCTTTATTTGCCGTCTTTGTCCTTTAAACAAATACTGTATGTGGTACTTCAGACTCAGACCTACATTGAAATGTTTGGTTTATGTTGGCTTGATATTTGCTTAGATTTTTCTCTCCGGTCTTCTGAGGCTTCTTGAAAGGCACTGTGGGATAACATAGAAATTGCTTTACACATCAAAACAGAAATCACAAGCAAACCTTCAAGAAATACAGATTAAATTATGTTCTTTTGAATAGATTTATCTGTTACACTTCTCTCATCCAAGATCTATTCTTCTCAGTAGATGGATTTGAAATGCATTTGAACCCAAATACTGTTTGTGTGCTTGTCCAAAAGAAATAAACAAATAAACAAAGGCATGTTTGCTCTACTTCAGGAAACGGGCAACTTTACCTCAGTGACTTAAGATACAAACTCGGTTACATTGTGACAGTTATGCTTTACTAAAGTTTTTCTTGAGCATTTAGTAATATATGCATGGAAATCCAAGAATCAACAGTCAACTGTCTTTTTTAGATGCTATTTCTTTATTTGTCCTCGCCAAAGTAAGTGAATCACTTTAAAGAAAAAAGGAGGAAACGTATCAGTGCATCTATTTGCTCCAATACGGGTGAAACTAAAGTAAATAAACAAAAATCCTTCAGCTTTTCCATAATAATTCTGACTTTTTTAGGGACAAGAAACCACAAGCACTTGGCTCAGTGCCCTCTTTAACTTTCTATATATGTGTGTGTGTGGATGGGAGGGGGGTATGCTTTTCTGCTGTTTTTCCTGTGTTTTTGAAGCATGTAGGATCCTGTTAGAATGTGTCACATAATCTCTAAACAATCGGTCTAGAGATGTGAACAGTTTTTTTAATCATTTCATGAGCAGCATTGGATTCTGATATGAGCTCTGTAATTTTTGCAGAGTTTAACCTTTCTGTCATTTCTTTAAATTGCTTTAATAGCCAACAGTTGTGAGTAGTTAATTTATTTATTATCTCTGGACATTGATATTGTTTTTTCGTCTGCGAGCAAAAGAAATAAAAAGTGAAAAACTGCTTTGATCCATGTGCTGTTTTTTTTCCAGACTCATTTCCACTTCTTTGACTCACTTTTTATATTGAGAAAGCTACACCTCATAAAGACGGGTATTAAGACGGAGACAAAGACAATTTATTTATTCATTTTATTAATCCCTGCATGCACATGCATTGTGAGAACACACAATCAGGAAATTACTTCTCTGCATTTAACCCATCTGGGCAAGTACTGCGATGTCCACAGAGAGAGTGAAGGCTCCAGAGCAGTGAGCTTCCTATTTGTCGGCGCCTGGGGAGCAGATGTTGGAGGGGGGTAAAGTGCCTTGCCCAGGGGCACAAGGTTGAGTCTTCGAGGGGACAGCGGGATTGTATTGCAGCCTCTGTTCCAGGTTTTTATTTTTGAGATCGTGGTTGGGGTTGTGGGGGCCTCTAACCAGCGACCAACTGGTATACCTTTGGTTATATGTAGAGACAATAAATATGTGTTATTTATCTGCTGCTCTGATGTGCTTATTCTGAAGCAATTAGATTTAAATGCAGTTGATGATGGACCTGCATCACATCAGATAATCATATTCTAATGTAAAATAGTGTAATTATAAATTATTACTTACTTTTTTAAAACTTTAAACAGCAGCAATGGATATGTATCCCATGCTGAGCCTCTGATGACTGAATCATTCAAAAATATTCTGAGCCATCGCCAAGTTCGCCTGGTGAAATGCCATAGAAACCAGTCTGACCAGTACATGGAACATACTGTTCTCCACCAGATAAGAACCAGTACCTTTGCATTCTTCACTCCACGTTAACAGCTACCACATTTCTACACTGAGTTTCTCCTTCTTGAGACTTTCTTTTGGTTTTACTGAAACCACATTTGGGATGAATTATTTTTTCTGTGAAGTTGCCAAATACATTTTTGGGAGCCATGTTGTGTCTGTGTGGTTGTTGAGGGTCTGTACTTGTTTTGTCAGCAGATGGCAGTGTGAGCTCAACAGCTCCCCCTGACTTTACTGTAAATCATGTAAGGCTGGTTGGGGTCAGGTAATACATGATTTGTTCAAAGATGTTGGTATTTGCCAGACTTCCAGGAGGTTTACAGGCTGAGAATGTGGTGGCTTCTTTTTTTTTCTTTTTACCATTTCTCTACTTTTTTTGACTTTCTTTTTTAAAGAATTGTGTGATTAATGTCTTTTGCAACATCGTGCTCTGCCCAATTTTGTGGTGTCGAGTTTCCCTAAAAAAAAACAGTTACATGCCACAAATGGTCTGGGTGGGACCTCTGTGAAAACACAAACCAACCACTGGCCTTGCAGGAGATAAAAGTCAACTGTTTTTGAAGAGAGAAAATGAAAAAAGAAAAGAAGGCAGGGATTGAAGAGTTAATCTACACAAGGCCCATCTCTATCAGGGGTGGGACCTGCTCCCATCCCTAATCAGAGCAGAGAGTATTTCATGAGAAAGAGGATGAGGAGGAGAGGGAGGAGCTGATATCGGAAGGGAGGGGAGGAACAGTAGAGCAGGAGGAAAAGAACAAGAAGGGAAGAGAACGAGAAAAGTATAGTCGTCAGGATTGGTGTAACGGGTCTAACAGAGGCGTGTGGGCATAACCAAGAACCCTTTCACTACTGACCTACTTTTACTAGAACACAGTGTCAGTTGGTTAGTGCCCTGCACATATAGGCTGGATCCCAATAGATCTTAACAAACATCTAAACACATTCAATGTGTTGATACAAAAGCTTATTTATTATTGTTATATTGGGGACTGAACTTTTGGGTTTCTTTGTGAGCATGTGTAAGAGTGCAGGCGTTGCGTCGAGGCTGCGCTCTTATCATTTTGTTGCTGATTATGCAGCAGAGTGAGCAGGCAAAGCTTGGAGAGTAAGAGGCTGGGCTGGGGAGGGGAGGGGGCTGGGTTTGTCTGTTGCTGAAGTGGGTCATTTTGAGGACAGCTCTCCTCTCTTCGCCCCATCTCTCCCTTTCCTCCCTCCTTCCCACCCCAGCATTATCACCACCACCACCTGACTCCCTCCAACTAACCATACAGACACAATATTGTATTAATAAAGTCTTGAATGTTTCCTCCATTTTGTCACCCCTATTTATATGAATGAGGGCAGATTCAACAACAACAAACTGTGTATGGTAATATGTAAGCTCTAAATTGATAAATCAGTTAACATTATAAGCTTCAAGGAGGATTTACAAAAACATGTCTCAGCGCGGTGTCTCAGCGCAGTGTTCCTATAAAAAGATGATGAATATCTTGGGATAAACATGATAAATTACTGTATATAAGGATGGACAAAATCTCCACTTCCTGTACAAAATGAACACAAAGTATCTCAGATCATTTGGAGTCTACTGTAGTGATTATGGAGTGGAAATGTGGCATCAAGTCCTGCCCACACACCCTCTTGACCAATCATGAATCAGTCTAAGCTGTCAATCATGACGTCTCAGTGTGTTAAATAAACTATGTACACTGCAATATTTTGTTTTGTGCAATATTCTTGTAACAGTTGTTCTGGTTAAAATATGTCAATGCACAAACTTTAATTTTCAATTGCATATACTATTAATCATTGAAAATACTGTATATTTGGATAGTATTGTAACATGCTGTGGACTATGTGTGGGCGTGGAGTTCCCAGCATGCCTCTGGGCAGCCTAAAGTGATGTTGTTTATTGTGTTCGATTGTTTTCATGTTTGTATTGGCAGTGTATGTCGTTTTATTATGATGTCATACTATTTATATAGTCATATAGTTCATGTTTTTTATGTGTTATATAGCAGAGATGTTTTGTGACACCAGAAGTCATAGCTGGAGTACTGTTGATCAGTATGTGCCTGCTATTTACAATGTAATGATCATCAGCAATGGAAAATATTACTCATTCAGGGTGTCTAAGTGGCTCATTGGGTTGATTTGTATCTTATTTGTTGTAATTTATACATCTTTCAATTGCATCTTATTGTGGAGTGATTAAATAAAAGCAGATATATTTGGAATCAACATATTAAAATAAAATCCACTTTTTTTTTATACATTAGTAATTTATTTGGTGCGTAATTTTATGTTGATGTTGATAATAAAATAATTAAACTATTAATAATTCAATTATTAACTATTTAAATGTTCAGCTTTTTCCTTTAAAACACATTAAAAGTGAAACAACACAGAACACTGCAAACCACAACACAATAAAATATAGATTAAAATATGCAAAACAAAAAGAAAAAACTGAACACCCAGATCTTTAACTAAGGTAAATCTTGGAATTTAGAAATACCAAGTGCCTCAGCTTTGAGGAGCTGATTCGGTTTCTTCTGTCAGTAATTATCTGCCCTGCTTTGGAGAAGATTTTTTCAGAGGGGACTGATGTTGCTCCAATGAACAGTCTCCGTTTCATCACCTGGGTAAGACGTGGATAAATTGAAGCCTTGGTCTCCCACCAGCTCAGTGGGTCTGCACTTCTCTGACAAAGGGGCTCATCAATGTAGGATCTCACTTCCAGTATTGCATCTGCTGAGGGATTCCTTCTGGTAGTGTCTGTACTTGCTCGTTCTTCAAAGAAACTCCAAACAGCAGATGCTTGTTGCCCCTTTTGTTCACCCTCTTCTGCTTCTTCTCCCTCTTGGTCCCCTGGCAGTGGAGTTGGTTGGCTGGATCTTGCTTCTGCTGCGGTTATTCTCTGAAGAGCTTCATCCACCGCTCTGTTGTCATTAAAGACCAGCTTCTTGAATCTTGGATCAAGAATGGTGGTTTCAGAGAGAACAGCGTTATATTCCATTCTGTGGAACTTTCTGTCCATGGATGCACAGAGAGCATTCACCAACTCATTGTCTCAGCTGCTCAGCTGTCACTCTCTGCAGACCCTTGCACAGGATTAACATTTTGGAGGCTGTGACATGGCTGAAAGAGTAAATAACAAGTTTCAAAATATTTTTTTAATTCAGCAGTATATTATTATTTATGATCATGTCTATTCTGCTTTTCATACCAGTAATGCAACAAGAACAAGAAGAAGAACAACTACTACTACTACTACTACCCATAGTAATGCAATAACATTTTCACACTTTCACCTGTCTGCATGGATCTCCACAGTGACCTGCTCAAATGGCTCCAGAACAGTACATGCCTCCTGTAGTACCTCCCATTCCTCTTGGCTCAGAGGGTCGACCAGTGCATTGATAACTGCCAGGGTAGAAATGACTGCATCCTTGGACTCCAAAATCCGTTTAAGCATATGAAAGGCGGAGTTCCATCTTGTGATACATTCTTGTTTGAGCTTCAGCTCAGGCATGCCCATGTGTTGTTGGGTAGATTTGAGCTTGTGTGTGGCTGTTGTGCTCCTGTGGAAAAATTCCACAATCGCCTTCACTTTGTCCACAGCTGGCTTCATCACCTTCAAAGCATCTCTTACAACCAAGTTAATTGTGTGTGCAAGACATGGGTGGTGGGTCCATTTCAGGATTTTAATTGCTTTTGTTATGTTAGCTGCATAGTCAGTAACACAGCAAACCACTTTGTTTTCCACATCCCACTCTTTTGCCACTTTGAGCAGCTCTTCTGCTAAGTTCTCAGAAGTGTGTCTTTCGCTGAACTCAAAACAATCCAGAAGACAGGACACCATTTTATAATTTTCAATAAAGTGACACATAACTGACAAGAAGGATGTGGTGGTTTGAGATGTCCAGCTGTCAGTTGTTAGACAGACTGCTGTGGCTTTTTTAACCCTCTCTTGAAGTGATGCACGTTCTCTGTCATATAGGCCTGGGATGATTTTTTGGGAGAGTGTTTTCATGCTTGAAATTGCATACATAGGATTCAGTGCATGAATAAACTTCCTGAATCCTTTATCATCCACAACTGAAAATGGTTGGAAATCAAGTGCAATCATTTTTGCCACTTCTTCGTCAATTGAGTTCTGTCTTGCTGGGGTCTCATAGAGCTCTGGGTTGGTTTAGGTGGTTGTGGTGGTATACTGCATGATGCTGTAGATACTGCAGCAGCAGCAGCAACAACAGTTGCAGTAGACACACTGGCACCTTCATTAATATCACACTCAACTGACTGTTTTATCTTCCCATTGCACTGATGGGTGGACAGTTCTCAGGTGCCTTTACAGGTTGTTTGTGAAGCCAACTCTATATGATATTCTTTTCTTGCAGACTCTACACTCTGCCTTTGTATTGTCAATAAAATTGAAATGGTTCCAGATTTAGCTTCTTTTCCTGGTGTCACTCATTTTCTTTACTATACCTTTCTAATGTGTCGATGTTGTCTCTTCTTGTTGCCCCTGGGTCTCTTTCTCTCTGTCCCTCCTGCTCTGTTCGTGTGCTACTGCTGCTGCGAGTGTAACTACCGCCCCTCCCCCCTCTGCTCAGCGCAAACACAAGGCACAAACACATATTGACCAATCAAGTGCGGCACTTTTTTTTTAAGGCTGGTTTATCTCTGCTGCTGTAACTCTGCAAAAGACAGACAGTGAAGTTTCATCTTATCTTATCTCTTCTCTTAGTCTTTACATATTAGTTATTTAACCTATCATGTGTGCTGTGGTGACATTTTACTTGAATACATGGTTAGCAGAACCTTGAACTTGTACAATATTAAAAAGTCTCAACTGAGAATCCCCATCTCTTGTATCTGAATTTAACTTTCTGTGGTTGTCATGATAACATTTTTTTAATATATTATACTGCTGACCTGCTGTCCTCACAGAAGTAGATGAAGTTGACCGTGACCTGTTGAGTTCACTGTATAATTAACTCGCCCTTCACCTGCTCCCGCCAGCATATGTGATGCATCAAGTGGGATCACATGTTTGGGACTGAGGGGCTGATGTGGACATTGATTCAGGAGGCTAATTCATCTGTTTATGACATTTTTTCCTATCCACGTCGATGATATAAAGTTCTTTTAAACTGAGGCCTGCATTTGACTGCTATCCTAAAATAATGGTTTATTTTTAAATGTATATTCTAATTTTTCAAAAGATAGATATATCTTCGACAAAAGGGAAAAGTCATAATTCAACAGGCAACCACTTACATTCACAGAGGTGTAGCAACGGGACAAACAAACTAGGCAATTGCCTAGGGCCCTGAGCTAGAAGGGGGATCCCACAGATGGCTATTTACATAGGTCCACAGCAACAACAACCTGAAAGCCCCTTAAATAACTTACCATGAAGAAGACACTGCAGTGACACATCGGGGACCCCCTTATATGGGACCAATGGTACTGGTGCGCTGTAAAAAGCTTTGTTTTTTTAATTTTATTTATTTTTTGCCTGGGGCCCCCATAGTGTCTTGAAACATTCTTGAACATTTATCACACCTCTCATTTAATTGAAACTGATGGCATAAATGACATAGACTTTTCTGTTTCTTATTCTTCCACAGTGCGACCTTCCAATACATGCTTTTTTCTGATTGTTCATCACAAGCTCTTTGAGTTAAATATCTGATTCTGGAGAAGCTGCTGATTTGTTGATTTATTCTAATACCCTTTTTTTTGTTTCTAAAATGTCAACGAAAAATGGAACATGTAAAAGCTTAGTGGCAGGCCAATTTGGAAGTTACTCGGCTGGCCAGATCAAACTGCACAGTTTGCCCTAGTTTGGACACACCTGTGATAAACTATAGGAAATAATGTAAATAATGCTCCTCTGTTTCTTAATTGAGAGGCTTAATTGCTCGTCTGCTGCTTGATTGGTTCAATTACTGTTTATTACTAATTCAAACCATGAAGTTTTTTCTTTTGAAAGTGTTCAAACTAAATGGTTGCGCTGCTCCTGTGTGTGTCGATGGGGGTGATGCTCAGGTACGCAAATGTGCTTATTGAAACATGTGGCGTTAAGCTTAGTCTGTTTTATTATTTCACCCTTCAATATTTTTTTTAGTTTTGAAAGTTGAAGGCATTACACTACGCACAATCCCCAGCTACTGTTGTAGTGCCGTTTTTATGATTAAATTATATTTGTCCTACAATCATAAAATTTGATTAATGAATAAACATTTGATTAAATGATTGATCTTAATTTGCTTGTAACTATGCATTGTAATAAATGTTATGGCTGCATCAAATACTACCTATCTACCCTAGTTTTTTCAAAATAGTTGTAGTAGTTGACCCCTGAGGAGCGACGCATCTACTGTGGCCAACTTGGACATTTTCTAGCCTTCTGCCTGGTAAAACAGTCGGCCTCATCAGTGAGGAGGGCACTGCTGAGACAACTAAATTATCAGCATCTCCGTCCCGTCCTAAACTGCAGGTCACCTTGCTTTCTTTGTCTTCTTCTTTCCCCCAGGAAGGGCTGGTGGATTCTGGCTCTGTCGCAAACCTAATGGATTATGGACTGGCTGAGAGGCTGAATTTGAACTACCCCAGCCTTTGGTGGTGAGCGCTCTGGATGGTGCACCCTTGTGTGGGGTAATGCATTATACACAACCAGTCAAAACAATATTATCCGATCACCGCACTGAAGAGATCTGTTTTCACCTTTATCAGGCTCCTCAGCACCCCCTAGTACTGGAGTATCCCTGTAACCAGGCAGGATTATTAACATCATAATCCACAGATAGACAAAACAGGATTATCAAATGCGGTGCAGGTTGCGACACAACTGTTTTTATGACGAGCTTCAGGTCCCTAGCTACAACCCCAACCCTCAGGTCCCCAGCTAACAACCCAAAACTCTTGTTCAGCTCATCTTCCCAGTCTGAATGCAATGACTTCCCTGATTTTACCCAAATTCCCTTGTGCTGTCTCTACTTCAAGGAGTGTTTTAACCCAGCTAGAGCCACTTCTTTGCCCCCTCACCGTGCCTTTGACGGTGCCATTGATCTGCTGCCTGGAACGTCCCCTCCTAAGGGGCATCTGTGTTCTTTATCGCCTCCGGAGATGCAAGAAATTAAGAATGACATAGAGTCATCCCTGGCAGCTGGTATTATCCGGACCTCTTTGGCATGTGTCCCAGGAAAGGGAGGTCAGTGTGCCATCGGCCATGACCTTAGTCCTCTGCTTGGCTCAGGGCCTGCCAGACTCTGCTAAAGACCTGTTATAAGAAGGCTGCTGATCGGCGAAGGACCCCAGCTCCAGAGTACCAGGCTGGGAAGAGGGTCTGGCTTTCCACGGAGCACGGAACAACTCGTAAGTTGGCTCCTCGCTTTGTTGGTCCATTCCCCATTTCCAAAATTATTAATCCTGTGGCAGTTACACTCAAGCTTCCCAGGACAATGCTTGTCCCGTCAGGGAGAGCGCCCTGGTGCCCTCCTCCAGACCCCCTCCTCCCCCACGGGTCGTGGATGGGTACACCATACAAGCACAACTTTAATTCATCTTTATTCTTATTCCGTATTTTTCTGTTTCTGTACTGTTTATTCTCTGCTGCTGCAACGCTGCGTATTTCCCCTTGTGGGACAATAAAGGAAATCTTATTATCTTATCTTATTTGCTTGGTTATGACACGCAAATAAGTTAATACCAGTGTAGTTACAGCCTGCATGGCCACACATGTCGACCAGTTTAACACACGGAGACATGCGACACATGCGACTATGTAATGCGCTGCGATGCAACATATGTTCGCTCCCAGGTGCACCGTTTGATTGCTTTTCCTGCAAGACTGAAGAAACTTTCAAGCGTTTTATTCTTTGTTTTTGTAATAAACCTTTTTGTTAGCAGTGAAACTACACTGAGCGATCAGTCTTCGACCTAGAGGAATCAAAGAACACGACAGGAGACATGTGCGTAACTATACTGTTTTTTTTAACTGTACTGATTTTACACTCGTCGCAAAAAACGACAACATTTAAAATGAATGGTCCGTTTCATCAATCAGAATTCTCATCATTTATGTGGACAGGAGAAAGTATTTCAGCCCCTGGGAATTGTCCTAACCTTCTCAGAGTTCATCAGAATATTGTAGTGCCGAGAGACGGGAGTCGGAGGCGGTGTAACAAAGCTTGCAGCCATATTTTTATTACACGAAGGAAACACAGTTGCCGCTCTCATGTTAAAGAGCGAGCCAGAGAGAATGACAACCTGAGTGCAAGTGTCAGAAGCTGCTGTGGAGGTGAGGAGGACTGCCTCGGGCCAGCGGGTCGTCCGGTCCACCATCGTGAAAAGGTAGGTGTAACTGCTGGAGGGGGGAGGCAGACCCACAAGGTCAACGTTGATGTGGTTGAACTTCCTCTTAGAAACAGCAAAAAGTTCAAAAGGAGCCCCGGTGTGGCGGTGCACTTTAGCCTGCTGACAGGCAACGTCCTTCTTAAGTCCATACCACACAAACCTTTGTGACACCAACTTCACCTGACAGCTTCCTGCCGGGGTGGGAAAGCCAAGTCCATCAGTTGCTTTAAGTCCGACCTGCATGCGAAGGAACTCAAACAGTCCAAATGGCGTGACCACTGCTGTTTTTGGGATGTCGGGGGCGGGGGACTGAACAGCTTACCAGGTATGCAGAGAAGTCCTGGATGTGAGGGACAGGGTAGCGGTCCGGTGTAGTGTCGTCGTTAAGGCGCAGATAGTCCCCACACGGCCGCCAACTGCCGTCTGATTTAGGGACGATAGGGAGTGGCGAAGCCCAGGGACTGTCCGAGCGATAGATGATGCCCAGGCCCTCCATGTTAGCAGACTCTGACTTGACTATCAGTGTAGTGCCAGGGAGTTGGAGGCAGTGTAACTGTGCTTGCAGCAAAAAAAAATTACACGAAGGAAACACAGTTACAGTGTTACGGACAAGTTAGTTCCGTGCAGAAAATACAGCAAAGTATTTATTGATATCCAATAATCACCAATATACACACAGATGCACAGTTTTATGTCCTTGGCTGGCGTCGTCACCCAGGTAATGTGGGGTTCTTTGATTCCTCCACGTTGAAGACGGATCCCTCAGGACAAGTTTTACAGGATAACAAAAACGGTTTAAAAATTGAATAAAGGGGGTTTGGTCGACGTCTCTCCAGCTCCAAGCCGGGCAGCTGAAGCGTCCCCTAGTGTGGACCGAAGTCTAAAATCTAACTTATACAGCTCCATAAACATCTCTTTATGAGCTTGTAAATAATATGCTAAACATTCCTGATCATATAACTGAACACAACAACAAAATACATCTATATATCTTTAAATCTGATCTGGTTATTTAAATATTCATAAATTGTGTATTTGTTCAGTTTTGCATTAGCTGAGGGCCTTTCCATGAGGAGGGATGCATATGGCTTAAAAATACCCAACAGTAACACACAGAGGTTTATGTATACTGTGTATAAATATATTGTATATGGTGCTGAGAACATAGGGGGTGTAACGGTACACAGAAGTCACTGTTCGGTTCGTACCTCGGTTTTGGGGTCATGGTTCAGTACGAGTTCAGTACAAGAGGAAGAAGCAACAAAAATCCTAAATGCATAATTCTCTGTACAGTAGTGTTAGTTTCAGTAAAATATAAATGGCGAACACAAACTCATATAAGCCATATTGTTTACAATGGCTGAATAACAAAACAGCAAAAAGGTTCAAGAAAATCTAAAATTAAAAAGATGGCTTGAACAATGTATTATTTGTTATAAAATAAATAATAAGAGAGTGTTTCAATCACTTGAGCCTAGGGGCAAAATACAAGGTAATACAAAACTGTGTAACATCTGATGTCAAAACAAAAAATGTTAAATATACAAACACAAAAAATAAAAATATTAGTTTGTCTACATTGTTTGTGTGTGTTGTACTGGTGTTTTTTAACCTGGTAACTGGCACATCTGGGTGATTCCCTCTAATTTGCATTAGCATATTTGACGTTTTCGACATGTATAACCAGGGGTGCACATCACTTTCTAAGTATGTTACTCAGATGAAAACCACAAGATGGTGTTTCGTACACGCCTCGCATTTCACCGGATTGAAATGCACGGCGTAGGTGCCGTCTCGACCCGCTCTCAGAACCAAAAACCAATGGCCATTCACAGACTTTTTTCCAGTCAGTATATTCGTTGTCAGACTACATCGACCAAACCGTGATGGTTCGGGACGAATACATAAACTGTTACACTACAATTGCACACTCAAAAAATCATTAGCTGTTGGTGATGTACTGCAGACAATCCTGTCCAGGTTTTGTGAGAATAGCAAAATCTGTTTCCATACAGAGCACAGCTTGAGGTCAAACTGAGGACAGGACCAAGAGAGAAACTAATGACTAATATACTCATCTCCTCTAATGCAGATGTAAACAAAAATAGTGGGTATGTGTATGTGTCTGTGTGATGTGGTGGAAATGCAACCTGCGTGACGGGTCTTCCCAGGATACAAGGCAGTCAGCTGAACATATACACCGGCTCATGTAGTCCAGCTCTCATATTTGAGCGAATAAATGGTCCTAGCTGGCATGTGTGCCCTCACTTTGGCTATATGACCCTATAAAAAAAATGTAAAGATACTATGGCTCAAGCCAGTGAGTGTCACCTGCTCAGAACAGGCATTTATATACAATCACTCCTGGGTCTGAAAATCATCTGCTCACCGCCTCTGCCTTTCAGTTAAGTGCGCCACTAAACCTACTCGCACATACTCTCCACCATCGCAAACGCATCAGACACGCATAAGAGCACAAAAACACTGGAAATAACCCCCCCAGTCTCTCAACACGAGTGAGTGCATAGCCGGCTGCATGTCCTCAGGTAACCTCTCATATGCTGCCTCGACACTGCAGCTTTAAATAGAAATGCCTTTATCTGCGTGAGCAACTGGGATTGACTGTCAGAGAAACACCTTCATCAATGACTGGCTGCTTCCTTCAGGCAACATGTGCACAAATCTCAGGCTCTGCAGGAAAATGTTTGCCGTGTTAAGGTTGCGCAACAATCCAGTTGATGGCATTCATGCCGTTATAAGGGAAGTTGGAATCATCTTAATTTATGTATCAATTTGTCTACACAAAGAAAAAATAAAGACAAACAATTAGAACTAATTACATTGACATCACTGAACCGAAGAAGATAACTGGTGTCAGGAATTTGTAAAGCGTCCTGGAAACCGTGTTAGAGCAGTTCACAAAAACCACCTGCACCAAAAACCATAGCTAAATGCTACATGCTGACTACTTCCAGGTGCCCACACCCAATGCTGGAACTGAATATTCGCAATGAAGTCCCGAAATGTTTTTCTAAAAAGCATTGAGACTCGGGTTGCCAACCCTCCCATATTGGGGGGGACATCCTGTATATTGAACTAAATAGGTTTGTCACATACGGGACCTCCCTTCTCCCATATATTGACTGATCTGAGATCACTTGCTGTTTCACTTACCAGATGAGGCGGGAGGTCCTGGGGGATGATGGAGCCCAGGAAGCGGAAAGACTGCACAGTGTCCACTGGGGAGTCGCAAAGGGTAATTGTGAGGTACACAACCATCTCCACTGTCTTGGAGGCGTTGAGAACCAGGTCAAACGATGGTCAGACTCCCAGCTGTACGCTGATTAATCTCCGTCAGAAATGAGGCTGATGAGAGTGGTGCAACGGCCCTCCCTTGTGTGGGTAGAATATAAACTTACTTTGCTGTCAGTTGAAGTGGTCAAAATGCTATTCATATGATCATGTTTATTAACACAAACAGTAATCAGAATTTGGTGTCTTTACATTCTTTCACTCAAATAATTCCGTTTTTAGATATGAGTGCCTCATAATAACAACTAATGTATATCTGTTTGTGTTGTTGAATAGGTACCTGTGGCAGTGGGGCGTAGTTAGTGCACCGGCTGCATGTGAATGGTGGAGACTGTTTTTGTTGGAGGACTGTGTGGAGCCTTGTGTTTTGTTTTGTTTGAGGAATGTGTGGAGCCTCTTTTTTTGAGTTGCTGTGGCCTTAACTTTGTGTTTAATTAAAAGCTGTTATTTGACACAATCCTTCGCCTTCCTTCCTTTGAACTTAGCAGCATAAAAGGTCTGTAGGTGTATTCAGAATCAGTGAGCAATGGACTTTCCAAATAATAATACAAAAAATGTAATTAACGTCAAGAATTAATGAATGCGTTAAAGCGATAATAACGTGTTAACTTGCACAGCCCTAATAATAATAATACAAATGACTTCAGTAATAAACAGGAAACCATTAACTGAAAGCTGAAGGTTAAGCTTTTTCAACCTAACTCAGAGCCGCTTAGTCAATCATTGTTACACTTTTACTATCTTTAATTTACATGAAGCTGACCTTTGAGCTGAACCTTTTAAATGTTATAACACTATAATACACCTACATAAAGAGTTTTTTCGGGTTACAGAAAATCCTGTGAATTTCACTGCACAACATGGAAACGTTTTTTGGAAATTTAAGATTTAGGCTATTGTCAGTGTTTAAACAAGGTCTGTAATTCACACGAATGTGATTTATAATGAATAAATCTTAATCATAAATCATATATTTACTTTTTAAACCAGTGTCTACTCAGACCTAGGCCCCTTAGAGGTGTCAAAAAGCAACAGATCACCAGACACAACTCTGAAAGAAGTTAAAGTTAAGTAGATTGTATCAGATTTTACATCAATCATCTATGTATCAAATTATATTTGTATGGCTAATTTACAAATACAAGTGAACACGCGAACTATGTTAATGTCATGCTTAGTGTATTTTCACTCACGTGTCATCACTCACTTCCTCTTGTTCTCATTCCAGATCACTTTACTAATTCACTTTGTATGCTTTCCCACAATAGTCAGCACTGTCATTTTTTGCCCGCCCTTGATTGTTTCCAACAGTTCACTCTTACCTCATTTATAAATAGTCCTTGTCATCCCCTGTCCCGTGCCAGTTGGTCTTGTGCAATGTGTCAAGCATTTCAGCTAGTCCTCATGGTCTTGTGTTCAAGTCATGTTTTCCACGTTAGTGTGAGCATAGAAAGTACAGATAGGTTTGTATCAGTAGTAAGCATAGTTTAGTTTATTAATGGATTGAATGAAATGATCTGTTTTGCCTTAAGAAAGAACACCTTTATTAGTCCCATAATTTTGTACACACCCTATAGACAGTCTGTTACACAAACAATCATATACAAATACATGGTATTTATTTTGTAGTGGTGTAGAGGGGAGAGATGTTAGGGTGAGGTGGCTGCCGCACAGAGCACAGTGCCAGGAAACAGTTCGGGGTTCGTTGCCTTGTTCAGGGGCACCTGGGCAGTGCCCAGGAGATGAGATTGGCACTTCTCCAGCACCAGCATCATCTCCCTCCAATGTTGGTCAGAGTGGGATTCGAACCAGTGTTGTCCAGTTTCATTGGCCGGCCCAATTAATTGAGCACTGACATCATTGACAGGTCATCTGCTGACCTCCTAAGCACACAGGTGAATAATGATCTAATTTAGTATACTAAGTTATTACAGTGATTTAGCTGAATTCTCTGCCCAGTAACATATCTTGTGATTAAGGTGAACTGAACTTGTAATCTAGCTGTAGACTAATTATTAGTAATATTAGTTATTTGTGACAGCCCTTGGTCCTTCAGCACTCCAATGTTTTGTGACACTTTCCATTTTGGAGGTAAAACTGAATACACTGACAAAATATGAGAGTTCTGTGATCAGTTTGCTGCTCTTGTTTGACTTAAATTATCCTGGATGGCAAACTGTCGCACTGTAAATTCATTCAACTTAATACTGCACTTTATCCAGATCATTCTTTAAATACCATGGCTCCCGAGCACCAACGTGGTCGGAGCCAGGGGTCGCCCAGCCGGTCGTCCAGCTCCCCCATCGTGAACTCGACCCACCCCGAGAAACCACAACCCAGCGCGGATGCAGCGGTCTCGCCCTGGCTATGCATTCATGGAGAGCGATGCGATGCTATGCTCCGGTGTGTGTTGTTGGCGGGTAAGCAATAGTGTGTTGACAGGTGGACGGTGGTACACAGAGTCACTTAGTGACAGGGGACTGTACGCATTCCATATTCCAGCGCATGCGCCCCCGTTTATACATTTGTCGAAAAAAAAAAAAAAACGACTAAATAACATAACATTCTTCAGATTCTTTCTCCACTTCTTTGTCCAAACTCCCTCAGTTTCTTCCTTTTTCTCCATTTGGTTGTTTCTCAGTCTCCTCTCTGTCTATATCTCTCTTTCTCCCTTCCTTGCTCCCTCCCTCATTCTGCTTCTCCATCTCTATGAAAGGAGGCCCGTTACACAATTGTATTGAGCCTATTGAAGTCTTTGGAGCACAAAGACTGTATTCAAACCTTTGTGCTATTTTCCAGGAGCTTGGTTCAGCACATAATTTCACTTACCTTATCTGCTCTGTGTGTGTGGGTGTGTGTGTGCTTGTGTGTGTTGTGGCAACCCAGGGGGTTTATGAGGCATAACATAGGTTTCTTCAGGGTATTCTCCACTTTCCTGTGGGGTACAGCAGAGAGACGGGTAAGTGCTGGTGATTACCTGCCGATTCCAGGTTATTTAAGGGAGTGGTTTGGCTTTGTTTCCTCCAAAAGCTGGTGTTCCTCTTCAAGGTTGTCTGTCGCTCTCCCTTGTGCTGCCTGCTGCATCAGCTCCTCATGCAGCTGTTTCATTTTAAGTGTGCTGTTGATTGCCTGATCAGCTGCAGGTGTGTCCAATGCACGGGTTCTAGTGGCTGCAAAACACTGAACAGGATAAAAAACACTGTCAATCACCTCTCCCAGCCTGAGGATCCGGCCCCTGGGCTGGTTTGGCTGGGCTGGGCTCCCTGGTTTGCCACAGTGTGTGTGTGTGTGTGTGTGTGTGTGTGTGTCTGTGTGTGTGTGTCTGTGTGTGTGTGTGTAGGTAGGTGTGTGTGTGTGTGTTTATATGTTTGCCTGTGTTCCCTCTTTCACCTGAATACAGATCCCATCCAAATCAGCAGAGAACCAAAATATGATGGGGGTCTAAACTGTTGAAACAATTATGATCACTGCCATCAAAGGGAGAAGGCTGTGGATTTAGGGTGTAGTTTGACTTTAAATGATGAACATGCAAAAGCCCACATACACGCACTCATGCACGCACACGCACAAACGCACACACACACACAAAACCATGTAATTGCATGTGCAAGCGCATTTTATTCCTCAACCCATTGATGTAAAACAAATGTTGTTTTTAACCTCAGATTTAAAAAATTGGATGTTTTTAAAGTGAGACTTCACAAATAGAATGAAAACCTCACACACAGTGCCAGCAAAGTGTGTCTATTTAGTTCAGAGCTGAAATGAAAGCGTTGTCACAAGAACAGACACTAACACAGATTTATGCTCATCGCTACTCTCAGTGTGTGTATTTATGAATATGTATATACACATACTTGATACATGTGTGCAAATGTGCTTTTGTTTGCTCCTGTCAGCTCTGCTTTTTTTTCAGGCCATATTTGGACATAAGTGTCAACGTTTCACTCCTTTCTTGCTGTCATGTTTATTCTCAGATGTAAACCTTTACATTTCTCTATCATATTAACCTAAATTAACAACACAGAGTGGAGTGCGCACACCTCCTGACTCCTCATTAAAGACGAGTCTGTCATAGTTAACGAAACTGACAATTTTTCCTTTACATGCTCCACCCGGCAACGAGTTGCTGGAGCAAGATGCAAACTCCCCTGATGCAAACTCCCCTGTGTAAAGTCTGAGAGTTGGAACAGCAGCTGCTGCATCAGGAGGCAGATCTGTGTACACATGTGTGGTGCCGCAGCAATGTTATATAATGTTCTTAGCATTTTGTTTTACACTCAGAGGGGTAGCAGATGCTAGCCACTCAACAAAGTCAAAAGCGCAGCCGGCCTGCGCTTTTGTATATATATATATACAGTATATCAAAGTGGTGGGCAACGCATTAACTCATTAATGCCGTCAATTATTTTATTGTGCGTTAACTGCTTTTTTAAATTTTATTTATTGTTTTAAAGTTCATCTCTCACTGGCTCTGAATATACCGGAGGGGCGGGATGTTGATTAGTATTGGTTGGTTGATCAGTCACTCATGCGTCTAAACCAATGAGAGCATTTGGGGGGCGAGGCCTAAGACTGCTCCAGTACTCACATGGAGGAGACTCAGAGCAGAGTGCATTTCTCCATACAGTTGGAGGAATGGATAAATGCAGTTAATGTTGTCAATGTGTAAATACTCAACCTGCATCACTAAACTGTTATTATTATTTTATTGACTTAGATTCTCACTCAGGAAATCCATAGCAAACATGGAATTCACAGACTAAAAGTCCCCTGCAAAGTAAATCCCAGCTGTGTACTTTTTTTTCTGCTCAACCACTTCACCTCACTCTAACACAGTGGTTCTCAACTGTACTTGCCTTGATCTCACATTTTTCAAGGGCAAGGAAACTGATTAATACATTTGAACTTGCTGCTACTCAGTATTTGCTGGTTTTATATTTCATTTGACTACATAAGTGTTACTGCACTTTTCTTCATACTACTTTCCTACTTTTAAAATAGAAGTTAGCAATTCATTCGTTTTTAATTCATTATTGAATGTTACACATAATAATGCAAATGCAGGAAATAATGCAATTATTGAATAATACATTTAATCATTGCCCCAAACTAATATATATATATAAATAATTGTAGAAACACACTGTACACACTCAACACAAATGTATATATATTCAACATTCAAGCTTAAAACCAATAATTTGATGTCTGTAAACCCCTAATAAACACCTATTGTATGTACATAATGCTGATTATGAAGGTGAACATCCTGATAGGTGAAGCTAAGAAACAGAATACATATAAATATATAAATATAAATTGACCAGTAGTCAGTCCCATTAATGAAACACATGGAAATGCAATTTAAAGGATACCAAATTCTGTAAAACCCAAAAGACGAAGAAAAGGGAATAGACTGTTTGTTTCTTCAATGTATGTTTCTTCTCTGGAATCCTCTTGTGTTGCTGCTAAGATGTTTGCTGTTTTTGATGTAAAGCAGGTGGACATAAATATTTTGATGTAATCCAAAGACATTTGAATATAATCAATCAAAGAAAAGCAACCTGCATCTATTAAAATAGTCAGCCTAAAAGATCTGTAGTACCTGCTTTTCCCCATGGTAAGAAAACTTTCTTTCTTTTACTCTCAGGGGTTAGCTACTGTGCTCCATTTACCGTGGTATTTTGTGATCACATTAAAAAAAGACTGAAACTCTGAAAAAAATAAAAGTAAACCAAATTACAAGGAAATGCATTCCAACAGATTTACGGGACATAGGTTGTGCTTTGATCTCGAGCAGAGACAGTGTGAAGAATCTTTTAATCAACATAAAACAAACAAAGCAGAGCAAAGTGATTTTTTTCAAAGACCATTTGATCAGAGTGGAAGACATTTACCCAGATCCCCAGATACAGAGAAGTGACTGCAGCTGTGTAGTATGGGACAGAAACCTTCGATCGGTTCAATCAATGGCATTTTTTTTTCTTGAGGTGCTGCGCACGTCACATGTGTTGTCGTCAGAGTCTTTGACAGATTGGGATGTTGAAACCCATTTCAAGCTGGCTACATCCAAAACCTCACTCCCCCACCATCACTACGACATACACTCACACCCACACACCCAAAGATGCTGAAAAATCAGTAGCAGCCATTTAAGGTGTTGTCAAATGCAATTATAGTGACATCAGAGCACTCAAAATTATTTACCTCCTCTTTTCTCTCCCAGTTCGCCTGAAGAGGAGCTGTTTGAGCTACAGGAGTAGGTCAGGTGATGTTTCAATCTTACTTCACTTTTCTCTACTTTAAAATCGGTTCCTTGATTTGAAAGTACCTGGAACCTGACAGACAGACATGAGTGTGTGTCTATTCCTGGATTTGTGCTATAAAAGCTGTGTGATGTCCCTGCACGTCGGAGGTCACGTGGATTCATCACCCACCCTCTGTTAGTGAGTGAATGTCACCATTTGTCATCAGTTTGATTCCCTTCTTTGTTAAAATTATACAAATGTGTACTTTTAATACATCATCACTTTTTAATATTTTTATTTTTGTTTTGGATCACAACTCAAAGCAAGTATGCATACATTGTACACACATTTAGTTAAATATTTTTACAGAGTGGTCCATCTTTTTTCTTAACAAAAGAACAATACCCAAACACAAAAACATGGGGTGTTCAATATAAACCTCTGACAGTAGAGATCATTAAAAGATTCACACATTAAAACGAAAGAAGGGTGTTTTCTCCCAAATGTCTTCAAATTTCAATTCCTGGAGGCTCATGGAGAAGGTTATTCTCTCCATTACAAATATTTCGTAAATTATGTCATACCAATCCTTTATAGATGGGCAGTTTGGATTGAGCCATTTATTTGTGATTGCTTTCCGAGCAGCTACACTTATTTAGTTTTAATTTTTGTGGGTGTTGAGTGTAAAAGGCCGAAAAGGAGTTCATCCCAATTAAAATACATTTTTGTTCCAAATATAATGACTATTTCTTTGTAAACCTAGAAAGCTAGAAAGTATTAACTTTTTGGCAGTCCAAGAGCACATGGTAATGGATTGCCTCCTGGGAGCCACAATTCCTCCAGCAGCTGTAAGAGCCAGCATGGTGAGACTGCTTCATTCCATGATGTTGAGCTTGATATTTTCCATTGAAATTCACAATAATTTGTCCAAACCTCCTTTGGGATGTCACCATTAGTTTTCCTTTCCCATTTTTGTTGTATGTAAGTGATACTTGCTTTTACATTTTCTTATATATTCTTGAAATCACATTGAGCCCACATTGAATCTGTTCTATGTGAACCCATAAAAATGTTCATTCTTTTCAACGTTTGGAAATCGATGACAAGCCTAACCTGATTAAAAAAAGTACAGTATGAAAATTAGACCAACCCTTATAGCTTGCGTCTAGCTCAGGGGTCACCAACTTTTTTGAAACTGAGAGCTACTTCAGAGTTGTTCGGAGGGCTACTTGTTTAATATAAAATGAATAACATAAAGTTTCACAGATCAACTTTAAATAATGATATAAGTGAAGAAAGTCTGAAATTATTACTATTATCATCTAGCCCCCCAGAAAATGTCTCGTAGGCTACTCAAGTGGTCCCTGCGGGCTACCAGGTGCCCACGGGCAACACGTTGGCTACCTCTGGTCTAGCTTATTTGGGGTAAAGTCCAGAATGGGAACAACATTTCAGGATCTTTATCTACTCAAGCAAGCCACCCTTTGTAATAACATTCAACCATGTTTTCAGAGTCAGATTAATCAATTTATAACATGTTTCTTTGTCAGTCTTTATTCCCCCAATCCTGCCTGAATTGGGACTGCCTCGGACACCTTCAATTTCTTTCCATCTTGCTTGGTAATCTGATTTACACCAATAAAATAAGATCCTCAGCTTGGCTTATATGTAGAGGTCCCTCAAAAAGGGCAGTGCAAGACCTCCCTTGTTCTTGGCTTATTGAAGAGTTTGAAATCGTATTCTTGTTTTTTTCTCCCTGCTAAATATATCGATATTAATTTGTCCCACTCATTGAATTGCCTGTTGGTTACTTCAATTGGAGTCTGAAAAAATATGTAATATTCCAGGCAAGATATTCATTTTTACTGATTCAATTCGTGACTCAAAATTCAATATTGGAATTAGATTTCATCTCTTTATGTCCTCCTTAATATTTTGATTCAACAGATGAAAATTTTGTGCAATCAATTTTGTTGGGTCTTTTGGGATGATTACTCCTAAATATTTCATATGATCCAGATCCCAGTTTTAAAACCTCAAGTTTAACTCAAAGGGTTTGATACGTGAATTAAGATGGCATCCACAAATAATAATAATATATGTCCTTTGCCAAGCATTTTTATGCCAGCTATATTATTTTCCTGACTAACTACCTGGGTTAAGGCCTCGATAAATATGGAAAATAACAGTGGACTATTGGACAGCTTTGTTTGGTTCCTCTTTCCAGTCCAAATGAGATTCATATGTCCCAATTTATGTTTATCTTTGCCCCTAGGTCATTATAAAGTGCTTGAATGTTTTTTATAAACACCTGGTGAAATCCAAATTTCCGGAATAATCTATATAAGAATCCCCAATTGACTAGAATCAAAAACTATTTCCGCGTCAAGGCTCAATAACACTGATAGGATTTTAAATTTAACTATATGTTCAATCACATGTAATGTTCACCAGATGTTATCTTGTGTCTGCCTTTGCTGAAGAAAACCTGTCTGGTCTAAACTAATTATAAAAAAACATGGGTGACAATCTTGTAATCCTGATTCAATACACTTATTGGACTATATTTTCCACATTCAAGTTTATCTTTACCCTCCTTTGGGATCAAGGAAACCATTGCTTCTCTCCACAAAGGAGGAGTTACAACAGTTTTAAGCACATGGTTAAATGAGGCCTTCATTGTGGGGATCAGTAGCTTTCATTTCCGTGTACCACTCAGAGGTAAAACCGTCAAATCCTGCTGCCTTATTAGGTTTTAAGTGTGATATTGCCTTCTTAATTTCTGCATCCATGATTTCACTAATTAGAAGCTTATTTTGTTCTTCCCCCACTTTAGGCAGTTTTATCTGTTCAATAAAAGCTTTCATCTTTGTTTTATCTATGTCAGGTTGAGTTTATATTTTTTTATGAAACATCTCAAATGATAGTTGTATATATTTTACTTCATAATGTTCTGTTTGTAGGCTCCTTTATTTAATAAATTATGTTCTCAGCTTGTTGTTTTTTGAATTTGTAAGCACTTTGTTTCGCAAATCTTCCTCTCGCTTCATAATATCTTTGTTTTGAGAAAAAAAAGGAATGTCATGAATATGAGACCTAAAACAAATTCATTGCCAGCATCTGCGGCATGCAGGCATCCCATCAAATCTGTGGTGACACTTCACTGTTATCATTTTCATAATTTTTTATGTCTGTCCTAATTTGCTGCCTCATTTGATTTAACATCCCTGTGTTTAGCCTCCAGATTGTGTTTTTCTTCTCAGATCAGAATTATAAGTCCATATATACTGGGGTGTGATTGTATAGGTCCATGGTCCTTATAGTGCCATTTGTCACACTATGTAAGACTCTTTGAAACATAAAAAAATAATCAAGCCTAGTACTTAGTTGTGTTCAGATCTCTACATATATCTGAAAGTCCTTCCATCATTAATTAAATGTTTTTGTAGTTTTTGATGTGTCCAGGGTTGGGTGAAGTCTAACACAAATTAGGATGCCCTTGTCCTCATTTATTAATATATAAAACATTTCCTTGTAGAATTTCCTTTCAGATCACGGAGGTGCACACACATTCCAAAAAGCGACCAGAACCCCGTTCAGATTGCCCCGGACCAGAAGAGATGCCACATCTCTGGTAGAGCACTGATTACAGAAAGATGAATACTGATTATATTTCCATCTCTGAAGTTTTCAATGCTTAATTTGTGTAAGATGAGTCTCTTGGAGGAGAGCAGCCTCTATTCCTATTGGGCCTTGCTGGGGGCATGTAGTCTCCTGGTTTCCACGCTTTTCACCGAATGCCAAGTCAACCGGTTGATTTGGTCCAAAAGGGGGGTAGATTTTTTTCACGACAATCAACAAAAGTCCCCTCTCTGCCATGTACACTGTTGCCCCCTCCACCGAGCCGTAAACCTCATCGTAAAAAACTCTTAATCGGCCCAGGAATGGAGTCTGGAATCTTGCGTTTCTTTCCTTGAGCACAGCTTTGGATTTTGCATATTCCCTCCGCTTCCTCAGCACCTGCGGTGTGTAGTAAAGGTCCGGTTGTATCCTTTTCCAATCCTTTTTTATGCCACGCTCTTTTCAGCACCTCTTCCTTCATCCTTTTGCTTGAAAACTTGACCATGATTGATCTTTGCGGGGCTTGTCATGCCTTCCTCAGCTCCTTCTTTCAACCCATGAATTCTCCCATTATCGCATCGAAAATGTCCCTCCATCAGTTTTGCCCCCGTTTGCAACCAAAGCTTTACGAGCTCCAGCAAAACCTATTGGTTTGCCTCCTGCCAAAATTGCTGCCCAGTTGTTGAAGTCCTTTTTTAGTTCTTGTAGCTCCACCAATATCAAGGCCAAGTTAGAATATTTCGGTTCCGAGTCTGAGTCCGGCTGCGTATTGTCCATGTTGCTAATGCTTTTCGTCATGTTCCTTTGTTTATGCGAGACTTTTGTTAACCCTGCTAGGCATATTATATAGAGATAGATAGATGCTTACATGTATTATGTTGTTCAGTTCTATACTGAGGAATGTTTAGCTTATTATTTGCTTTGCTAATAGGACTGCATGTGCCAGTATATAATGAGCTGTGAAGCAACATAATTGGCGTTTTCGAGGACTTTGATCGAGCCTTTTTCTGTGCCTTTTATAACAAATCATTTTTGAATTTAATTTTTCAGTTAATCTTCTATTCTCTGCCTGGAAAAAGAACCACACTTCATCACATGGAGTGGATACATCAGTATGACACTTGCGCTCTATTAAGCATAAAAGCCTCATCCTCAATGAATTCATAACAAACAATAATCTTAACATTTTCTTTTTCATTGAAAACTGGCAAAAACCTCTGGACTACATTATACTCAATCAAACCACCCCCACTGGATATAATTACCCGAAGAAGCCATGCCCTGATGGCCGATGTGGTGGAATTATCCCTGTCAGCCTCATACACCAACACATTATCCACCCTCACGTCCTCATGGAACCATTCCCCCAAAAACCAGGTCAACCTCTGCAATAACACGGCATCCTCATGCCAGCTCCCTTCAGTCAGTTCCTCCGTGTCAACTGGCTTTGTCCCTCACACCTAAAACCCACCTGGACTCCAACCAACCATACGAACCTTTTCAATCCAGATTCAGATCCCATCACAGCACAGAAACCGCCTTAATAACAGTCACCGACAACCATCCTCTGATGAGTGCTCCCTCAACATCCTCATACTTGACCTGAGAGCTGCCTTTCTACCATCAATCAATCCATCCCCCCCACCGCCTTGAGTCCTCCCTTAACATCACTGGCATAGCTCTATCCTGGTTCAAATCATACCTCTCTGACCACCACTGATTCCTTAACATCCCAAAATCCAACTCAGCCACAGTCCATCATGGTGTTCCTCAAGGTTCTGAGCTGGGCCCCTTCCTCTTCATACTTCACATGCTCCCCTTTGGTCACATCATCTGCCACCATGGCCTGCACGTACTGCACTTCCCTTTTTCATTCCCCAAGTCCCATCATTTCCCAATGTCCAATACAGCAACCTGTGATTGCGATTCATCATGACATTACATTTCCGATCATTCTTGTTTTTAATTATACTTCTAAATATCTTGTTTTTATAACAATTTAAACATGTGTAACATGTTATTGTTACAGCATTAATGATTATCTATCCCGATGACACAGGGCAATTATATTCCCTTTTTTTACTGCATTTTAGATATTAAGTTACGCTTATTTTTCTACTACTCAATCAAGATAAATAAAAATACTTATATATACTGTATATATATTATGTATGTTTTCCTCAAACTCAGAGATAGAAATGCCACACCAATCATAACCCCTGGCTTTAACATCCTGTAAAAACTTTGCCTTCATTCAGACATTTAAATAAGATTGCATTTCATCATGTTAAGACATACCACATTCAAAAGCCAACACAGAGAAATCAATGCTCAATCACTTGCAGAATTGACAACTGTAATGCACTTCTTTTTGGGCCCACTGAAATGATCATGGCTTAACCTTTAATTACGCTAACATTTAACATTAAATCTCAGCTTTTAAGAGATTTTATCACACGTAAACACATAATCAGACAGTAAGGAGCATCCAGCCTGGCATGAATGAAATGTAATGTAATTTAAAACACAAAATTAAAAGCAGCATTCTCATATTGGAGGAGCTAGAACCTTTCCATAATTTAATCTCCAGTTTTTTTAAACTTTTGCAACATTTTATGCATATTGCAACATATTCTATGCAAATTCTACTGACATTGTATTAAGCGCTACAATTATTTACCCATCCTGTCTTTCACATGTTGAAGAAAGATAGCATCAGCCTCTTGATACATTGGAGAACTCATATGCAAGAGATCAATATGAAAAATAGAACAAAGCATCTTTTGCTATCAACTGAAAGCAGATTGCTGTGGTTTGGTGTTTTGGGATTGTGTGTTTTTTTTAGTGCAGGCAGATGACTCTACATCTGTTCAAAATCAAAATGCTCACTGTTCAAAGCTGCACTTAGTTTTAGTAAAACTGAGCCAGAGGCGATCAGGATCAGAATTAGTGGTTTAAGAAATGATGTCTTCTAACAAAGAACATACAGTATGATACATACAATATGTGTTTGTATCAGGGTGTGTGGCTGTTTTATGTGTGTTTTGCGTGACCTCTCTGCTGTCGTCACAACTCCAACAGATTTCCAAGAGGCATCCTTGTTTTAAAGACCATCTTTGTTTGAAAAACTGTCAGAGAAACTCCTTCACATCACACTGTACATGAACTAATCCAAACCACACTTTGTTTTCTAAAGCATGAACCAAAAAACTTAATAAATTCAGATTGTGAGGGCATTCAGTTTTTTCCTCCATTTCCTCTGAGATGTGGTCATTTGTTGTGCTTTACAATAGTACTACTTTCAGGTGGTGGTTCTAGCCTTGTCACCTTGCGATCAGGACGCTTACACTTTTATTTGAAATGCACACACAACACCCAAAATTTTACCTCTGAAAAGATGTGTGATTCAATTAAAAAGGGAAATAAGTTTGAGCAATTGCCTGTGCTAAAGCTAAATGAGATTCATGAGACAAAACACCGTTGCAACATCAGGTGAGTTACATCTGACAGGCAAACGCTGATCTATTCGTTCAGAGCCCAGCAAAGCTTTTTCCCCATTCATCCTAACTTGATGCTACACTAAGCTAGCTTATCACAATACACAAAACAGCACACTTTCACAGAGCATTTTAATTACTTATTTCTCCCAAATGGCATTTTAATCTGAGAGCACATGGCTTCACATTTATCATCAGATATAAGCAGCATGACAAGGCTTGTTTGTCGATTCGACTCATCAAATGAGGACACGGCCCCTTTCACACTGCCTATGATATTTATGATCCTCCTGTGGCATCGCAGCTGGGTTGATGAAGGTTTGATGGAGGTCAAATATGATTTCTGGTGCTGGGTGGAGACCCGGACATGACTCTGCATCTGTGGATGAGGAAGCCGAACAAAAATCCCCTTCCACAGTCGAGAGAGAGAGAAAGGGAAGTGAAAGACATTAATAAGTAAGATGAGGAAAAACTATTACATTTATGTTTGGCATGTTGTCATTGATATTTGAGAAAAAGAAAAGTCATCTTTTTACATCGTTTTTCATTTATTTAAATAGAAAGACAATATTTAAAATATAAAATAATGTACCTTTTTGTGTAAAATACAGAAGGAAACAGATTAAACAAAGATATTCTGATATCTCCAACATTTCACAAATCCACCATGTATTCTATATTCCATGATTTACAGCTTCTTCTTCTCACAGTTAACTTCTCTTCAAATGATCTAAAAACAAACTCAAAACTGTATTGAGTGGCTCTGTGTCAAACCTGAAATGTACACACACAAACACAAGTTTCACCAGGCTGCAGTCATTGTTCTATGTTACCCTGGGTGTGTTGCTGTTATTTTGTTTCTCTGCCAAAAGAACGCGATTTGAATAACCGTCAGATGAGGTCACTTGCACCAGATCTTCTCACACGTCATGTTGTCATATTCATTATGGCGTAATAACAGAACACTGAAACTGAAAAGATAAACACTTAAATCAAACTATACATATAAACCAATCATGCTTTTGAGGCTGACTTTCTTTCGGTTGTGGTGGTAGTGTAATTTTTCAACATTATCTACTTTGCATGTCAAATAGATAGTTATAGCTTCATCAATGATATGTAATTAATCATGCGATGCGACTTCTGTTGAGGAATGTGGTCCCTGAACACACTGGCAAGTTTATCTTAAACTGATAATGTTACACGTTTTCTTTATAATAAAGGCTTCAGTAGACAAAAAAAGATCCAACAGCAGTGCTGTCCCTTGATGCAATGAAAGCCTTTGACAGAGTAAAATTGTGCCTTTTGTGGTCTGTGCTGAAGGAAATGGGCTTTGGTAATGGCTTTATACATATGGTTATGGTGCTGTATTCTAATCCCTCAGCAGTGGTGCTAACTGGGCAATTGTCCTTTGCGCTATTCCCTGTTTCAAGATCTTCCAGCCAGTGATGTCCACTGAGCCCAGCACTTTTTGCACTCTCCCTTGAACCTCTAGCCAAAATGATACTCCAAACAACTAATGTACATCCTATTTCTGTTTGTGATAGTCACCACCAGGTGACGCTATATGCAGATGATAATCTGGATTTCATTGAAAATCCCGAATTAATGTATGCCTGAATTGTTTTCAATCTGTGAGGAGTTTGATTGTCTGTCTGGCTTTAGGATTATTGGTCTAAGTCCGCCCTCTTATCCCTAAATGGGAGGAGGTTGACTACTGGCGTATGAGACGCACTTCCAACATGATGGATATGATTCTCAATACCATCTCGGGGCCAAAAAGAAACTTGACGGAAGGAGAGGCAATCCCTACACACTACACTAGAGACTTCGCCTGATGCCGTTGAGCAAGGCACTTGCCCCCCCCCCCCACCCCCCAACATCTGTTTTTCAGCTGTCCACTGCTCTGTGGCGATCTGCCAGAGAGTACATTTCCCCAAGCTTGTGTGTGTTGTGCTGCATGTGCATGTTTGTGTGGAACTAATAAAGCTGTTTCTTATTTCTAAATTTCTAAATGAGCCTGCTAAAATGCTTCAATTTCCACCCAATTTCCCAGTTGTCCAGCACTTTAAGTATCTTGGGTTAGACATTTTCCCATCTTTAAATCGCATTGTAACATACAATTACTCAGAAGCATGGAATAGAATTAGAATAGATCTGGAAAGATGAATTTGCCTTCCGAACTCTCTTCGGGCCCGTCTCTCTATAGTCAAAATTAACACTTTACCCAGGATTATTTTTGTCAGCTTGATGATACCCCTCTCACCCCCTGTTGACTACTGAAACATTCACTATTATATTTCCTGCTTTATCCAGAACAGAAAGCATTCAAGACTGAAATGATCCACTTTACAGAGGAGGAGGGAAGGTGGTTGTCTGGCAGTGCCTAATTTTAAGTTGTATTTTCGGTCATTTATGCTTCGGCCGTTACAATTTTTCTTATATTTGCAGCTCAGATCTGCTCTCAAGGCACATGGTGTCCCAAACAACCTTTACCCGTTCATCCTCTTTATAAATTGTTTACTGTACGAGGGAAAAACATGAGTATGGTGTCCACACTGTATAATTTCTTTCGAGAGCCTTCCTACGATAACGTACTGTTGGACAGAGTATAAAGACGCAAATATATATAGTTTTTAGTCCCTGATTCCAGTTTGGAGGGTATTTGGCATAAAAGAGGCCTCTCGGAATCCTGATCACGAACAGATCCATTTTAACTATGTTCACAGAACATACCTAACACTGTGTAAACTTCACTGCATGAAACTGATAGACGATCTGTCTTGCAATTTATGCAATATGAATGCCCCTGGCACGTGTTGGGTTGTAAAATATTCAAAAAGGAGACGTAATAAGGATGACCCGGAAACTTCTCTCAGTTAAATGTTATTTATCAAAATCTGTGATATGAGCCGTAAAAAACACACACTCTCAGCTGCAAATTTTCCCAATGTGGGAAAATAAAGGTTTCTCTTATCCTTATCCTGTGTCACTATTAAGAGAGAGACATGCAGTTCTGTCCCCTCCCTAACAGATTCCACAGAATAACACAGTTTCTTGGTTAGACATTGGGTTTTGAGTTTTCCAGTTTGGGTGTTGTCTATTTCTTTATTGGAGGTCTTGGTCCATGTCCATGTCCTATGCAGCATTTCTTATCTTATCACTGTCCAGTATCCTATGCAAAAATGTTCATCCATTCGATGCCAGGGTATAAATCCTGGCAAAATTCCAGAGCTCCATCCCACATGTTGTGTTTATCTTGAACTCAGCCCTAAATATTGGGGCACTGAGTAACTTCCTCCTTTTGTAAGACACCAGTTGAATCTTCCCTGTTGCATGTGGCCTATTACATTAATACTTAATTTATACATTTAGCAGGAATGCCACAGAGTCAACCTTTGATAATACCACAGTCATGCACATGCATAGTGAAAACACACACACACAAATGGGAAACTAGTCCTCTGCATTTAACCCATCTGGGCCAGCACAACAATGTCCACAGAGAAAGTGAAGGCTCCAGAGCTGTGGCCTTCCATTTTGTAGGTGGTAAGGTGCCTTGCCCACGGGCACTGGGCGGAGTCTTTCGAGGGGACAGTTGGATTGGATTCGAGCCTCTGTTCCAGAATGTATTTTTCCCACTGGTGTTTTTACACACTGGTCTGAAGTCTGTCTCCTTCAGTTACTCCTTCACATGATGCGGGAATGTCCTCCAGTCTGTTCTGGGCTAAAGTGGCTTCTGGCAGATCGCATGTGCTTTCAGTGACAGTCCAAGTGACAGTTCCTGTCCTTCTGTTAAATGATCTTTCCAAGCTTAATATGCCTCAAGCTCCAAACTTAAGAGGCGCGTCTTACTAGCTGGCCTAACAGCTGTTCGATGGAAGCCTCCTAATTCCCTCACCTTCAGACACTTGGTCGTTGCATCTCTGGATGTTGTTTATGTAGAGTTGTCAACTACCCAAATTATTAGGACAAGTGACACTAATGTAAACAATTGGCGCTCTGCAGTTGATTCCTTGAAAGATCTTTTGGAATGATTTATCCCTTCCCCTAAACCACAGACTTTCAAATTTCGGACTTTGCGCTTCCCTGTGTGTGTCCATATATTAGTGATGGTATTCACTCCTGTCAGCAAACAACCTGTTCAACAGGTTTCCCTGCTCACCAACCAACTCTCATCCTCAGGAGCAGCTGTCTCCAGCCACAGCGCCACCTCAGCCCAGAGACTGTTACGCACCTGATCTGGAGGCATTCGCCGTAAATCTAGATAAATGATGGGGTTTTCTTTTCCAGTGTTCCCTCGTTTTTTGTCAGAAACCTTCACTCTTTTTCAACTGAATAATCCAGGGTCTTTTCTGTTTTGGGTTTGCTACAGGGAAAAGATTTAGCTTGGGCTGAGGCAGCTACAGCTAACTCGCATATATCTACCCACAATTATGAAGCATTCACAACCCAGTTTAAACAGGTGTTTGATCATCCTGATCACCGTGGCAATGCCTGTAAGCGGCTTCTTCATGATGATTCTACAGATGTTGACTGGACAGACTCAGCCTTATCCGCCACCTTTTTGAATGCTTTGAATGAAAGAATTAAAAATGAATTGGCGTCCAGAGATGATCCAGATATTTTTGATTTGTTGGTTTCTTTATCCATTCATTTGGAGAGAGATACTCACTCCTTTTCCACCTTTGGTAGAAGAACCCATGCAGCTCGGTCGAGCCCCTTTAACTCTGGGGAGTTCTGGGGAGTGTCTGTACTGTGGGAGGGCGCAGGATCCCCAGTAGCTGTGTGAATAATGGTGAACCCAGCCTCTTTTTCCAATTCTCCCATTTCTGGAAAGATTCAACTCCCAGAAATAATGAGTTTCAGACAGACCTCTCAATCCAGTGGCATTGGTGGACTCTGGTGTGGAAAGGTTTTCCTGGATAGCCACGTAGCCTCTCAGTTAGGGATTCCAGTCCACCCTCTTGACAAACCCTTAGCCGCTAACTCCTGACAGACCCCGGGAAGATCAGCGTGGTGGTTCAGTGGCCTAACCCAACAACCTGCAAGCAACTCCAACGATTCCTGGGTTTCGCCAGAATCGTTGGAGGTACAGTCCCCCTCACCAGACTTACTTCCACAGCGTCAGTGCTTGGACTCCGGAGGCTCAGTGGACCTTGTCCAGACTGAAGGATCTGTTTACATCCGCCCCCATATTGACTCAGCCAGATCCTTCGCGCCAAATTATTGTTGAGGTTGATGCCTCCAAGGTGGGTGTGGGGGCAGTTCTGTCACAACGGGCCGACTCATACCAAAATTCCTGTGCCTTTTTTTCTTGCCGTCTTTCCCCGGCAGAACAAAATTATGATGTAGGCAATCGTGAACTTTTACCCGTCAAACTAGCCTTGGAGGAATGGAAGCATTGGTTGGAAGGAGCAGAACAATCCTTCATTGTATGGACCGATTGTAAAAATCTGGCCTACATCCAGTCCGCCAAACGTCTGAACTCCCGTCTGGCCTGATGGGCGTAATGAACGTTATTCTTCTGACGTTTCAACTTTACTCTCACTGAGACCAACCGCTGCATCCCTGATCGTCACAGTCATGGTCTACCTGTTTTTAGGTTTTTCTGGGTGGAGCTTAACAATGTAAATTGATACGTGAGTTTGTATAGGAGTCCAGTACTGGTTTAAATTATACACCAGATGTGTTGATGGAGTTGTGCAACAACTGCTCTTTCCAGGATTTTGCTAAGAAATGGCAGGTTGGAAATCGGACGATAGTTGATTGTCCAAGTGCAGACCTGGCTTTTTAGGGAGACTGCAGCCAGTTTGAAACTGGAGGGTACAATCCCACATTCCAGAGAGGAATTGATCATTTCTACCATGATGGGGCATAGGGTGGGTACGCATGCCTTGACCATGGCTGTGGGCATGGGTCAATGGAGCAGGTGGGGGTCTTGAATTTTGTCGCTAGTTTAGCCACATAAGGATCAGTTACTGGGGAGAAGGGGGAGAGACAGCATTTCGGCGGGCGTGAAGCAATAGGAAGAACACACTTTGACAGAGATGTATGAGGAGAAGGGGAGGTAGGGGCCATGACCTGCTGGTGAATGTCAACTTTAGCTTGAAAGAAGTCCAGAAACTTAGAGCAGCGACGGTGGCAGGTGTAGGGTGGGGGGCATTGAGGGGCCACATTAGTTGGTTGATGGTGGAGAACAGCATTTTGGGATGGTGTTGTTGGTTGCCAATGAGAGCTGAGGAATATTGGGTTTTGGTCCGAGAGAGAGCTTCTTTGTAGGATCTTACATGATCTATGAAGGCTTGGTGGTGAACAGTGAAGCCAAAATGTTTGTAGAGCCTTTCCAGCTTAAGACCGTTAGTTTTCTTCAAACGCAGTGGTGAACCAGGGGGCAGGGCAGGTGAAAGATATAGTATGGGTTTTAAGAGGGGCAAGAGAGTCCAGGCTGGGGGATAGGGCTGAGTTGTAGTGGGCAACCAGGCTGTCCAACGTGATGGCAGTGGGATCAAGGCCGAAGTGAGCAGTTATCATATTATTCAGGAGTGGGTCACTCACTGACTTTGTGTTCCTGAACCTAATGGTACATTGTGGATGCTGCCGGGGCAGGCGAACAGGAAGGGGTGATCAGACACATCTAGGTCCAGGCACTGCAGGTTGAGGAGAGTAGTGCCAGTGGGGCAGACCAGGTCCAGCGTGTGACCTTTGGCATGGTGGGACCTTGAACATGCTGTGTGATATTAAAACAGTCCAGCAGTGATAGACATTCAGCTGCAAAAGTGCAGCTGCTGGAGTCCACATGGATATTGAAATCCCAAAGAAGAAGTGTGGATGGGGATATGGAGCAGATGGATGTTAAGAGCTCTGATAGCTTAGACATGAAGGGTGTGGAGGCTTTTGGGGGGCAGAAGATAAGGACAACCTGGAGGAGAGCAGGCCCAGCCAGGTGAAATTAGGAACTGGGTGCTCCTTTACCAGGATGTCAGCCCAACGGATTACTGCCAGCCCACCACCATGGCCAGTAGCTTTTGGATGTACACTTAGCCTGGGGGAGTGGCTTGGTTGAGTGTCAGCCAATCTTGCTGGTTTTACCATGTCTCTGTTATCCAATTTTTCGATTCTTATGTACTTTTAGTTATTTTATTTAAAAAAGAGGAAAATGTTGTGCTTTGTTGTACATGCTGTGTATTCACTTCAATATAGATTTGATCACAAAAAAAATGTAAAACAACTCTCCTCAGTGCTAGAGACGAGCTCTGAACCAGGACCAGGGTTTTGACAGAAGGATAACAATGTTTTTTTGCTGACCTGTTAGAAGGTTAGGAAAGGCCAGACAGCTACACGTAGGACTAGCACATGCTGGTGACATTATAATTTCAGATGTAATGCAGGCAACATTATATGAAAGCAGGTGGAGATGCCCACAGATGCTGGCACATAAGTAGGATGGTACACAAAGCCATTTTTCAGTGAAGTCCAGGAACACTCAATGCTTAATGCATCTTGAACACAATAAAGTGTTTTCATTTTCACACGCTGTCTTTCTTCTTCGCTTTACTTTTAGGACTTTTCAAACTCTAGTTGACATCTGATGTATATTCAAGGTTTTGACGTGAGAAGATATCTGACCACAATCTTTCAGATAAAGGGTTGTAAAATCCATGATTTTCACACTCACTCACTCACAAAGCACTCAATAATAGGGCCCCATCATATCCCAGAGAGATGATAGCTTACTATCCCAGCATTTACTTGTTGTTCCTATCATGTTACCTGACTCCTCTCCTCTGGAACCAGCTCCCAGATTTGGTCCTAGAAGCAGACTGCCTCTCTATTCAAGCTTTTTCAGAGAAAAGTTTTAAGTTTTATTTTGGTGACTCCCATGAAGCCTCTCCATCTCTCTTTCTATTAATTTATATCACATCTACATGACATCAACTCATTTCCCCCCCCCCATAGTTTCTGCTGTACAAATTGTTAATCCCTATGAAGAAAATTGTGTAAGTAATTGTTGCCATTTGTTTTACTGTGCCAATCATTTCGGGATCTGTAGTCTGTAGTCAAATACATTTATGTTAAGTGGAGCATTTCAATTATAGTGCGAGCTGTGATCATGGCAACAACAGCACGCCCAGTAACACCAGCGGGGGTCAGTACTGTTAAATTTGGACCAATGGGACCAAATGTTCCATCCAAACCTAAGTAGACAAAAGGACCAAATGTTCCATCCAAACCTAAGTAGACAAAAGGAGTTAAGATGACATTAACAAAGATCGTGGATCAGTGATGCATTGTCCAAGTCCAGACCTGCAAACAGATGCATTGTGGAAAAACTATTAAACTTAAACATTTCTGTGGGTTACATATGCTCCATTAGGCACACATGGCTAAAAATGATGCGGACTGTGACAGGTCATTCAGAAAGAGTTTAGGTTTTGTGTATGAGTGAGGGTAGACTAAATAACAGGAACACTGCTGTGTATCATAGCAGCAGCTTTACAGTAACATCGCACGCATGCACACACACAAACACGACTTGTATGTTCAGTATCACATTTCTGTGTTGGGTATTAGGTCAGTCCTCCCAATTCTCAAACCTGCCATGGATTGGGGGGTGGGAGGTGGTGAGAGAGGGAAAGAGATAGAGAAAGAGAGATTTAAACCTCAAATACAACCACAACCCTGCTCCCTCCAAGGCACCCAAGCATCTGCCAGAAACCTGGAAATGTGTGTGTGACTGTGACAGAGACATAGAGAGAGAGAAACAGAAAGTGAGAAGAGTAGCGTAAGCGGGTGTTCATGTTGTGAGATTGAGAAGAATTGATTTGTTAATGGGTGTGTGTGAGTGTGAAAGAAGTGAAAAGTGTGACTGTGCACTGTGTGTGAAAAGAGGAAAATTGTAAATATGAAGACAGTAGAGTTAATGTGTGTGTGTGTCTCCTTTCTGCCCTGTTCCAGCAGTTTTTTCTTCATTTCCTTTAATGGGCGTAAAACAAAACTCCCGCAGCAAAAAATAAAATCTAACGTGGCTTCAAATGTATTTAGCAAATTTTTAGGCGTAAACTTGGTCCTTTTTCCTTTCTTTTTCCAATGCACCCACACCATCAGCTGGAAACCAAAAATTGGCTGCTGATACCAGATGGTGTACAGAAGACAGTAAAAATGGTGATGTTGAAAATGTAGTCAAATGTTGGTATTCTCTGCATGAGTTTTCTCACTTCCTCTTACTGTCCAAAGAAGTGCAGACTGTGATTGTTTGTTTCTGCACCCAAGCCCTCCCCTCCACCTTCTATATAGGGTCAGTTTACAGTGGCAGCAGTATAATCAGAGAGTTACAGATTCCCTTTCTCTAGCAATGCTTTCCGGCTCCTCCTGGAGAATGCAAAAGCAGTCCAAGAGAAGATGCGTATTTTAATTACCCCAAATAGTTTTTGGTCCACCCTGTGGCTGTGATCTCTTCCCAGTTGAAACCCTTCAATGGAAGATGCTGGAGAGCATCCGGATCCAGATGCCTGCCTCAACTGATTCCTTTCAACAGCAGCTCTACAACCGAGTTCTTACCCTGTCTTCAAGGCTGAGCCCTGCCTGCCAGCAACCCTCAAATGACCCATGACCAGGCTATAGATAATGGATGGATTGTGTTCTTCTGTTTATGGGGCATTGGATCAGTTTGAAGTGTGGTCACGCCAACGTCATAGGAAATGTATAAATCTGGAGCGCACAGCGGCATCGGGACTGATAAATGGAGAAACAAAACCCCAAATTGTTCTTCTGTGAAATAAGAAAATGCATTTAAAAGACAATTTTTATCTTATCTCATCAGCCTCAAACCATAATTTCCTGTGTTGAAAACGGTTCAGGCTACTGTTGGGGGAGGGAAGTGTAAGGGGAAAAGGAGGGTTTTCAAATTGTAGAATCGCTTCTCACCAGCTGCCAAAAATGTGTTCAAACTTTTTTTTCTCCATTTCTCTTGTTCTGTTGAAGGAACGGGGTTGAAAATTCAGTGTGAAACCACATTTGCGTGCGATATGGAGCTGCAGTCAGGAATGAAAGCTGTGAATATACTAAGTACTTTCAGTGCACTAGTGTGTTAAACATTCTGCCATTTAGTTCCATATTCATGCAGTGTGTGTGTGTGTGTGTGTGTGTGTGTGTGTCTTTTCTTGTTACAGAGCCAGAGATTTGTGAATTGCTACATTTAACAGAAAGCTGTGCACACACGTGTGTGACTTCAGATTAGTAGGATTCTGTGTTCATGTAGGGGACTATTGCATGTAAACATCACTCACAGGTCAAGTTGAATATCCGGAGGGAAACTGAATGGGATTTTAAAGGACCGTGCTCACCTTCCATTTGAAACACATTTAGCTGAAGCTCATGTTTACCAGAGGTGAATGTGTGATTGTTTATTTCAGGATTTAACATAAATGTGTTGATCAAAATATTCACAGATGATTTCATCCCACAATGTTTTTTAAATTATTCTTATATTCATTTGTTTTAAATCACCTGCCAAAATCAGACATATGCTTTCATTCTCACTGTGGTTTATAATCATATATGAAATAAACAAACAGGAAGATATGGGCCTTTATAAGGTACCATTTTGTTTGGTGGACCAATTCTGCATTTGGTGTTCTGGTGAGTGTGGGAGTAGAATGGTGCATTTGGCCGCCACAGTTATATCCATTTTTTGGTCCTATCTGGCCCACCAGAAGAGTGTGATGCTAGATATTCTTAAATATTACAGTAAACATTTATTTGAGACTTGTCATTCAATTTAATGACAGTAATTTATGACACAAAACAAATCACATCAACTTTTGCTTATGTACCACTGACTAAGGATTAGTGCAACGCAAACTTAACATTGAAAAGTGCCATAGATGAAGAAACGCAATTAGCTTCACAATAGTCTACATGTTTCATTTACAATTAAAAACCTGACAACATAATCATTATGGGTAAGTGTTAAACATCAACAAAATATCACTTGTACTTACAGACAATATGTTCTTCAGAGTTTAAAAAGAAAAACAAGGAGAAAAAACAAGAGCTGCAAAGATTTGTAAATAAAACCGAAACCAATGGACAGCTCTCTTTATTTGAATTAGAATTAGAATTGCACATCTTCCCACACAAACATGCACATGCAAACACACAAGTTGGGGGAAATTTGACCCCTGCATTTTACCCATCTGTGGCGCATGCAAGGCCACAGAGCAGTGGACAGCTGAGAGCGTCCGGGGAGCAGATGGGGTTCGTGCCTTTCTCAAGGGCATTAGAGGCGGCGTCTCTTTTGTTAGTGGCGGGTGTTCGTGCATCCTTCCAGAGTGAGACCGCCTCCTCTGGGCCTCTGGTCCGATGCCTGTCTCCCTCACCACCAGGCCACCTCTCCTACAGAGGGCTTAAAGGGGCAGCACAGTCCGTTCTTCCAATGGGTCATCCCAGGAGCTATGTATGTTAATCATGAGCTGAAAAATAAAATAAGTTATAGCATCATGATGAAGCCAACTGTCAACAATTTACAAAAACGTGTGTGCGTATGCTGTGACGCATGTGATATGCTGCATCACGCACTATCTGCATCTTATAAGCTTCAAATATGTCAAATTAAAAGCTCAAGAGTACTGTTGAAAAAATGCAGCCTGGCTTAAAAAGTAAATGTTTTACTAACCTTGTTTTATTTATTGTATTATTTACAATAAATCTAGAATCATAAAAATTAATGTTCCAAAGAGTTTCTTATGCCTCTTGTTTTTGTAATATTTGAAAATTATATTTCGAGGCAGTATATTACGGATTCTTGTTTTCAGTGTTTTTTTAGTGTTTAAATATTCATACATACATTGTATTCTACAAACTGGGTTGGCTAAGTGTTGTTATGCAAGTAGCTCTTGGCCATTTTCATTTTTTCAAAGTAGTAGTAGGTTGAAGACCCCTGCACTACCAAATATATTGTGACCGCTTTGTTCCTTCGATTCTGCAAATGTATTTCCTGTTAAAGTAAGTTATTTTTGAGACAAATGTTTCATCATTGAGGTTAGATTGTGACTGAACAGGAAGAAGCAAAAAAGTAAGAGAGTTGGCTGGCCTTGTATCGAGAGAGGCAGCCAGCACATCTTCAATAATCTGGAAATTCAAAGAGCTCAAGTCCCACCTTTTTTTAAAACCTCAGAGGATCAACTACATGCTGTGCAAAGGCTCATACTATTAAGTTATTATTATTAGGTATTTTGTGTTTTCTGAGGGGTGCCAGAAATGATGAAGACGAACACTGATTCATAGAGTAGAGTAGAGAACATTACTCTTGCTGAACTTGCTGAGTCAATTCAAGCCTCATTGGGATCTTACCTGCTTAAAAGCACCATTTCACCCAAGTTAGTATACAATCTGGTCTCAGACTTGTTTTTTATGTATGTAAAAACCTTATTTTCGGTCATTTACTGTTTGGTTATTTGCATATTGAATAAATGTCATTTTTAGATGATAGATCATTTAATAAAATTACTTTTTTTATATGTTGTCTTTTTTTATCTCTTTTGTCAAATGTATTGGATGAAGTGAAAAGTGAAAATGCAGCTGCAGTGTGTACATTATGCAGGCGAAACATAAACTCTGTTAATCACAGTATGTTAACAGGTTGTGCTGCCTCTGACCGGAACGGGGTCTGAGATTGACTTTTGACCTTCATCTCGAAGATGCCCAATAGCAATGAATTAGTATTATACAGTAGTAGATATCGGTTGGAAGAAAAGCAGGCTGTGTCCATGTTGATATCAGTGGAAAGATGAGGTTTTTGAACCAACACATTCTGTTTCCTCTGCTCGGTCTGTGTTTACAATCCCCGCTGAGTTTCACTGAGCCTAATTTGTTTTGTGATGGTCACAAAAGCGAACAGATTTTCTTTTTGAATACATTTTGCCAGCAAATTAAACTGTGTTAGATGTGAAGTCAAGTTTGACCTTAACTTATCTTCATTGCTGCTTGTTGTTTACTTTCACTGATCTTGCAGCTGTAAAATAGCTAGGGGTACAAAAACACCACAGAGTCATTATGAGGAAAACCAATCTCCAATTACAGGCCAAACAGCAGGATGAGTAGACACAATTACACATGGACCAATTGCTTAAGGATTCCTGAAAATCTCCAGCTAATTTCCTGTGTATAACTGACATTCTAAGAAAATGGCAGCTGTATTGCACTGGCTGATTAAGACACAGGCATGTTATGTAATGGTGTTTACTTTAGTTTAGTAATAGGGCAGATGCAGCCTGGTGAGTGGGTTGCTGTTTAGTGATTTGCCCTGCTTTTGAACTTCACTGATGAATAAGTGCAACAGTAATTTATTTATTTATCACGGATTAAAAACTCAAATGTGAACTATACTTCCTGTATGTCCTGGCACAGCAGGGTTTGTTTGTATGTTTTAAGAGACAAGTGTAAAGGGGTAGTTTAACAAGAACTATCTATGCATTTATCTTGTCTTATATTCTCACCTTAGAATTTGGTTTTCTCAACAGTTTTGATTCATGGCAGGAAGCTTATCTGAGTGTGCGTTCTGTGTGTGTATGATGATCATTTCTGATCTTCACTGAATCACGGATGGGAGCTACAGAGTGCAAACTCCATAACAGGAGCAGCTGAAGAAAGGGAGGCCTAGCTCTGAGTCCATTGACCAGATTACCCATGCAGATTGATGGAGGATTGAATCCTCCAGTATTACTCCAGTAGTAATCCATCATGTCTGTGGGCTGGAGGTGTGCAGGTGCTTTTATTTATATATCCCCTTTTATTAAATTTTAGGCATAAAACCTGACTTCAATAGTCTCTCTAATGTTGTTTCTCTTCTTCTTTTATATTTGAACATGAGACAATCATTTTGCAGCAGATCTATATGAAACTGAAGTGAAGATGTAAAATGTCTGTGAATCAGATTATAAAGAGCAAAAATCTGAACTGATCTAAATGCTCCAGCTTGGAGTTATTTGGAGTTATAGAGTGAGGGGCATGGTCTTCCCAAAATTGCATTTCTGATCCTTAGTTACAGTGAAACCATCTAGTTGACTGGTCTCATGTTTCTTGGGAAGCACATGCACATCATTGTTCATTGGGCCAAGTTTTCTGTTTTTAGCTAATTCCAGCTCACTGGAAAAAAAAGAACCTCTTAATGAGTGCAAGGCCTCTTTTGGGGTCATTGGGGATGATCCATTCAGTCTACATGATCTTTGTAAAAATATGCAACCCAGTCTCATGAAAATGTGTGGAATAGTCACGAAATCTAATCTATTGCTTTGTGTCCACGGACCCACTTTCCTCTTTTTTTTCATGGTGCTCAACACAAATTCAAAACTAATGTATTTCAGTGGGAAGTGCCTTTGTATGTCATATTTACCTGATTTCCTAGAGGGGCTCAAACACAGCATCACACACACTGTTTTCTGAGGAAATTGTCATTGTTTGACATGCTCAAACCCAAAATGCTCCACAAAGAATGAAGATTTAGAAATACACACACAACAATGCATTGTACACACACTGCACACATCACTAGAAAAACTACACAAGCACATTGAGCGCTCTAAGGGCACAACCTCATCTTTATTTTTATTCATTTAAAAGTCATATTTTTTTTTACAGCCCCCTTCCTTCTCATTGTGATTCCAAAGGTAGAGCTTGTCTTAAATTAACACCAACGGTGATATCCGTTGAGAATAACGGGCAGATATTAGAGTGTGCCTGGAATGGGCTCAGCAATGTGGATAACTTTCAGAATGAGCGGAGAGAAAATGCTAAGAAGCCAAGGCAGAAAACACTTCCATCTTTTATAGCTAATCGGGCATCATCAGTTTCAATACCGTGGACGTTTTTTGTTCTAGTTTAAATTGTTTTTGGTTAATCAGGTGAAATCAGTGGAGTGCTCACCACAGTTCCTTAGATCAGTCTGAGGGAGAACAATGGTTTAACATTACTTATTTTAATGTTAGCAATGGTGAAATCCCACCAGCAGTTGGTTTACTTTAGTCCAAACCAGTGTTTTTTTTTAATCTCTTGTCATTTCCGTTGTCTGTTTTATATATATATATATAAATATATATTTCATCGTCAAACCAAACCTAAATAAGATGCTCCTGGATAGTGTGTTCGCACTTGATCACGTCTGCCTGAAAGGGCTGTACCAGTCAGTCGGGAACATTGAGTTCCAGGAGGTCCTTAAAGCGGATCTCCATGTCCATGAGGAGGTGGTCATTGGTAAGCTCCTCAGACACCTGCAATGAGTATGAGTATAAAGAAAATTGTTCTTTATGCAGACCATGCAATTCAATTTGTGATCTGGTTATGTATTGCTTGTTCTTTGTTTGCTTGGTCAGCTCCGGGAACTTAGCTAACTGCCTCCTGCTTATGCTCTGCCTGCCCATCACGGTAGAGATTACTTCTTTGATGGTGGGGGGAACCAACTTCTCTCCAATTGTGAACAGCTGTACAGGGAGATGTTGTATGAGGCCAGTAACCCACTAGCACTCTGGCTGGTCTTCTTAGAGAAGAGAATGGTGATGGTGCTCCTACTATGCTACTCATTAAGGGTCAAAAAGATGGGACACTCCTTGTCTGCTTTCTCTGGATGAATTTTGATAAGGTGCTACTGGAGACGTGAGGGTTTCATGGCCTAATTTGAGAATACCTTTTCACAAATTAGGCGCACTAGAACTTGTGCATTGGTTGGGGAAGGCACAAAATCAAAAAATTCTGCATTTTTTTTACTCTGCCATTTTCAGCTATATTGCTTGTAGGAAAACATTGAAAGAAATGTAATGTACAAACAGCATTTAGCTTTTTGCCATGTGTGTCCTGATGCTTTCACGGTAAGTCAGCGGAACACCTCTCACATAAATCCCATTTCCCCCTACCCCCTGCCTTCCCCCCCGCACCGCAAACCTGGAAAATCTTAGAACACTTCAGGCTGCTCCAACCCTGCCAACCTCCCACTCAACCTACCTTGCCCTCCTCAACGTCCGGTCACTCAACAACCAAGCACCCACCCTGCATGAACTCATAATAGACAAGGCCCTCAACTTCCTTCTGCTTATAGAAACCTGGCAACAACCCAACGACTTATTTTCTATCAACTAAGCATCACCCCCTGGCTTTAACTACATTGCCAAACCCCGCCCCTCCTGTCGTGGCGGTGGCCTTGCCGTCATCTATAAGCACAACTTTCAAATCACAGAACTCACCCTCCCCTCAGTATCATCCTTTGAATTCCTGGCCTTCAAACCCTTCATCTCAACAACAGTCATCCTTATCTATCAACCTCCTAAACCACATCCCTCCTTCTTTTCTCACTTCACCGAACACCTCACAATAGCTGCATCAATCTCCCCACGGCTGTTACTGCTTGGTGACTTAAACATCCACGTGGATTCACCCTCATCCAAGCTGCCCTCTGAATGTTCTACCCTACTCGACAACCTCACACAACATGTCACCTTCCCCACCCATACCAAAGGCCACATCCTCGACCTTGTCTGCTCCACAAACCTCCAAGTACTAGACCTTCATCCATCCCCATTTCCCCTCTCTGACCATAAACAAATTCAATTCACCTTCGCTTCACCCACCTTTAAACCCTGCCCCCTCAGAGAAGTCACCTTTCGCAATGTACATACCATTGTTCTCAACCAGTTCTCATACCTGCTTTCCTCCACCCTCCCGCAGCTTACACCCATCTCTTCCTCCGATGTTCTGAATTATGAGCTCAACTACGCCCTGCTCACCTCCCTTAACACCTTAGCCCCCCTCAAAAGGATCCAGTATCGTTTACCACCTCATCACCTTGGTTCACACCCACACTCCGTAAAATGAAACAGACTGGCCGCCAACTCGAACGCCTTTCAAGAAAAACCTCCCTCACAGTCCCCACGAATCATATAAACTACATCTCATGGCTTCTAAAGATGCACTCATAGCTGCTAAATCTGCCCACCTCAGCACCAAACTCAATGACCCCTCCTGTAACCCCAGGACCCTCTTCTCCACAGTCACAAATCTCCTCAAACCCCGGAACGCTACCCACCATAACCCTACCTCTGCCACTTGCAACTCATTCCTACAGTTCTTCACTGACAAAATCAACTCCATCAACAACTCATTATCTCCTGCAGCCGACCTACATCCAGTGACCCCAGCACCCACTACTGTCCTGCCTCCCTGCAGCTCTCCTGATCTCCTAACCTTACATCCTTGCTGCTCTCTCTCACAGTTCAGGTTACCTCGCCCGAAGTGCTCAACCTTATCAGCTCTTCTAAATCCACAACCTGTTCCCTTGACCCTCTCCCAGCACCCTTACTGAAGGCATGCCTCCCATCCTATGCCCCCACCTCACCAACCTCTTTAACTCCTCATTATCCCATCGAACTGTGCCCTCTGCCTTTAAAACTGCGTCTGTCACCCGAATCCTCAAAAAAACAGGTCTGGACCCCTCATCACCAAGGAATTACTGCCCAATCTCCAACCTCCCATTCCTCTCAAAAACCCTGGACCCCACCCTCTCCCTCGAGCCCCATGTCCACCAAATGGTAAAAACGTCCTTCTTTCATCTCCACAACATCACCAAAATCCGACCCACCCTCACCCGGCCTGCATCCGAAAGACTCATCCATGCGTTTATCTCCTCCCGCCTGGACTACTGCAACACACTCCTTTACGGCATCAACTCAACATCCATCAAAAGACTTAAACTGGTTCAGAACTCTGGCTTCCCATCCCCCAGCGTATGACCTACAAAATCCTGGTCATCACTGACAAAACCCTCCACCACACGGCCCCTCCCTATTTAAATGAGCTCCTCTCCCCCCACCAACCCATACGCTCCCTCAGATCCACCTCAGCTGGTCTTCTCTCCGCTCCCAAATCCAAACTCTGCAGTTTAGGCGAAAGAGCCTTTTCCAGGGCTGCCCCGAGGCTCTGGAACTCTCTCCCTCAAAACATCCGTGAATCTGAGTCCCTCTCCACATTCCAGTCCGGATCTTTTCTCTTCTGCTTACTGCTAGTGCACCCCCCTCTCATCCGTATTTTTCTTACGTCTCTGTCTGTCTTATCCGTGTTCATTGTTAAGCGTCTTTGAGTCTTGGAAAAGCGCTTTACAAATACTATGTTTATTATTATTATAAGTAAATTTACACATACGTAGGGGCATAACTTTTCATTAGTTTACCCAGATGAGTACCACAAGGCAGTGTTTGGTACGCGCTGGTCATTTCACCTGATCAAAATGCGAGGTGTAGGTGCGATTCTCCGTCTCCCTCCGCGCATCGTGGCTGACCCGTCGGCTCGCGGGAGAGGCCGGCAAGACACACTAGCAGAGAACAGATGCGCCGCTACAGTGCTCAGGTGTGTGTTGTTGACGGGGGGAATGGGCGGGGCTATCAGGTACGCAAAGGCGCTTGACTCAAGTGACAGAACGCATCCACATTTTTGCAGCGCATGTGTACCTGAGTACCAGTTTTTGCCTCGCTGGAGGCAAAAAAATATTGCCTCCAGCGCCCCCCAACCTCCTCTGAATGCCATTTTGGTCCTTGCTGTGCTGTTTCGGTGCAGGAGAAAGCCTTGTTGCTATGCTCCGGATGCTTGGAACTGGCAGACTCTAGATGAAGCTGCAGGCGCTTGAACATGAGGACAGAAGCTTGTGTCGCTGTCACCTGGAGGTGGAGGCTCTGATTGGTGTCCGCGGCAGAGGATTGTCCCGTGGTCAGAGGCCTTGCTGCGGCACGTCCCGTATGGACAGCCTGCTCAGGCAAAGGATCTTGGAGGAGAGGCCTTGCAGGCCTAAGCCTTAAGCTTGTCTTGAGAGGATGTTCAGAGGAGAGATTATCGAGAAGAAAGCGAGGGACAAGAATACTTGGCTTTCTATCACTGGAGTGATGTCACAGACACTTCACCGGGGCTTTGGGCCCGGTGTTTTATCCAATGGAAGCTCAGTGTCGTTTGTTCAAAGGCCCCGTTCTACTGGTGGACTTTGTGGCATGGCTTTGTCTTTGATCCTTGTTATCACACAGGATAGTCCTGCTTCACCAGTCAGTGCCAATTATCATGTGACCCCAGATCCCAACATCAGATATAACAATGGCATCATAACTACATGCTGACACAGAAGCTGGTAATCTGTTATCAACCAGGAATAAAATCAATGCAGGTAAAATGACGATGAACATGTGAAAAAAAATGGTTGAAAAGTGCCATGCGTCAGTAAGGCAAACTCCTTCATAAAAGAGGGGATTAAGTCAGCAGTTAAAGTCAAATATGAAGAAGTGTGAAGACATACCAGGAATCTTTAGGAAAAAAAGTTTAAAGAAGGCATCATCATCGCAATAGGCAGCACAAACATTAAACCAACTCGAGTGTTATGAATCTGGCCAGTGACTATGACGTATCTGCCGTTAGGATCAGAAATGACTGTTTATTGAATAAATGGAACAGACTTATGCAGCAAAATTGCTGCACCTCTCGATTTACCACTAATTGAATAATGGTAGATCTGATCTGCCCATCCCCTTCTTAATTTTAAATGATCAGTAAACATAGATAAGTCTCTTCTAGAAAAATGACATAGCCACCCAAACGGCGGAGATGATGTAAAACCTTTCTACGTTTTATAGGATTATTAAGTCCTTTACAGTTAAAACTGGTAAATCTAATGTTGCCTCCATTAGACAGTACTGTTGAATTGGGCTGGGCCATAACTGAGAAGTGGAAGTGTCATATGAAGACAAAAGTGGTATTCAGCAGCCGCACTGCAAATATAATTAAGAAAATATAATATCTGACTGGTGGAAAAAATTAAATAACAACAAAACAAAACAACAAATGCAGAAATATAAACCCCTTCCCCTCACCTGCCCATCCCGCAGACTGTAGAAGATGCACCCCCTGAATGGGATGTGCGCAGCCCTCCCCGAAGATATTAACCGTCACACCACTAATTACAACGTAACTACAACTCTTTTGGTGTTCCCTACTGTATGTGACAAGTTTTAAACTCCAATAAACTGATCAATATTATGTAAGCCCAATCATTGAGCAAAACAAACAAGCAAAAAAGCAAAACATGCATATATTGAATCTTATTGAACAGTAAAGCAGCATCAGACAATCCGTTGTGGTGTTTTACCTTCACGGAATCCGAAAGCATAACCGTTTATATTAAAAAATATATCAAATGGTTCATTCAAGTAATCACAGTTAGATAAAAAAAATACCTTAAAAACAGAACAGTAACAGCCTGCAACCGCAGACCATCGGAAAAAGGTACTGAAGCAGGGTACACTGGGAAATGTGTACCTAATGGCTAACAACAATGGCTAAGCCAGTTATTGTATCGGCTAAACAGTGACTTACAACTTTTTTAATATTCTTCTCAACAAAGACAGATGCTAGTGCCGGGTCTTCAAACCTGTGGGTTTGTCCTCTAGGTCGAGCGATGCCTAGCGTTGCCGGGTAGAGAAGCTCCTTCTTCACTTTAGCAAAGGTGGCCCGTTCGCTAGCCACCACTGGGGTGAAATCGGGGAATTTTAAGATCCTTCTACCATTATATAGGAGCGGCGACACCTCCCACGCAAGAAGCAGGATTTGGTTCCAAACTTGAAACAGGTTGACTCTGAAACCTAGCGCGGGCTTGTCGTCAAGACGGAATAGGTCTTGCAGGAGCTTTTCCGTGAACTCAATGGGCCTAGGACCCTTAGTATTCTCGAGCAAGCCCACCGTCCCTCGAGGTCCTCACATTTCTTGGAGAGAGAATCGACCAAAGTAGTTAGCGTGCCAACATTAACTTGGAGATCAGTTAGCTGGCTATCATGATCATTAGCCGAGGGCTCGAGCTCCGCAATAATCTGACTATGTTAGACTATTTTGCTCTCAAATGGCTCCAAAGCCACTGTTTACTCTTTTTTGAGAGCCACTGAGATGATATAATCAAATTTACTGATAATATCAAAGCGCATTTCGTCCATCATATGGGCTTCATGTTCAGCAACAAAGCCTCGTTAGCATCCAAATGCTCCGGCTCAGGGGAAAGCCGATGCTTATTGCGGCCTCCTTTAGAACTTGCGGATTTCGCTTTTGCTACCATAATATACTGTCATTGATCGAAAAAAGTTAAATAAAGCAAAGGGTGGCTGTAATAAAGGGAGACATAGAAGAAAGTATACAAAATACTGCTAATAAAGTTTATACGCATAAGAGAGGAGACAATGCAAAACACATCCTACATCTTCCCTGATCTGCAGTGCCCCCACCACATTTTTGGAAGCTAATCGTAACGGTGGCCACAAATCAATAAATACAATTTTCTTTACAGTCCCACCAATATTCATGAGACAGGGTTGTTATTAGGGACATCAAGGAACTGGATAAATACTAATACCGAAATACATCTGGGTAATATACAAACTCAGTGACTAAGTACATCATACAACAATGACAGAACTTTATACACAGAATACAAATCACAAGATATGTAAAATAATATTGACACAGAAAACAACTTATTAAGCAATATCAACAACAGCTGCAGTTATAACACTGATTTGCTGTTAAATCAAATTATTAATTCAGAACAAAAATTATCCATCATCCACTTAAACAGCAGAAGCATATATACCAACTTCAACAGCATCAAATAATACTTAAAACAGTTCAATGAACCATTCAACATAATAGCTATATTAGAGACTTGGAGGAGGGCTGAAAAAGGAGTGGATTTCAAACTACTTTAGATCGATATGATCTAAACTGTATCAACAGAAAGGAAACGTTTAGCAATATATGGCTATGTGGACAAAAGCTGAAAATCTAATTTTGTGGGAAACATGACAAAGGCTGTTGATAATGTGTTTGAATGTGTCACAGTCGAAATCTGCATGAAAAATAAGAATAATTGTGAATTGCAAATATTGAGCACTGGGATCACATATTGTAATATTTAGAGACTGGATGGGAAACAGCTCCACAAAATCAATGCCAAAAGTTATGTTCATCTGTGGGGATTTTAAAATCGACATTTTAAATCCCAAACAACAAAAATACTTTATCAATACAATTTACAGCATGGATTACATCCTAAAATCATCAGGCCTAGCAGAATTACTTCACACTGAGCCACTCGAGTAGATAATATATTCACAAACAATATACGATGAAAAGGATATTGACAAAGTTTACGAGGATTTTTTGAAATTATTCAAATCATTGTATGACAAAAAATGCCCTATAAGACAATACAGGAACAGATGAAAATAGTCCATGGGTCACCAAGGACTACTACCCAAAATGCCTGCAAAAAGAAAAATACATTGTACCAACAATTCATGATAGATAAAACTATAGAAGCGGAAGACAAATATAAGTTAACTAACATTAAAAGGATCTGCAAGAAGGAATACTATAACAAAATAATAAAGAATAATACATACATATGAATGTGGAATGTGTTAAAAAGTATATTTAGAACTTGATCTAAAAATGCAAGTTAGCCTGATCATTTTATGAAAAATAAATAATAATAATGGAGGTTGGGGGAAGTGGGAAGGAGCCGGTGGAGCAGCTATGTTGAGAGATGGGTTTGTTGCGATGAGATGGTGGCGGGAGCCTCGATGAATGTACCAGGGTTGGCATAGGAGTCCAAGTTGTTTGAGCCGAATAAGTTGAATAAGGAAGCTCTGTCGCTAGCAATCAGGAAAAGCGCAAAATGAGCAGGGCAGACGGAGAGGCAGCGAATAGTCAGCCCCAGCCTCTTATAAACATCTAAATAACAGGGGGAGAGGTCAATACGGAGATTGGGGAAAAAATATGAACTCAATATTTCTGAGAGCTGCAGAAGAAAACTAAATCATAGATATTATAACGAGATGTAAAAACTAAAAGTCTACGGACTGGAATGATTTTGAAATGTTAATAGTATAAAAACATTATTGAAGGAAAACCAACCAAAATTAAAATAGCTTAAATAATACCATTATTTAAAACTGGGGATAGAGACCATTTCACAAACTATAGGCCTGTTTAATTGCCTTTGTTCTGAGACATCATGTATGAGCAGCAGGACTATCTTTCACTGCATCATAAAACAACTTGCCTAAGAAGATGAATGTGAACCATTCCCGGACATCGGGGCACACTCTTTGCCCAGCGCTGAGCATAGTGCTCAGCCCTGTGCTGCTTTACTTTCCATGTGACCATTGCTTGTTTATTTATTTTATTCCTTGTTAAAATATTTTGGGTTGTTCATAAAAAATTGATAAATTAGTTATTAGTTAGTTTAGTTAGGTTGTAAAAATAAACTGATTGTATAGATACAGCTATACAATAGGTTTGTGTAAATAATAAATTGTAAATAGATATGTATATAATAATGAACAGTTAATAAGGGCTTGTAATAAAACAGTCTGTACTTCCTCCTTCTCCTTTTTGAACTTTTGTTAAAGTAAATGCTTTTGTTTGTTTTAAAAAGGATGCTCTACACCAGGGGTCTCCTGGAGTCGAGACTCAGACTGTGTTCAATGAATCCAATGTTTTACTAACCTTGTTTTATTTATATTACTTTACTTATTTATTTTATATTTGTTTTACAATAATACTACCATCAAAAACATTAATATTCCAAAGAGTTTTGGGTGCCTTTTGTTTTTGTAAGATTTGAAAATTATATTTCTAGCCAGTATACTCAGTATTATAATTTGGTTGCTGAATAATGCAGTGTGTTGGCAAAGCAGGTAGTTAATGTTTGACATACACACACGCACACACACACACTTTCTTCTGTGTGAGATACAGTTAACTAATCCCGCTCCGACTAATATTGGAGAGAAAAGGAGATGGTGCTGGGCACTGCTGAGGTGCCCCTGAACAAGGCACCAAACCCGAACTGGTCCCTGGCGTCGCTCTGTGTGGCAGCCCCCTCACCCTAACATCTTTCCCCTCTACACCACTAAAGAAATATGTATGTATATGTATTTGAATATGATTGTTTGTGTGCTCAGACTGTCTGTAGTGTGTGTACAACAATATAGTGAGAAAACTGAATTTCCCCATTATGGGTGTTGTGCACAGCTTAGTTGATGAAATGGCGGTTAGGCTCTTTGTCTGTATACTGGAGTTGACAACAGTTTCCCAAACTATTTGAGTCAATTTCTTGATCGTGCATTGAGGGGTTACCCTGGTGCATCTGAAGTATGACGTGAGTGCGAATACATGGATGGAGGTTGCGCATAAACAATGATTTGAAGATGGGAGGTTCTTCTACATCTTGTTCATTCCTACCTTGAAAGTATGCATATCTCAAATGTCGGTAATACACTTTAGGCTGCTCACGACGTGAGTGTTTGACCTGTATGGCTGCAACAATACCTGTGAGGTCATCAGCCTGTATAGAATATTCCTCAATTAGTATGTTACGGAGCTTGGTGTAGTCATTCCTAACACTAAGAGGTTGACATTGAATAAACTGGTGTACAGCTTTAGAGCTTGTCTTCCACACAACTTTAACTTTCTCTGTCGGTGGCATGGGGAAGATCAACTAGGTTGTTCTCTAATTGTCTTAAATAATTGTCAATTAGGTAATCACAGTTGTCTGGATCAAAGTGATCAATATCCTTAGCCATAAACTCAAGCTCTTCAAGGCCAGAACACTGTGTAGTTCTTTCTTGTGAAGGCAAGACTGAGCTAGGAAGAATGAATTTTGAACTGTGTATCTTACTGACTGAAGTGCAGGGGCTGTACAGGCGTCACCACTCAGATTTTTTGGTAGAGTGTTCGATTCCCTGCCTTGGAGGGAGGAAAATGGGAAAAAACATTGTTATTCAGAGGCTGAGGAGGACACAGGACAGAGAAACGTTGCGAAGTCAAACTGCACACATCATCACTGGGCAGAAATGGGCAGAGAAGCAGGTGTCACCTCTTGATTGAAGTGGCTGGGAAGCTAACTTAAACAGCTCACATTTTCTTGTTGAAGGAGGAGTTGGTCTACCACTGTTGGAATAGTGTGAATCTGAGTAACCTGTGTCACACTGGCTAACATATTGTTATCATTGGCCTTGTTCTAAGACTATCATATATTCTTATTATGCATTTTTCCACTGAACTTAAACTTCTCTTTCTTGCCAGTTAGATTAGATACATGCCTGGTATAACTGGCTTTGTTCTGAGACTATCATGTATTCTCACTCTGCATCTTTTCACTGAACGACAGTTGCTGTTGTAATCCTTTTTCTCTGAGCCCAGATGAGGCATTGTATGTCATTGAATGATGTAAGAATTGTGAGATAACATAACCACTCACAACTGGCTCTTACAACATGAACAGATGAAACTTCTCTTTCATATCAGTTACTTCTGTTGGATTAGATACATGTACAAACCAACACACACACACATAATGATTAATACATTCCAAGATTACTGACCACGTCACTGGTAACTGGCCAATTACATGCGGTGGCGTGAAAGTCCAACCTCTGTACCGCCCGATTCTTTTTTTGGAAGCCCAAGACCGGAGAAGTAAGGAGAAATCTTCAGCTCACAACTGCATGGTTTATTATCGTCACATGGAAAGTAAAGCAGCGATGGCCCCAATGCTAGGCTCAGCGCTGGGAAAAGAGTGTGCCCCAATGTCCAGGAATGGTTCACATTTATCTTCTTGGACTGGGCCTGGCCCTTAAAGAGGTTAGGCTTACACGCGACCAAATGTAATTGGCCAGTTACCAGTGGCGTGGACAGGAATCTTGGAATGTATGTGTGTGTTGTTTTGGGTATAGACATATCTTGACAAGATAGAGAAGTTTCATCTGTCCTTTTAGTCCGAGCCAGTTCTGACTGGTTATTCTATCTTACAGTTTTTAGACCATTCAAGGATATACAGTGTGTCATATTAGCTGAGGTTCAATCGAAAAATGCAGAATAAATATACATGATGTCTCAGAACAAAGCCAATAGTGTGAGGCCCAGTTTGTTACCAGTACTTTGAAAAGAGATGAGTTGCGTTGCGTTGCTGCTGTTAGCTAGTGATCGGACACCCTTGCGGTCCTTGCTGTGCCGTTTTGGTGCAGGAGAAAGCCTTGTTGCTCCTTGCGTCTCTGGAGGAGTAGCGTCTTGGCGTTGATGGTTACTGGAAGACTTTGTACTTTGTTTAAAGCTGCAGGCTCTGGAACATGAGGACAGGAGCTTGTGTCATTGTTGTCTGGAGGTGGAGGCTCTGACCGGTGAGACCGCAGCAGCGGATTGCCCGGGGGTCAGAGGTGTTAGAATACGCCCGGTCTTTAGTTGGAAGCCCAAGAACAACCCAGAGAAATCTGGAAAAATCTTCAGCTCACAACTGCATGGTTTATTATGGTCACATGGAAAGTAAAGCAGTGCTGGGCCCAGCAGTTATGCTATCTTACAATTCTTACATCATTCAACAACATACAGTGCATCATATGAGCTGAGGTACAGTGGAAAATACAGAATAGGTATACATGATGTCTCAGAACAAACCCAATTATAACATTCCCCCGATTGACATATCATGTCAATCAAAAATTAGGTTGGAACGTTGTCTCTGTATTGTATCATAACTGTCAGTGGCAGCCAATTCAACAGGGCCCCAACGTAGTTGTTGTCTCTAGGTTCTTCATAGCTGCAGCAATGTCTGCATATCTGAAGGAGTCTGGCTAGGAATACGGTTGGCGGTTCTTCATCTCTTTGTGTGCATGCTGCAACCTTGCTCATGTCGACACATCTTGGGAACCGCTCGCGGAATCTCGTTGCAGATCTCCGTGACCATTCCTCTGTAGCCAGCGTTTCCTGGATTGGTCCAGTTGCAGATTTTGCTGTGGGCATGTGTCGAGGAGAGAGTCCAACTTTGTTTTTTAGGCACCTGGAATTGTCTGAACAAAGCCTTCCTCCGATCGTCTCCAGTGGTCCTCAATCGGACGCGGTCTCAGAGTCAACCAATCGGGGTCACGGCAAATAGCAGCAGTAAATTTCCCCATGTGGGATTCTTTCTCCGTCTTCATGCCTGAACTGGTGACTTCTAACAGTGACCCCACTTGAAGTTCCATCCACAGCCTTACCTGTCGATCACCAAAAAGAGCATCCACGGAGAAGAGCCCCTCCTTTCACCTGGCCCACGTGCTAATCAGCAGAGCCCTTCACCGGGAGCAGCCCCCACGTCAGAGCTTTCGCGTGGGAAAGTCACCCCTCCTCTTGGCTGGATGTGAACAGGTACGGGAGGGGCTACCAACTCTCAGCCCTCATTAAAGGACCATTTGGCGACAGGGGAAGCAAGGACCCTGGGTTGAAAGAAAGTGGCCAGGACCCAGAACTCCGGGGGTAAGTGTCATTCAGGGATAAAGTCTGTGCTGACCATCATTCAGGGTTTCGAGTGCCTCGCCGTCACCTGAAGGATGTCAGTCTTCCGCCGCAACCACATAAGGAAGTAACATCTCCACAAACGTTTGCTTTTTCCTTTTCTTTTTAACTAAGGCTGCCAAGTCTGCAACTTGCTGGTCGAGCAATAGACTTTGATTTTTCGCACATCATTTTCGGATCCAAGGACACAGCCGCACCGCCACTGCTGATCTGACCATTCCTGCAGAGGGACGAGAACGAGATTAGTGTTCATATAAATCAGTGTGCCGAGCCGCTGTGTTTGATTAATGTGTGACAACTGTTGTGTTCTAAAACCGTGGGTAACCCACACTCCCTTTCATACACACAAATTACGCTTGAGCACATGTGGATAATTGAGAGGCTAGCGCTGCAAAGTATCCTAACCCAAATCTCTCAGTTAGAAAGCTTGGTTATACCATTTTTCCCTTTTTGGTCACCTGTCGCGGCCGCGGTTTAGAACCGGCAGGAAAACAGAGGCACGCGCCATCACTCCGTGATCCCGCCCACCGTACTGTAACAGGACATGATTAGCCCCTCCTACTCAGCGTACCAAACACACACACACACAAAGAAAGTCTCACGAACTTTACTTTACTCTTACTATGTTATTGCTTATTTGCAGTAGTGTAGTCTTGCTTGACTGGATCTTCCTTAAACAAAGAAGAATTCGTTTTTGCATACTAAATACATTTTTACTCTTGTGTGTTTGTATTACTGTCTTGTGCATACTTTCTAAACTCTCACACCCTTAAGGTGTGTTATAATATTTGACACTTTAATTATAATTTATCTATCAGTCCCTGTAAACAGGGTGGTGCCTCCTATTGAATGAATAATTGGATGAACATTTATTAATAATCATAAAATAATTTAATTATTCATTTTAATCATTAATATTATGATAATAATACACACTTCCCTGTGTTGGCCGTTAGCCCCACCTCCCTTAATGACCGGAGCACAGCCCCCACCTTCTGCACGTGATGCTCCCATGTCTCACTGTGAATGATTATGTCATCTAAATAGGCTGCATTATAGGCAGAGTGGGGACGCAGGACCCGGCCCATGAGTTGCTGGAAGGTGTCTGGGTCTCTAAACAAACCAAAAGGAAGTGCGGAGTCTGCCAGGAGCCCTTGATTAAATCCAGTGTCGTATAACGACAGGGGGCATTGGGTAAGCATTGAATTTGGACACCTGACTGACCCTGTGATAGTCCACGCAAAACCAGATAGACCTGCCAGACATGTGCACCAGCTCAACAGGGCAACAGCAATCACTGCTGGACTCCTCTATTACTCCCATGTCCAGCATGGCCTGAAGCTCTGCCTGAAATACTTTCCTTTCCTGTTCAGGCAGCCGATAGGGACGTAAATTGTCACGCCCGGGGCTGTTTCTATGTGGTGGTGTATGAGAGTGGTGGGCCCTGGCAGGGGGGAGAACACATCAGCAAACTGCCTTTTCAACAATGTAATGGCTACCCTCTGGCCCAGCGAGAGATGGTCGTCACCACAGGCCGGGTTACTTTGTTATTATCGATTACCTCCGGTCCCAACTAATCTTTCTCAGTTACAGTGCTTGCCAGAGAAGCAGACGCCCCGCCCCTGTCGGATTGCACCACCTCATAATCATTGTCCCCCACTCGCCGTGTAAACACGAAGGGCCCTTGCCACTTGGCTAGTAATTTCGAGCTAGAGGATGGGAGTAATAAAAGTACTCCCAGTGTGAATTGTCTCAGTCTCAATCCTCTGTTGTACAGGCGCTGCTGAGGTTCCTGGGTCAGGGGTGATAAATGACCAAGTGCATGGAGTTTTGCGCGCAGGTCCATAACGTATTGAATTAGTTTTTGCTAGTGCTTGGACCCTCCTCCAGCTGTCCTTATCTAGGTCCCAGACACCCTGTGGCTTTCTGCCAAACAACAGTTCAATTGGGGAAAACCCCTTTGAGGTCTGGGGGCACTGCAAACAACAGAGGGTCTAACCATTTGTCCCAATTAATTAGTAACAAACTTACGAATCATGATCTTTAGGGTTGTGTTAAACGTCTCCACCTGCCCATCGGTCTTTGGATGGTTAACACTACTCCGTATTGAATGGATGCCCAGTAGTTCATAAAGCTTGCGTAGTGTGCGTGACATAAATGACGTGTCCTGGTCAGTCAGGATCTCTTTCGGGATCCGGACTCAAGAGATAATATGAAACAGTGCCTGCGTCACACTCTTTGCAGAGATGTTGCGCAGCAGCACTGCCTCAGGATATCGTGTTGCATAATCCACTGAGAGTAATTCAAAGCGATATCCCTGTGCACTCTGGTCTAATGGCCCAATGAGATCCATACCAACTCTTTCAAATGGCACTTCAATTAATGGTAGTGGGCGCAGAGGCGATGTTTGGGTGGCCAGGGGGTTAACCAGCTGACATTCAGGGAAAGATGAGCACCACCGTAGCTGGTCCAGGATGCCCTGCAACAGTTGTTCATAGATGTTTCAGGAGGACGCTGTGTTCCCCCACGCCACCCACATGCTGCTGCCATGCCCTCGAATATGTCTAGGAGAGCCTCCGGGTCATCCTCTGCTGTCATTTTCTGGAGGGCGATCAGTGGCGGACAGGCCAAGCTGTCCCCTGGCAGGAGAGCATGGCCTTCACTTTGCGTGGAGTGCTGAGGTGCTCTCCTGCATAGCAGCGAGACATTGGAGAGCCTGTCCCAGCTGGCTCTCTGTATTTCCCCTTTCGTCTGTCATCGTCCCTGTTCAGGCGCCACTGTGAATGTGCAAGCTCACATGTGGGTTCAATTGATGACACAGAGAGGGATTATGCCAAAAGAAAATGTTTTTTAATAAAGCAACGTCCCAGGCTCGGGGACAAACTCAAAAGGAGGCTCTACACAGTCTTCAAAGCAAATCCCCTATTGCTGGAGGAGTGTAACTGCCACTGTCCACTAATTATATTAATTGTCTGATATGGATCATTCGAAGCAATGAAATTAACCATTTTCAGATCCAATATGTTTATTTGAATTTCCACATGAATCAGAGCAGTACATCATTTTCATAGCCGCATTTGAGGTTCCCACCATAAGTGTGATATCAGAGAAAAATGGCCACCCTGTGAATATGGTGATGGAGTCATACACACATAGACGCTGCAATCATGTGACAGTCACAGCCCGTTGTTGTGATAAGGTTTGCCACATTGGTCCCAGAGAGAATAACCTGCAAACATATAATGGGGGGGTGACAGTTTTTCTGGATAAAAAGCTCTATAAAGTTTACATTTTCTAACCAATTTTTAAAACATTTCCAAAATATATTACAATGTAAATAATAAGGAAAACCTTTAATATATTATACAGTGAGATGTAGTGGTACATAAAATACATGGTGCAGCAGTATAGCATAAATACAATAATGTTATAGTATAATATTAGCGTAGTAATATGATAGTGTTCTTTTAATTAATAATAGATTACTAAAAAGTATATGTAGTATAAATAGTAGTATAATTATATAATAATAAAAATGGTTTATAAATACAATAAGGTTTAGTATGATTATATTATATTATTTTAATGATGATATAATAATAATAATACGAGATCAATAGTAAAAAAGTGTATGTATTATAAATTAGTATAAATAGTGTAGTATGAGCACGTTAGAATATAGTATTAATTGCCCAATATAATATTATATTTAGTCATGTCTTAACTCCAGTTCAGTCCTATAATTGTTGTGACAAGTTGCCTGGTCCAATATAACAACAAGGTTGATGTACAAACCGAGGGCCAAGGAATTTATGTTTATATCTGTTTATGCATGGAGAATGGTCTACAATGTGTTTAGCGTGGCTTAGCACAAAGACAGGAAGCAACTGTCTTTGCTCAAGTGAAAGTAAAACTAGTAGAATATGTGAATAGTTTACTATGGGTAATATGCAAAGTGAAGAATAGCACATAAACCTCCATATTAGTGATTTAGAAATGATTTCGACTGGTAGGACAGAAGAGTGAAGTGACATCGCAAATTATACACAGTAAATTAATCTAAATTCTTTCTCTAAAATGAACTTTTTACAGTCTTAAATGAAAAAAAAAAGAAAAATAGGCTATAAAAAATATAAATGTCCTTTCTAGTCAAATGTAGACATGCTTACTATTAAAATATCTGCCTTTGGATAATGTCATGCCAATATGACTGGAAATCTCTGATAACATGGAGTAAAGGTGTAGCTTTACCACCCAACATTCAATCTTGAACACATACAGTGGAGATTTAATCTTGAGAAAAGATGTGTTTTATTGAAATAGAGCAGACATTAATAGGTTATTTTGTTGACCCGGGGAACAGAAACAGAGCTTGAATACATTTCATGAAAGAATGTTGTTTTATGTGATTTAAAGTCATAAAAATATGTCGTGGATCTGTATTCTGACCCAGGACCACAGGTTTATTAACAAAAATGTTTTGTAAAGTGAATGAAAAATGTTTAAAAAATGTTGTGTTTTTTAAGATAAAAATCACACACCTCAGCTTCTTGAGAGAAGGGAGGTGGGGTATGCTGAGTGGCCTGTTTCTGTGCCCAGGGCTAAGGACCTCATTGGCCTTTGAATCCCTACTTGGGTGCAATCGTATTGAAGGAAACCAGGTGCATGAAATATAAATCTCAACTTGAGAAAAAAGCTTAAATGGAACAAAGGAAGGACTTGTGTTTGTTAGTTATTCTTTTTAAAATGCTTTTTTTTTTTTTTTAATGTGACCTTGATATTCATGTAGCTATATCCATGACAAAAGTTTTAATCAATTAAAAAAAGTCTGACATTTTTTCTTTGCTGAGCTGAGGTGTGCGGAGCAGCTCTACAGTGCATGCTAAGGAGAGAGGAGGCCGCCTTGGGCCCAAAGGATTGTTCCTTAGAGCAACAAGGGGGTAGACGTATCCCTCATTTCAGATAAGTGATCGGAGCAGAATGGTGGAATCTGGATTATAGCTGTGGGTTATGGCTGTTGGACATTTTTGATGGACTCTATCACATTTAATATTAATAAATCATGTTGTTTAATTGATTTTAAAATAACCTTTTTTTTTTTTTTTAATGTGACCTTGATATTCATGTAGCTATATCCATGACAAAAGTTTTAATCAATTGAAAAAAGTCTGACATTTTTTCTTTGCTGAGCTGCGGTGTGCGGAGCAGCTCTACAGTGCATGCTAAGGAGAGAGGAGGCCGCCTTGGGCCCAAAGGATTGTTCCTTAGAGCAACAAGGGGGTAGACGTATCCCTCATTTCAGATAAGTGATCGGAGCAGAATGGTGGAATCTGGATTATAGCTGTGGGTTATGGCTGTTGGACATTTTTGATGGACTCTATCACATTTAATATTAATAAATCATGTTGTTTAATTGATTTTAAAATAACCTGCCGACCTGTTTTTATAGGAGTCCTAGGCTCCTCTCAACCTAGGTGGTGTTGTTGGCATACCTTTTGATTACTCACCTCAATTGAGGCTCCAAATGTATCTGTAATTTTAAACCTCATCACATGCGCACTATTGCCAACCATGGTGCAAGCAGGTTGCCCTGGTGGAGCAGGGGGCTTCGCCCAAAAAGAGCCAAGAGAACGCATCGATGTGTTCACACTGTTTTGTGGAACCAGGAAATGTCCTTAAAGTGTGGATGTTTAACAGCACGATATTGCATAGTTTATAGATCTTATATCAAGGGGTGCACTTAAGTGGTATGCAGGTATGCATGCATACACACACGTGAGCAGCATACCCCTCGACAAACAAGGGAGCATCGCATCACACAACAGTCTCCTGTTACTCAGCTGAGTAACTTAAAAAAAGTTACTTGCACCCCCTGCTTATTTCACAACCTAAACCGCTCGCTGAACTGAACTGTCATATTTTTGAATTATTTCTAGAACCTACAATTCCTGAAGGCAACATGATAGATCAGGTCCTCTGTCACTCATGATTCAAAGCCCACCTCAGTTGACGCCACGCACCGCAAGCATCATCACTGCCAAAAGTCTGATAGCAAAGAAAAAATCTGAATCCAAATAAATAAGATCTGAAACCGAAAAATACAAATTGAAAACATTTTTGAATGTGATTTTATTTTTTAAGTTTGGATAAAAACTTTCAGGGTGACACAGCAAAACGAATCCGCTTGTATTGGTGAAGTAACCAGTAAAAAAGTATGCATTAAAATTCATGAAAATTGAACTTGACATGGGAAATGTCATGATACTCATGTTCCAATCCACCTTTTATAGCCATTTGGTTTAAGTTACTTTTAAACTAAATTGAGTGCAACATTTTGTTGTTGTAAATGTTGGTGTAACCCAAACCAATCTTAAATAATGTATTTTTTGTTATTTGACCTTGGTCTCTCAAATTGGTATCTTGTGGCTTTTTGTTCTGCATACAGCAGCTTTTCAACAGATTTACATCGGATCCCAAGAACACTCAGCTCCTACCCTGGTACTAATGTGCTTGAATTCTTCTCCTTGGAACATTCAGACAGTAAACCTAAAGGATCCATGAAAAATATGCAATGACAACAATACACTTGTTGTTAAAAGTTTTTGCAGGATGTGCAGCAGTGTGACGGAGAGCTTCAGTGAAACTGTCCAGACTTAAGTGAAGGCACAAGCATTTCCATGGACTCATACCGACAGCCAAGGCTTCGTACGAAAACTCCCGCTTCCACCAATCAGTTACCCAGTGGATGGAGAATAAAACCGTACCACTGTTGTTTGTGTGTGTCTGTTGAGGCCAGCCCTGTATATACATTAGTAAATACAGTATTTCAGTTACAGTATATGTAGTCTTATCATCTTTAAATCTGACCAGATCATTACAGCAGCAGAACCAATACATAAAATAGCAGATATTTCGTTTTTACAATTATTTTTTCTTTTGCTGGAATGGAACTAGTTTCAACTAAGTCTACCAAGCCAACATGTAGTTATGTATTGAATAAAAGGCTTATATTTTTTTTTCTTTTTTGTTTATTTCAGGTGTTTATGCTTGTGTACAGGACAACAGAGAAAGTAAAACAATCAAACAAAGAAAGAAAGGGAAGAAAGATAAGTGAAAGACAGATACAAGGACAAAGTGACAGAGAAAGGAGAAGAGATAGGGAGAAAAAGGGAGATACAATAAAGTATGATTCTGGCAGCATGATTCTAGATTCTGTGTCTTAGCTGTCAAGAGCGTGTTTGTTGTGAGATTGTTACCATTCAATCCTTCTGCATTTGCCATCATTTTGACAGTTTCTCTGCTTTTTGCTGTTAATATTGTTTGTTCCTAGTTGGTTTTAAACAAATATCGACGACAGTCACTTGGTCATACAAACATGTTCATTGGCACAAGAAGTGCAGATTGGCATTCTTTTTTTCTTATTTTTTTTCCCAAAAAGTAATAATAATAACAATAATAAAGACCATAATCATCACAACAATGTAATAGCACTTCACCTTATCACAGCTTTTTTTTTTAGTATTCAAAAATTTGATTTGATGTGAAGTGAAGCCCACTCTCTTCCTCACCCATCCTCCACCTCTCCTCTCAGCAGGGAAGTGGCGAGCGGAAGTCCAGTGCTGGTGAGATGAACGAGAAGTGACTGAAGTATTGCCAACTGGTCTGTCAATTATTTTTTTTGTAGTGGTTCCACTCTGGTTTATTAAAAAAAAAGAAAAAGTAAGTAGAAGAAAGTGAAAAAATGCTGCATGCATGAGCACATTCACGCAGACCACTGCTGGCACTCATTTTGTCCATTGAAAAAACAAAAACAAAAAAGGGTTAAAAAAAACAAAGAAACAGGAGTTTCTGGGGGACGAGTTGCTCCCATTTTAGAAAATGTAATTAAGATTTTCCCCGCAAAATTCTAAAAATCTTTAGCTATGCAGGAAAAATAAGACAAAATAACATATATATCCTATTTACAAGAAGACAAAAAAGAACCCTTTTTGTCAAAAGTGTAGTGAGAATGCAGCAGTTCTCAGCCTTGGCACTTGTCATTTGTCTTTGTTGTAGTAGTATTTTTTTTTATTTTTTTATTTTTTTACACATTCAGTGCTGTATTTCCCCCACCTCCTCCTCCTGCATTTCCATGGCAACACAGGTCACACACCTCACCCACTATTTTCTGGGTTCATGACCTGTTAATCCCCCTCCCACGAGATGAAGCTGCTTCCTGCAGAAAAAGGGTTTTGGGGGATGTGGGTTAGGGCATCATAGTAAAGTGCTGATAATTAACCAGACTTCATTATTAGCACAGGGGAGAGTTTAGAAAGGTGACAATCCATTTAATCTTGGTCGATTTAAGTTTAGCCTTTATTGATATATACCTTCCCCTTAAAGATAACTTACACTTCTACAAAGAACTCAACCATTACTTAAAGCTATAGTTCAGAACAATACAACAATGAAGTCAATGAGGTCAGTTTTGACCTAAATTAATGTGTAAATGTGTCATTTCGTGTTAATAATGTGAGGAAGATTCCAGTCTCCTCATCACTCGACACACACCTGATGTTTTCACATCACCTCAGCCACTTTGTCAAATCAGTTTTTTATCAATCCACCAGCCACATTGTCAAATTTTAGTGGTGAATTTTGGCTTTCACATTTATAAACTGTCAATGTTGAAAATGGGTGGATAATTGTTGCTGATGGATGGTTACTCCTGTCGTCTATCTCACCTGTAACCACGGTTATGTAACAGTGACATTATGATGTCACAGTGATCCCAAGTCAGTAATGAAGGGAATATGGGACTTTTATAGGGAAAAATTATGATTATGCATGATGATGCAAAAAATAAAGCTTTTGGAAAAGGGACAATTCAGCATTTCCAGAGACACTTAAAGACAAACTAACAACTGTCTTACTTAAGATAACATGTTGGGACTTTGAGGGAACAAAGGAGTGGTAACTTATAAATGGTAAATTCATTTTTTTAGGGGGCAGGTCTTTATTTTTTAAGGTTTAGAGACATTTGGGTCTTATTAATCACAACAATGCCTCAGTGTGGTGATATTCCAGTGAGCAATTAAAGATACTGTACATCATTTTGTTTGCGTAGCCAGTGATTAAAACCTGGTTGACACAGGATATTCAGAAACAAATCATGCACATCATCAAAAGGATTTCAACCTATACACATGGTCTTCATCGGGCAGATGCATTTGTTGACATGTTTCTTTTTCTATTTAAGGACTTAAATGTTAACTCTTAAAAGTCAACCCCCCGATGAAGACTATGTGTCAGCACTGAAAGCTATTGACACTGTTGAGAATTAATGTTTCTTTTCATACTAAATATGAACACTGGTTAAAAGATGCCTCACAAAAATAAAACCTTGAAGTGTTCAATCCCAAAGCCCCTGTCTTTTTTAACTCACATTTTCATTGATATCATCACCTCTGTTGGAGGGTTACTTCAGGTCAAAAAGCAAAATGGCATAACCATCAACCTATCAGAAAGATTTTGTGTGTGATCTGCAGTGTGACATTAAAAAATATTCAAATATTGGTAGTAAATTTAAAAGCAGTATCTGTTAGAAAAATCTCTCGTTTTGTTTTCTACTGTTTCCAGCGGCATCAATGGTGGCAGATCCTTTTCACACCTGAAATGGACAAAGTGAGGGAGACGGAGGAAAAAGTGTCAAACATTTGATTTCACAAAAGAAATATCAGTTTTTAAAGAACCAAGATCAATCCCACCAAAACAGAGAAAGCAGAAATGCAGAAAAACAAGTGGATTAAAGCAATTGTTGTGCCAGTGTTCCCGGTCACCTCCATATTGTGAAAGAAGTGATTAAACAAGGCTTGCAGTTACACACACATATAACCCAGTATTTCCAACCCCAGTACACTATCATCATTTAATAGCTCATCTTAAGGTCCCTGACCTAAACCTAATCCTAACTGTAAAACCAAATCTCTCTCCCCTCAAAATCCCCCCCAAAAGGTCCTCACAATCATAAACCCACACACACAAACACGCACGTAATCCTTGACAGAAAAACTGCATCATTCCTTACAAAGGACTTACAACTTAATATATGTTCCCGACTGAGAGATGATGTTCTTGTTTTCTGATAAGGTGACATTAACTCAAGATTACAGTTTACATCTTTTCAAAACCTTTATTTTATGAATAAAAACTGACTGTTGATATGTGTTTCTATTTCACAGGAAAGATGTGCATTCACAGCCACTAAATACTTTGTTGGACACTGAAATTAAAATGTGGATGTTTCTAGTATAGCAATCAATCAGTTAGACTGTACAGAATACATCCTTTGAAGCTGTCTGATTCTCTCATAAATATCTATAAAAAATATCGCACCTCCGTGTACACACACTGCAATTTTTTTCCCTTTACTTTGTACACATGGAGCTTAGAACAGTTTATTTACGCATACATCTCCATAAGCGGCCTAATCAGAAACACGGAGCGCTCAATCGAGTTTAATGTGCTCTGTTCCAAGGCTTAGGGCGCGCAGACCGGAGTCCATTCATTTCAGCAATGTACGGACCACTGCGTAAAAAGCGCTATGAGCATGCATTGGAGACCCGGAAATAAGTGTTGGATTAAGTGGATTTTGGCGTATCTGCAAAATTCTTTAACCTGAAAATACTAGTTTGTCCTTGTTTCTTGTGCGACATTAACCCCCCCTAGTTTGTTTAATTTTTTTCCCTTTCGATTTTTATAAAACAAGGGCCAGGGTTCAATGGTCAAAATCAGTTTTGTAGTTTGTAATTTTTTGGAGGATATCATGAAGTCTTGTTCCAATAGAAAACAACTACATGGTATTTTATTATTGAACTTGGAACAGGTCACGGGAGACCAGAACACAACATGGAGCAGTTCTATATATTTATCTTTGTTTGTAATTGTTGTTTGGTTTTGTTACCCATCCTAAATTTTGTAAATACATTTGCGTAAATATCCCCTATTTTTTCTCTCCTAGATTAGTTTTTTGCCAACCCTGGTCCTTCACATAGTTATATAAAATTCTGTAAATTGATCATTGATTGTGTCTGTCAAGTGCTGATCCTTTAAAGGGATCCAGAAAAAATGACAATCTCTTCAAATCTGATGGTGTAAGAATCTGAGTCTCCACCTTGTTTGTATGTTTTGCTTCAAGGAATTCATTTGAACAGATTCTATTTTGATGAACCAAAGCTGTGTGGAAACATTAAAACTTTCTTCTCCACTGTATGTCAGAACAGACAGTGGAGGGAACGAGCAGCAGACTCTGTCATCACACTTTGCCCTAGGTGGAGCCTTTTATCTTGCAGACTTCACCACAACAGGGGGTCTGCTGCTATTTCTGGATTCCAGTAATACTTTTTTTGACTCTATCCCTCATCTTCCCAAATTATCCTGAAGTTGACATTAGTTGCAGAGTAGTTGCTGCCAAAACACACACACACAGGTAGGCATGTATGCAGCCAGTGACTGGCTGTAGTAGATGGTTTGTTCTTGGTTTTGAAATGCTGGCTTCAGCTCTGACGTTTTTTTTGGATGGGAGGAGGGACGCTGGGGAGCAAACAAAGGTCTCGCTGAATAAAATCATCCGTTCTTTCTATTTTACAATTAAAACGTACAGCCTAAGTGTCATTGTTATGGATAAGTCTGTAGATAAGACCCAATAGTCATAACATTTGAAAACGCTTAGAGGCAGATTTTGCATGATGACAAATTTCAGATGGAAACAAATGTGTTTTTTTTTTTCAAATCTCCATTTAAATGTGTGCCTGAAATTTTAAGTAATTCTTTCAAGTAATGTATATGTTGATATACAATAATTTCAGCAGTAATTTCAATGGTCATATGATAAACTTGTGAACAAATATATCACAATTATGTATTTTGATTACATATAAGTTACATTTGATTGTTTTTATTGTATCGTTTTTTTCTTTACTTTTTACGGTTGTTTGAAATCATTGCTGAAATCGATGCTGTTAAAAGTTGAGAGAATGGAACGGTACAGAACATCACACAGATCAACAAGCTTTTGACACTTACTGTAAAGCTGAAGATTCTCTGTTGGTCCATTATTATTTGATAAATCGTTGTGTTGTAGTGTTAGAATATAGGGATTGAAGCTACTTTAATGATGCCCCATCAAGTTATTTTGCAGTGGAGACATACCTTTCAGTGAAAAGGGTAGAAGGTGAAGTAGGTCAAATAGTGTTAACCAAGACAGAATCCCACTCTCTCACCATTTTATCCAGTCAGCCTCCCAGACTTGTCCTCCGACAGCTTCCTGTTTTTGTCCAGTAGCAGCTCCCCTCCTCTAATCGAGCGTCTATCATCCAGCCAGCTCTCAAACATCTCCCTGAATAACATATTAATTATGAAATGTATTTGAAGATGAATTAAGGCATTCATGTGTTGTCTTCACAAAAACAGAAATGCTGCATTGTTTTGTTCATTGTGATGGTGCCAATAGCAGGCCAGGCATTTTACACCTAAGCTTGCAAAGACGTCCCTCCTGAGTCTATCCACTACAGCCAACACCAGGTTGAGTAAAATCAACAACCCGGCAACAAATGACAGCTGAAATGTGATTGGATAACTAACTAACTAACTTAAATATACACTACTGGAAGCAGTGCAACCAAGCAAAAAGCTATGAAATGAAGATAATAGATGATTGGGAGTAATAAAATACATATTCATGGAAAGAATATATTAAACTGTAAGTCAATAATTCTGATAGTGTTTGGGCCAGCAGAGAAGGCCTTGCTGGGCCTGACAGCCTGCCACTGGATATTGCAGATGTCCTCTCAGTCTATCCAGAAAATTATTATTTTTAACATTTAATAATAATAATAATAATAATAATTAAAAACATTCAAAACACAATACAGTTCTGTGTAACAACAGGAACATACGCCTTGCAGAAAAAGGGATGGGATTAAGAACCTCAAATCATTTCATGAATCTTTTGATTTAAGAATTTTAAAATTAAACTTTCAATCACTTTGGTGAGTGAGTTGATTGTTCACAATCACATTTAACACAAAGTTGTTGTTTTTTTGTTTAATAATTTGCTTATTTAAAATGTACATGCTTAAAGCATTTAATCTACTCTTGATGAAATATAACTCTGCCCTATACCTTTGCATGGATGTCATAAATGTGTCTGTAAATTGAATATTGCAGGGCAGACAGCAGACTAGCCAGGAGATTTCAAGGTGTCATTGGCAGACTAAACCTGAAATCCAGAGACTCATGCAAAGACCAAAAAACTCTTACCTGAATTATTGCAGAGATATTAGTTTCAAATCTAATGGCTCTGTTATCAGGGTTATTCACGGTTCTTAAATAAATTAAACTGAATTTAGTTAAACTAGTTTGTTTTGATCCTCAAAACCTTTATGCAGAATGCCCTGCCTGGCCTCAGGATTTGATCGTTGAACTCTGAGAAAGTTGTGAGCTGCCACATTATTCAGATGTTACAAACATTGTAAATGTTTAGTATACTTTAAGAACTTACATTTGGTACTGTAAAATGTGAAATTGTAAATGTGCCTCACTACATAGTTGTAGGTAATGCATGCAGAAACCAGAAGTTGGCAGTTGCTTTTTAAAGGTTGGGTACGGGGATGTTGGGGAATGTTGATTATCAAACCGTTAGGTTTTACTGTTACCATAGAAATTGCAGATTTCTGGTTCAGAGACATCTGTGTCTCTCACAAAAACTCAGTCTTAGTGTGCTAAATAGATCAAGTGTGATCAACAATTAAAGAGAACTGTTGTCCCAATGTAATTCAAAAAATGTTCACTAATGCAACTGAAAGGAACTTTGCAGACATGTATGTGACACTAAAAACTTTAAAAACCAATGAATACTGTACCTCCCATTGAACCGGTTGCGGATGACATCATGTTGGTTGCTGAGGCTGTTGGTACGCTGCTCCATCAGCCAGCCCAATTCCACCTGCAGCAGCTTAGTGCTGTTTGTTATGGCTCCCTCATGACCGTGCTGTTTTGTGCTGGAGGGTGCATTTTCGGTTGAACACACTGGAAGCTCCTGACCTTCATGTACTCTGTTGTTAAAAGGTTCTTTCGGCTCCATGCTACCACTCTGCTGCTGACTGTCGTTGAGGTTGGTGCGATCCAGTCCTGTCTGACTCTCTAGCTGGCTGAAGTCGTCAGGGGAAGGCCACCGTGTTTGAGTAAAATCATCCTTGAGGAGCACCAGGGATCTGCTATCTAGAGGCACTGAGCAAGAATTTGGGTTGGGGACAGAGGGTGACATGGTGCTGGGAGAAAGGATGGGCAGACTGTGTTTAGGTGGCAGATGGCTTTTAAGATGGCCCAAAACAGTAGCTGTTTTGTGAATCCCATTCATCTTGACAGTTTGGTGTTGCTGTAGCTGCTGATGTAGTTGTTTATCTGTGATGGCAGCCAATCTGCCCATAACAGTCCTGTTAGTGCCCATGGAGTTGAGAAGTGCTTGTTCCAGGTTGTCACGTAGTGCTCGGCGCTCCACAAACCAGCTGTCGATTTCCTGGTGAGACAGGTGGGATGTGGCTGACAGATTGTTCATGTCACTGTGTGTGGGGAAGCCATTCCTCAAGAAGCTCTCCTCCAAGATCTTTAACTGCTCTGCTGTCTTCCCCTTCATTCTCTCCAGCAAAGGAAACTGGGTCAGCACTGATGACTTTTGCTGGTGATCTGGTTTTGCTGCTACTGTCAGTTCACCAGCATCAAAATGAATAAGACCATTGTTGTGAGCAGCAGCGGTCTTATTGTGGGGCCATTCACCATCTATGAGAGACGTCCCATTGGCATCTGCCAGGGGAGTTAACACCTTTTCTCCTCTTGGGTAGTCGGCTTTTAGGTCCACTCCTTGCTGCTCTTTTCCTTTCTTGCCATCAAGGTTTAACCTTGGTATGTGGGCTTGGGCTTTCATTTGAGCATGAATGGATTGAATAATGGTCGGCCTCCTTATCTGTGGGGCAATAAGTGGAGGGGAGGTTGGTAGCTTCAAATCAGAAGCTGGCGAAATGTGGGTGTTGGGGTGTTTTTCTTTATAACCAAAGGGCAGAGTATGAGAAACAAGCCCTGTGTTCTTAAATGGGGGGGCAAAAATAGGTGGGGGGACTATCATTGGCCTTGTTAAGGACTCTGGAAAGACTATGGAGGGAAGTGACACTACTGGTTTTGTTTTTTGGCTTCCTAATGTCGAAAAAATCTTCCCTCTAGACATCAAAGATGGTGGTGATGATGGCGGTGGCATTAAAGGCACAGTAACTGATGGCCTTTGCATCTCTGTGTTAACCATAGGGACTGCTACAGGTCTCTTCATCTCCATGGGAACAGGAGGTGCTGCCATTGATAGGTGGTCTTTCTGCGGTATAGGGGGTGGTGGAGGAGCCATGAGGCCCTTGTCTGTAGGGTCACCATGATGGGGGGCGACTGCCATAACGGGTCGCTTAGACTCAGAGCCGAACACAGCTGTCAGGTGTGCTGGCAGGGGTCGTTTAAGGGTTTGGCTGGAGCCAATGGTGATTCCAGCTGGAGACCTTGTGTTTGACCAGACATGACCTGGATGCTTAACTGTGGAGTGGACAACGGGCTGCTGGGAGGCTTTGGTAGATGGATGAGAGATAGGGTTTGTAAGTAAGATGGTGTGATGTAATGTGTGATGGGCAGGAGGGAAGGAGCCATTGAACATTTTCTTTCTTGCTTCTTCCACCTCCTCTGGGGACCAGGTGATGCCTTGTTTAAGCCGCTGGGTGGTGAACCAGACTTTGATCTGTTCCTCTGGGTGCTTGGAGGCAGCTGTGAGCCATGACAGCTCAGCATGTGTTGGGTAAGGAAACATATTAAAGGAGGTCATCAATGTCAAATTGTCATCTAACAAAGGGTTATATTTGGTGGTGTTCAAGGGAACAGCTATTTTTGGTAAAGAGTTGAAGTTCTGCGGGCGCTGAAGCATTGGAGTGACATGAGAAAGCCCTTGTAGGATAGTGGGTTCAGGGATGATGACTGTTCCATTGATGTTTACTGCCGTGATTTTATCCTTGTGGATCATGACACCCAGCTGGCTTTTCAGGTCGCTACCTTGATAAATTAACTGGATACTGTCTTGGGTTTTCACTGTGGTAGATATGCAAGGTGAAAACACAGAATTGTTGCCTTCATCCTGTTGATTTGTCATTTCCCATTCATCTGAATTGTCTATGCCTTGGATTGTCTGCTCTAAAATAGTCTGATTGTTCATTATTATCCTTTTGAACTTGAAGTTGTTCTCGCCTTGGTGTTGGCTGTCATTGTGCTCTGTGAGTGAGTCAAACTTCTTGGTGTTAAAGTTGCAGGCAGCACAGATGTACAATGGATTGAGAATGACGTTAGGGTGGCTTGAGTCAACATGATCTTTAAAGTCATTCAGGTTCTGTGTTGAAAACGGGCAGTATTTGCATTCGTAACCTCTGAGTGTTTTTTCCTGGGATGCTGGTTCAGATTTAGCCCTTCGCCCATCTATTGATTCTCTGGCTTCTACATCTTCAATGACAGGGGATTGGTCTTTTTTAGCAAACTGCTCTTGCTCTAATAGCTGAGGATTTCGGTTTTTCTCTGGTTTTGAAAACATCTGCTGGTCGGAATTCTCTGGATTCTGCAGATGGGTGATTTCAATCTTTTCTGCAGATTCAGATGTTTCTGACTTATCTGTCAATATGTGCTTGTCTATCATATCCTCAGGTTCATCATGCTCTTTTGGCAGGTCACTGGTGACCCGAACCATGCAGGGGATGGAGGACTTTCTACGACTAGACATGTCGGCTGCAGCTGAAGGTGGTGACAATGATAATGCTGGTGCTGGTGATGCAGATTGCGCTTACAATATTGCAGGTTTTGGTTGTTGCTGCTGGTGCTTGCCAAAGCCGACAGTGTGTCGGTTTGTAAGAGGTTCTTACTGGGGTTGATCGGAGCGGATGGCTGTGGATACTTTTAGGTGGATGGAGGTGGAGTCTCCAGCGTGGTAGGGGGGAGAACTGGATGATGGCGCCAGTCCAGGACAGTGCAGTAGCACCGCCCGCTCACTGGTAGTGTCAGCTACTGACCGGGGCGTCATGGGAGGGCATCACAGACAACAGCAGCCCCCAAGCTGTGCTCAGACAAACACAAAGAGATAAAATGTTAATATTGATTGTGTTTGGGGAGAAATTAAAGGACGAAAAAATGTTAGTATCGTTTTTATGTCATGGGCAACACTAAATAAGAAAATAACAGAAAAATGCATGATGGGAAATGACAAAATGGCAGAGATAAATCACTTGCACTTTTGTAAACAAGCATACTCCGCTTTTGGTAAAAACACAATATTTATTTTAGAGATGTTATATCACCATATTACTATAGCTAGGATGGAACTTTTGCGTGGTGCCATTTCCTCATGTAGAACAATTAGACAGGGTTTCTATTTACAGAGTCATATATCTTCCATGACAGGACATTTTTGTTATAGTTATAGTACAATAGTTGAATTTCTACATGGTTTTTAATGATCATGATGATGTTGGCCATTACAATACATGCTAGGTGGGGGCTTAAATCAATTATTTAAAAGAATGATGAAGCAAAAACCAAAAAAGCAAATAAGATGTATTAATATATAAAACCCCTTAAAATATGGACCTTTCGACAAATAGTTGTAATTTATTCAATTTTTGTTTAAGTTTACAGTGTAGGAAATAAAGAAATATAACCCATGTCTGAAAAATTCAGCCGAACTTATTAAACGTTAAAGTTATTGGCCATGATATAATGACTGAACCCTCTCGAGCAGGGCTTCTCAAGGTCCTGATGTGGGCCGAACTGCAAATCAATCAGCACTGGACCCTGTGTCACATTCGTTTTAAATTAATGTATATTTCGCCTTTGCGCAAATTATGGTGAATCTGAGTGCCACTAAATCAGGACACAATGATTCAGGCCAGTCCACAGTAACTATAAAAGACAAAAAAGGTGTCAGATTCCTTAGCCTAAGCGTTGCATCAATGGAGGAAGAATGAAGACAGGGAGGGAGAGAAATTTAAGTAGGACAAAAGTAGAAAGCAAGTAAGGTAAGACGAGAAAAAACGGTCAGAGAGGGAAGAAAGGAGAGGGAACAGTGACAAAAAAAAAGACATGGAGAGATAGCAGGGAAGAGTCACAGAGATTATTTTGGTCATCTACAGAAATTCCATGACTGCAGAGTAGGGCAGAGGTTTGTTTCTCAGTGGATGTGTCATCTAATTTAGCCCCAAAGCAGTTAAGAAATGCGGGCTACATTTTTGATAGCTAAAATGACTAGCATCGGCAATGTAAGAAAATTGTCTTTTCAATGGTTGACCAGCACATGGCTTCTGGGACTAATTTGACTTGAGCTTCAAATCTAAGATTTTCAGCTCAGAAAGGTAAATCATCACAGAGCCTTCATGTATTCAATGTAATTAATGTTAGTTTAACTATACTATAATATAATACTGTGAAGTTGGTATGTTGGACCACATGCTATTCGATGATGTGTTGGTCCAACATATAATTCTCTGACATGTGTCTATCCACATTTTATGATGTTTTTTATAATGTGACACAGTTGGCTCAGTCTGTAGATACTGAACCAGACGCTCAACAAGTGGCAGGTTCGAGTAGCATTTGATCAAACCGAAGGAAAGTGTTTGGTTTCAGAGGTTTTGAAATTTTTTGATGATATACTGTACTATGACGTTTTTGGTCAAGGTTTCAACAAAATACTGTACTGTGGTGTTCTTTCACATATTTGACTTAAGAGAAGGAAAATACTAAGCTAACTGAAGCAAACAAAATACCATATTGCATTCTAATAGGAAATCCACCTCTCCAATGATGAACAATACGTTTAAAAGTCCTGGGCAGACAAGGTATATTACTCTTCACACCAGTCAGGTAGGAAAAGAGAAAGTATCCGAGAAGCAGGGACTTTACATACTGCTCATATAGACATGCATCTTACTCTAAGATTTCTTGATATTTTACATCCAGATCAGACCTGCATAGAGTAGAAGATATAGAGATAATGCCCATAACTATATTTGACCATTCCCCCTTTGAACTTAAATAGGACATAGGCCGCAGACCACTCTCCAAACAGTGGAAACTTAACACGTACCTCCTCAATGATAAAGACTTCACTTTTATCAAATCGGAGCTTAATGACTATCTAGTAACTACTGACTCACCAGAAAGTCTTATATTATGGGCTTGTGCCAAGGTGTTTATCAAAGGTCGTATCATTTCATACAATTCTGCTGAGAAAAAGAAAATGGAGGCTAAACAATGTGAACTGGAGGATAAAATAGGGGGACTAGAAAATGGCCATAAACGTGCCGCCACACCATGCCTTACTAAACTTTGATGCAACCCATAGAGAGCTTAACAGCTTGCTTTCAGATACAATCAAGGGGAACTTAAGGTTCACTAATCAGAAATATTATGAATACGGTAATAGAGCAAGTAGACTACTGGCATTTAGACTAAAGAAACAGCAGTCATATAATGTAGTGAATAGAATAAAATCAGAGGGCTCCAAATTCCACACTAGACCAGATGAAGCAGAGAGCAGCATCAGCATCATGCTAGAGACAAAGATTATGGCTCCCTCCTTGAGAGAAGTCATTGTCATAGTTATACATAAAGAGGGGTAAAGATCCGACTGAATGTCGATCTTACAGGCCTATATCATTATTGAATGGGGACTTGCACATTCTGACTTTTAGCTAAACAAGTCAATAAAATGATCACCCACATTATTCATCCTGATCAAACAGGTTTTATAACTGGGACACTATGGCGATAACATTAGGCGGCTGTTCAATATAATGTCATATCAGAGGGATAACGAAAATTAAGCACTGATTATATCACTGGATGCCCAAAAGGCTTTGATCAGGTATCATGGCAATACCTGATTCAAATCAAATCAATCAAAACGGTTCAAATTTGGCCCTAATTTCATGAATTGAATAAGACTGCTTTACTGAGAACCACAAGCTGCTGTTGAAGTTAATAGGTTTAGATCAGGTGGATTTACATTGGAACATGGATGTAGGTAGCTCTTCTATGACCTCTCCTGGTTACCATTAGCATTGAGCCGTTAGCACAACTGGTAAGGGTCGATGTGAGCATAAAAGGTATTGAAATAAATGGAGAGGTGCATAAGGTGTCTCTCTATTCAGATGTCGTGTTACAGTATTAAACAGAACCAAAAACAACAATACCAAATTTAAAGAAATTGATCAGTCAATATCGATATTTTTCAGGCTACAAAATGAGTGTAGAAAAAACAGAAGCCAGGGATATAAATGGTAAAATATCACAGAAAATAATACTACAAAGTGGTTATACATGGTCAAAAGATGGCTTTAAGTACCTTGGGATATATATCACAAAATCAGCTGATAACCTATATGATGTCAATTATAAGAAATTAATTCAGTGAACTGGTAATGATAAAGGCCGATGGTCTACGCTCCCCCTCTCTCTAAGTCGAATAGACACTATAAGTATGAATGTTCTGCCCAGGTTTTTTTTTATTTATTTCAGATGCTGAATATTTTTCCTTAAATCAACTTTTGATGCCTGAGACAAACTTATCTCTCAGTTCATATGGCAAAGGAAGCGCCTAAGGTTCAGGCTTAAAACCCTACAGCTATCTAAGCCAGATGGTGGTCTTAAACTTCCCAATTTAAGCTACTACTACTGGGCTGCACAGGTGAAACTCGAAGTAGCATGGGACCAGAAATGTACCCTCCGACTCCCGTCTCTCGGCACTACACTGGAGACCATGACATCAGTCTCGCTGAAGTTTCCGAGACTGGACAGAACATAATGCAACGCAAATAATGCCGTATTTCTGAAATTGCCTTAGTTTTGGGAGACTTCGGCGGCAGCATGGTTTGCGCAGATGGAGGCACAATTCGCCCTTCGCGGGATAACGGACGATGCCCTGGATAAATATTCAGCGTTCAAAGCTTTCCTATTAACAAGTTTCGAACTCTCACGCCCGGAACGAGCCTGACACTTGCTTGCCATCCGTGGCCTCAGCGACAGAAAACATTCGGAACACATGGAACTGATGCTGTGCCAGCTGGGTACGCAAGAACCCAACTTTCTTTTTATGGAGCTGTTTCTGGAGCACATGCCGCCACAGGTGCAGACAGCATTTGCCAACACGACCGTCACAGATCCACAGGCTTTGGCCGAAGAAGCTGACCGTTTCTTCATGGCTACACAGCGTGTAACCCATGGAGTGTTCATCAGAGACACTCTCTCCGGCGCAAATATCTCTGCAACACGGGAGCACAATGGAGCGCCCTACCGGCGACAGCAGACGATGTTGCAGGTGGTCTCAGAGAGTCTGGGATATCCACCAGATGGAGCAGATAACGTATTTATTTCCCTACAGAGTAACATTTACAAGTATCAAGTGATAATACAGTAAATGTGTGTGGCAGTGGGTTGTGGTTAGAGCGCCAGCTGCAGGTGAGAGAGGGGAGTGGTGGCCGGAGACCAGACACAGCTGACCAGAATCAGGTAACCAGCTCACACATTATAAAAGCATGTGGTTAACCTAGTTCTGGTCTCTCTTGCAGTAGGATGAATACTGGGAGAAGGATAAACGGAATGCCTCAAGCCTCCAGAAATAGTGTGTGAGTGAGTGCTGTGTTTTGTTTATTTGAGGACTGTGTGGAGCCTCTTGTTTTGTTTTCTTTGAGTTCAGTGGCCAATTAAAATCACTTGTGCTGACACAAACGCTCCCCATTCCCTCATTACGACAACATTGGTGTGAGTATGGACCTTCACAGTGGTGCCCAACGGAGGATGAACAGAGGGCGCGTGGAGGCGTACCTTGACATATATTAAGGGCACAGCAGCGGTGTGTGGGTGACCAGAGGAGAAGTGGGCTCTGTGGTTGCTGCCCCTGCTCTCCGGGGGAGCACAGCTGGCCTGCCGTCACCCTCCCGTAACATCTATGGACAGCTGAGGAGGGCCATCCTGGACTGACTGGGTAGCCTGCCAAGGGACATCCCCTTCCAGGATGCCGGCTTTCCCTTCTCTTATGCTCAGCAGCTCCTAGATGTGGCGAGGAGCTGGCTCCGGTCAGGGGATGCGGCGGAGGACGTCTTCATGCAGGTGGTGCTGGAGCAGTTCAACAGCAAATTAGGTCCAGTGTCACTGTCCTGCCAGCCTGGAAGCAGCGGACCATCTCTCCCTTCCCCGGCGTTGCCTGAGGGAGGAGTCCTGGCAGCCTGCAGTAGCAGCATCCCAGCCCCGAGGAGAAGAAATGTTCCAGCTGCTGTTGCACCACACACATTCACACGCACACACACAACATACAGTGCAGCCTCAATTCCCCGCTAACTCTCTCTCCTTCTCTTTCTTCATAGGGTCCAGCCTCTGTGTCTGGCCGTCCGTCACCACCGGGGGCTCCTCAAACATGGGGCAGGATTGCTGGCAGTGCAGACGCAAGTGTCTGTTCAAGAAGGTCGGACAGTTGGTCCGGGTTGCGGGATCACCAGTGTCTTCCCCCGGTCCTAAGGGGATGTACTGCAGACACAGCTGACCAGAATCAGGTAATCAGCTCACGCAGCCCTCTTGCAATCGGCTAAATCTTGGGAGGAGGATAAACTGAATGCCTCAAGCCTCCAGAAATTGAGTGCTGTGTTTATTTGAGGACTGTGTGGAGCCTCTTGTTTTCTTTTCTTTGAGTTTAGTTGAGAATAAAAATTACTTGTGCTGACACAAATGCTCTAATTTCCCTCATTACTAAAACATTGGCGTGAGCATGGACCTTCACAAACTGTTAATGCCTTTGTATGTCACTTCTCATCTGTTTTTTCTTTTTATTATTATTATTTTACTTGACTTAATTTCTATTTATGTATGTATGTATGTATGTATGGAAGGATGGACACTGGACATATTCCAACTCCTCAGAGCAGATCACAGACACTCACCTTTCGCTAAACAAAAGGTGGAGGCATTTGTTTTTATATCAACAGTGGCTGGTGTACAGACAGCCTTGGAAACTTTATCTATTAATTGTTAGCGGTTTACTCTCCCAGCGAGTTTGCTCCGTTCATTCTGGCCGGTGTTTACATTCCACCAGAGGCCAACGTGCAGGAGGCACAGCGCACACTTGCCGTAGTTACTGTCCTTGGCGTTTTTAACAAAGGTAATCTTACCCATGCACTCCCCAAATACAGAACATTTATTAAATGCCCCATCAGGCAGGGGAACACCCTGGATCACTGTTACACCACCATCAGTAACACTTATCACACCGTGAGCCGCGTTGCACCAGGACACCCCGCTATGACATGGTTCAACTGATTCCTACCTACAGGCAGAAACTAAAACTATCCAAGCCTGTTGTGAGGCCATCAAAGAGATGTGTCAGTGAGGCTGCTGAAGACCTGAAGGTGTGTTTGGACTGTAATGACTGGGATGTTTTCAGAACTGCTACTAACCGTCTGGATGAGTACACAGGCTGTGACATCATACATCAGCTTCTGTGAGCATCGTCGTATTCCCCCACGTACCAGGGTGACAATGAGATAAGGCGTTTCGGAGTGATGACAGAGCAGAGTTCAAGAAGGCCAAGTACTGGTTTAGTAAGGCAGTGAGAGTAGGTAAGCACGGGTACTCTGAGAAACTTCAACAGCAGTTTTCCTCCAACAACTCTGCTTCAGTCTGGAAGGGGCTCAGGCAGATCACCAACTACAAGCAAAGAGCCCCAAACACTACCAATGATCACCTGGCCAACAACCTGAATGACTTCTACTGCCACTCTGACAGACAATAGGGCAGTCCTGACACCTTAAACCTCAAGACCTCTTGTCACAAAAAAGTTTCTTCTCCACAGTAATTAACCTAATTAACAATGCTAAACTCCCACACTCCTGACCCCCCCCACCCCCTCCACCACAACTAAAACATTATATGTTCCATTAAAGTACCCTTCCCCCCATGTTCTCATGCGTTACATCAGGGGTTCTCAACCTTTTTTCGGGCCAGTGCCCCCCATTATCCAGGTCCCTTACTGCCCCCTCATCGAATACAATGTAGGAATGAATGTTTCCCTTGATATTAAATCTAGACTGTTGTTCTATTTGTATTTTGGTGATTGATATTCTTAGTGTTTATTATTTATATTACATATTAAGTACCAGGACACCCCGGTGTTTTTTATTTTAAATGCATATTATTTTACTAATTATTAGGCTGCTATATTATTATATTATAAACACTCAAATTCTCTGAGATTTAAATATAATACAATTTCTAAATGTTATATATATAAAATAATGTTTTGATGTTTTTACCAGCAATCGCATTGATAAACTTTACCCAGGGAGCAAAAAAGCCATGAAATTAGAAATATTATTGAGTGTTATAGAAACCCAACCGTAAGAGATTTGAGATTCAAACTTTAATTGGTATCACTGACTGCAACAAAACAGAACATTTCATCTTTTGAGATCATTTATTCACATTTTTGACAATTTTATTTAATTATTGGACAACGTACTATGCCATTATTATTTTGGTTGATATTTTCACCTTTTTCAAAATTTCATTCATGTTTTTTTTTCTAGCTTTTGGATAACATACTTTTCTATGTTGTTTTTTATAGCCAATGTTTGTTTTCAACCACAAACATTCACCTTTTTGTACTCTGAGATGACCCTCTGTGGACTTACTTGATGTTTACGTTTTCAACTCAGCACAAGCAGCACTTTCTTGAGAGACTACTAGGCCCTCTGACTATTTTGAATAATGCGCTTTCATTGCTGGAAATCAGTGGCCATTTTGTATTTGAAGGTCAAAAATAGGTAAATTCAGCAAAACCATTATAAAAACATCAATTATATACTTTCAACCCAAAAATGCCCTGAAACCAGGCACCTGCAAAGATGACGAATCATCTGAGGAACAAACTCCCGCTCTCCGCGGTCACAGAATAGCTTGATATTTCCCAACTATAAAGCAATAGAGTAAAAGGGGAGAGTCTAAACACGTCCAAGCTGATGAAAGAGAACAGACACAAAGCAGAAGACAATGTATCTAGGCCATGGGCTGGCAGCAGAAAGAAAGAGACGACAGTAATTGAAAGGAAGAAAAGGAGGATGAGGAAGAAGATAGGGTAGTCAAACACGAATTAGAAGGAGGGGAAGGGACGAGTGTTTAGAGACAATGAAAAAGAGGAATGGACAGAGGAAAATAACAAACAAAAAGGCGAGGAACAGATGATACAACAAAGGCTGGAATCCAAATCCAGCTGTCCCCTTGAAGACTCTGCCTTGTGCCCCTGGGCAAGGCACTTTATCCCCTAACCTAACATCTGCTTCCCGGGTGCCTACAAAGTGGCAGCCCACTGCTCAGGACCTTCAGTGTGGACAGTGTTGTGCTGGCCCAGATGGGTTAAAAGCAGATAATTTCCCAAGTGTATGTATGTGTGTGTGTGTTTTCAATATGCACTTGCATTCAGGGATTATTAAAGGTTGTCTTTCTGTTTTTTATGATACCACGACCTGGATGACTTAGAACCTTCACAGACATGATACACGGTATGATTGAAACATAACTTTTCATTTTGAACTATAAGTCAAAATATCTGCTCTCACAGCCTTGATCAGTTCATGTACAGGAATATCCAGAGTCCTGTTTGAACTGTTGTTTTTTTGCAATGAAAATAAACCAATCCTATGTTATTATAAATCTTGTGCACTTACCCTGCTGTTTACTGCACACTTCAGCTAATGAGATCACCTCCCGAGGCAGATACTTTTTCATCAGCTGACATAAAACTACTCAACATTAACATAAGGGCTACTGATGTTAGCTTGAACCTCATTTAAAAGAGAATAGAGCCAAATACTCAAAGTAGGCCGCAGAACATTTGGAGCTGTTTCAGAGTGTAGGTGACCCGAACAAGTGGACACTAGCAGCCTAATGTGTTGCCAGTTAACAATCAGCTACATTTGAAAAGAGCAGAAAATGGTGTAATGTTTGCTGCACAGTTCTCAATCTCCATCTTCCTCCCAATGAGGAATAAACATGCAGAAATTAAGTTTTGGTAGTGTGCCAAGTTCTATGTTATCTTCAATAGATGATGACCATATCTCGAAATGTATCTCTGGCAGTTAATCTGAATGTGTAAAAGCATAGTTAGATACATACATAACTCTCTGTAATGTACACATTCGACCAATGAAAGCTTTTTAAAACTATAGATGCATATTCGATCTAAAACAGACTTGGAAGTAGATCTTTAACACTTGCGGGTCTGGGTAACGTTTGTTTGCTTAAACAAAATGCTATCTATTCTTTTTTTCAACCTTAAACTCATTGGCCTTGGCTACATTTCTGTAATGAACATAAAATAAGGTTTTATCAATGAAAGTAAACTGTCCACCCCCCTGCTGTTTGTGTGTGTTTGAGTGTTTTTGAATGCATTTGTGTGTTTTGTTGCTACAGTTCAAGCATCTACACTTCTTTGCTCCCACATTACCCGTTTTTGAGACTGCTTTTAAATAAAGACTGGTTGTCTGCCTTCTGAACCGAAACTGGGAGCTTATTCCACAGGAGAGTTGCCTGGTAGCTGAAGGCCATGACTCCCATTCAAGACTTTGTAGATCATTGTAGATCTGAGGAACGACAAGTAAACCTGCTTTTTGGGAACGTAGTGGTCCATTGGGATAATATAGTGAAATGATGTCTCTTAAGAGGAGGTGGTAACATCACATATAGTATATTTGGACTATGTTTGAACAGCAATGTTGAACTGTTTGGTTGATGCGCTGTTGTAAAAGTGGACTTTGGTAGCTGATAACATCTCTCAGAATGTGTCTGGTGTGGTTTCAGTTAAATTCATTTCAGTTTAAATATACTCAATTATACTTTGAAGTTTTTGGTAAAATGTTGGACGACATGCTATGTGATGATATATCTCTGCTGCCACATTACCCGTTCTTAAACATAATTCGGAGTTTGACAGTGAATTTCAAGAGGACAATGTTGGCCAGAAGCCCCTACCATAATTTAACATCTAGCCTGTAGCCAGCCATCAACATGCTGGATGTCAAAAAATGTCACCTTCCTTTCTTTTTGACCATGGAATGAGCCACTCATGGTAAATGTGGGGTGCTGCTACCCCACATTCCATGTGATAAGGTGCAACCAAGGCCATCAACAATGGCGATTACTCAGAAGCGGGCCGTGCATTTCACACCTGGGCCTTCAGAGGTGTCCCTCCTGAAACTATCCACTACAACAAATTCCAGGTTGAGTAAAACACACAGCCAAGGGTTATATTGAACACATACACTCACAAGAACAATGTTATCACTGTAACACATGAGCACCTAACAAAACACAACAGCAGTCTCATTCATTGCCATTCATTTTAAGCTACCAGCGCCTTCACTGTTGATTCTGAGAAATTACGCAGATTAGTTTGACACTGGCAACAGGAAAGACAGCTAAAATGTGATTGACTAAAAGCTGTATCATAAACATGCACTTCTGCAAGCAGGGCAACCAAGTCAAAAGCTATGAAATGGAGAGAATAAACAATTGTGAATAATTAAATACATATCAATGGAAAAAAATTAAAATAAATTGTATGTCAGTAATTCTAATAGTGTTTAGGCCAGCAGAGAAGGCCTTGCTGCCTGCAGAGCAGCGGGGAGTGCTGCTGCCACTGCGATTGCTTGTGTGCAGGACATTGAGTCCTCTTCAGAACTTTTCATCTTAGAATTTCATCAACATCCAGAAATTAATTCTGATCTAATTAGGGTAAATAACAAATATTAGCCATGAATGAGGTTAATTTGCTTGTGACTTAGCCAAAGTAAACACATTTTAAGTATCTTTTCCCAAAATATTTTGGCTATTTAAATGTTGTTAAATGCAGTAGGTCCTCCAGACCCAGAACATTGGCTGAGTCACAAAAACATGAACCAAACACAAGGTTGTAAGTCATCTAAGTTCTGAGTTATCATCTGATAACTCAAAAAATGTATAATCCATAGGTCAATTATGTCATATGCTGCTTGACTGGATCAAATTTGTTCAGGCTCAGCCCTCCTCTACATAAGTTCAGTTACAAGATACAAGCAAGTTCAGTTTTTCTCAACCAAAAAAAGGAATCTCTTCCTATTTATTTTCACTGTAAAATCAACTTTGGATGGATACATTTAAACAATTTGCCAGTTGTGCGGCAAAATTATTTTCCCTTAGATTCTTACACCCCTTGAAACTGAATTCAGACCAGGATGGGACACGGTTTCAATGAGGCCGGGTCACTGAAGGGTTAAAAAAAATACCAGATTTAAGCAAACCAGCAATCAGTCTAACCATCTATCCATTTGACTGCACTGTAGGAAACTCAGTTTGCATATTGAGTGAACAAGAGCATGCTAGAGAGTAGTGTTAGGTATGGAAAGGCCCTCAGCTTACTACAAAGCAAACAAATACACAATTTATGAATATTTAGATAACCAGATCAGATTTAAAGACAGATAGAAGTTTACATGTATTCTGTTATTCCGTTGTTCAGTTATATGCTCAGGAATGTTTACCTTATTATTTACAAGTTCATAAAGAAAGGTTTATGTAGCTGCATAAGTTAGATTGTTTTGTTAAATCTAAAACCTGTCTCTGGCGATCCGTCCTTAGACTAGAGGAATTAAAGAACCCCCCCAGTAGTAAGTGTCTAGTGGAAGTTATTTTAATTGTTTTGTAAACATGCTAGAGCTTTGTATTCAATTTCAGACCTCAAACTATGAGTCTTCACTGTAACTGATGGTGTTTATAATGTATTTTCTTATCTGAAAAAAAGATTGATAAAACAGGCCAGCTGTTTTATCATGACAGCCCTTCTGCTTATAGTAAAGTAAACGCACACCAGGTTTTTCGCCACGCGAAAACAATCGTAAACTCCATACCTGCCTTACCGATGAGATTTTGTTTGGCTGTGACTTCTTTGTCTTCCCAAAATGAAATTCATTTATCACAGTGGAGGATATTTAGTGTGGATCTTCTTGGGACTTCCAGGAATGACTTCGAGGTGGCATAATCACTCTGAGCAGCTTTTTATTGCACAAGGCCACTACTTCAAGTGCGACAACTAAATCAAAATCATATGGTTTTTGCTTGACTGTTCCTTTTCAACATTGTTTTTTCAAAACTTTACAATGTGTTTAAAACCAAAATTAGGCCATATACATTGTTTCCCATAACCTTTCATTGTGCCATATTTTCCTACATCATTTGTTTTTAAGGTAAAGGCAAATCTTTTCATCCTGTTGATACAACACCACACAACACAACACGTTTTTGTCAAAAAAAATGGTGTCCTTTATTTTGGAGCTATTGTTGTACAAATAGTGCTGAAAGTCCCATTAGAAAAGGTACATAGATGTCATTAGATCCCTACCGCATCGTCAACACTTTAGGGTAAAGGTCTGATTGGTTTGTTGGGTCAATATCTTGTATCCTACCACAAATTGACACAGAAAAACAGATTCTCCTCCACAAAGGATGCTTGACATAGTTAAAGTCCTTTGAGCAAGACACTTAACCCTACCTACTTATTTTACTGCAAGGTGGGATGATAAAGGAACCAACTAGAAGTTACAGGACCATTTCTATTCGTGCTGAGACACACGGGAGCCCTCCACCTCCTGTATGTCCATATTGTGTGTGTGGGGGAGCTAATTGATTGATCAAAAGATGCCTTTGTGTTGGCACCTCGTGGTGCTAATGCATCATTAACACAGCTGGTAGTATGACCCAGCTACTCTAAGTGCCAGGCTATTTCCAGTAGCTTCCTCTTAAGCCTTTAAAGAGCACAATCTCACTTGTTATATAATAGTTCTATGAAATCTACCTAAGGGACATAATGATTAGTTTTACCTCAGGTTATTTTAGCTGGCACTTTTACGGGAGCAAAAAGACGAGTGAATTTTTACCAGTAGTTGCAGTCTGTAGGAATGACCAACATGGGAACCTCTAACATGGTTCTGAAATTACAGACATAAACACTGTGGTAGAAAATCACTCCCTCCTGAAACATAATCCATCTTAATGGCACTCTGATTACTTCTTGGGGATACAGAAAAAATAATTAAAACTAATAAATAAATAATAAATAAAACTAATACAGATTAAATCCATGTTACAATATTTCTGAATACCATTCGCACAATCAAATAAGATTTTTTCCCCACAAGGTAGTTTGTTATCTAAAAGGTATATTGGGATTACATTACCGGAGTACATTATCATCTACAGAGAAAGAACTGCTGATGGTCCCAGGACTTTTACACCCACATCACTTTCCGATCATACTGAACATAAATACTGCATATTGATATCTTTGGCCTTGTTCTAAGACTATCATATATACTTATTCTGCATTTTTTCACTGAAATTCAGTTCCTGTTGTTTACTTTTAAGTTGAGCTCAGATGGTGCACTATATGTCCTTGAATGATGTTAGAACGGTAAGATAGCATAACCAGTCACAACTGGCTTGTACAACATGAAGAAATGAAACTTCTCTTTCTTGCCAGTTAGATTAGATACATGTCTGGTATAACTGGCTTTGTTCTGAGACTATCATGTAATCTCACTCTGCATCTTTTCACTGAACGCCAGTTCCTGTTATAATCCTTTTTCTCTGAGCCCAGATGAGGCATTGTATGTCATTGAATGATGTAAGAATTGTAAGATGGCATAACCACTCACAAATGGCTCGTACAACATGAACAGATGAAACTTCTCTATTGTATCAGTTACTTCTGTTGGATTAGATGCACATACAAACCAACACACACACACACATAATGATTAATACATTCCAAGATTCCTGTCCACGCCACTGGTGACTGGCCAATCACAACTGGCTTGTACAACATGAAGAAATGAAACTCTCTTTCTTGCCAGTTAGATTAGATACATGTCTGGTATAACTGGCTTTGTTCTGAGACTATCATGTATTCTCACTCTGCATCTTTTCACTGAACGCCAGTTCCTGTTATAATCCTTTTTCTCTGAGCCCAGATGAGGCATTGTATGTCATTGAATGATTTAAGAATTGTAAGATGGCATATCCACTCACAAATGGCTCGTACAACATGAACAGATGAAACTTCTCTATTGTATCAGTTACTTCTGTTGGATTAGATGCACATACAAACCAACACACACACACACATAATGATTAATACATTCCAAGATTCCTGTCCACGCCACTGGTGACTGGCCAATTACATTTGGTTGTGTGAAAGTCCAACCTCTGTACGGGGCAGGCCTAGCCCAAAGAGGATAAAAGTGAACCATTCCCGGGCATCGGGGCACAATCTGGCAGAGATTCTGCAGGAACTCTGACACTCTGTGCACAGCGCTGGGCCTAGCGCTGGGCCCAGCACTGCTTTACTTTCCATGTCACCATAATAAACCATGCAGTTGTGAGCTGAAGATTTCTCCAGCTTTCTCCAGGTTGTTCTTGGGCTTCCAACTAAAGAATGAGCGTATTCTAGCAATACAATGGTTGGCTAGACCTCTGAAATGCTTCTTTTTTTAAAGTATTTTTAAGATTTAAGATATAAATTGACAATGATGACAAAGTCCACAACCTGCCGCTGAAAAGAGCTACTAGATATTCTGTGTCATAAGAAACCAAAATGACATAGTCAATGAAAAAGTAATGTAAATTAAATAGAAATTCACTGTGATAATCAGGCTACATGTACTGTACCTTTGACAACTTAAAGAAAAAAGGTAAAAAGAAGCCGATAAGTGTGTTGTTGTCAGAGGGAACCACAGACCAAGGCCAAATGGCACTTAAATCATTAGATTAACACTTGTAAGTGTTAATAGGCTTCTTAGAGCACCACAGCTACATGACTGATGGCTTTTCAATGGCTGAGAACGTTGAAAGAGTTTGTGGGTTTCTGGTGAGGGCTGGATAAAAGTACCGCTGCACCCTGCCTTGTGCTAATGATGGTGTGCTATGAGTTGCTCGAACCCTTGTATCAAAGGAGCATCTCAAGGTTGCGCCTACAGAGCAAGCAGAATACGACTGATATGAATCAATGTATGTATTTCTCCCACTACCTCCATGACTTATGTTTAATCCTTCACACACTTTTCCTCCTACTGTCCTGACTGTTCACCGTTACTCCTACAAACTTAAATGGGCTATTTAAGGCGAGATTTTAGCACAAATGACATTCTTCTATGACTACAAATGACTATTCTCCATAAAAATAAATCATTCTAATAATTGTAAATTTACTGAGATTTTAAGAACTCTATACAAGTAAATGGAGGTTAAAACATTTTCCCTTCATGTCTGAAATGTATAAATATAAATATGTGCAAGAATTGTATCAAATAAATATAAACAGACAACGTAAAAGTAAAGAACAATATAGCACCAAAACGGTGCTACGCCTACTGTAAGCGTCGATATCAGTTTATACATATAAATATCAGTTTTATTCCTAAGAGTTTTACCCTTGTTTTCCTTCTATTTCTACAATTTCTTTGCTTTTATTGAAGATAGCATGCTAGCTGGCTAACAATCTTGCGAGCTTTTATGTGTGTTATACATGTTGAGTTTTGTAACAGTCTGTTTAAATTGTTTGCTTCTCAGTAGTGCCATGTGTCAGTATTGTGTTGGTTTGCCAAGAAAAAACTTAACATTGACTTTTTGTGCAGTTTGAACAGCTCGACTTGCAGCCCCTGTCAGAGGAGAGGCGTTTCTATTGGCTTGACTGACACCCCTGGTTGAAGAAAATAGTATATTGTATATTTAAATAAATCAAACAATTTAACAATACGCTAAATTTCCCTTTCAGTGCACGTAAAATAATTCTTTATCATTTTGGGAATGATGTCCATATGACACTTTCGACATCCTAAAATTACTTCTTAGTATTTAAGTAAAGTAAGTAAAAGTCGGAATTTTCAGCAGTGTGTGACACAGAATATTATTAATGATCATAAAACCATATTATTTAAAACAAGCATTTTCATACTTCCGCATTGTCCAGATCACTGACAATCAAGACAATACTGGAGTGAAACGCATGAAAAGTGTAATCATATCTTACAAATGGTGTTGTTTCTGATAGAAATGCATATCTTTACCAATTACTGTTTTCACAAACAAGCACCCACATTTACAGAGACACACACAAACACCCACACAGGCAAAACACAAATGCCTGTGACCTCCAGATGTCATCATGAATGAATACAAGAAATCCTAACTTTACATGGCCATGGCTAAGGAATGCAACACAAACACAGATACAAACACCTGACATTCTATCAATTCTCGGTCAGAAAACTGTCTGGGCCCCGTGAACATGCAATATGAATGAAATACAATTAGCAGCTTCATCAACTTTATCAAGGCCAAGGTCACACACACACACACACACTCGCATGCGAACACACAGGGAAAATTATTAAATAAATAAAAAACAGCGTCCTTGGACGGAACGACCAAGCGTCAGAACAAATAATCATGCCACACAATGGCTGTAAATTTTTAAAACAGATTTCTCATTTCTATTTTATTTATTTGAAGAAATAAAAAAATATTTTCTCCATCCTTTATAGTTTTGTTCTCCACCTCAGACCAGACCCCCAACTCCCCACCCCACCACCATCATAATATTTAATGGATGCATTGACTCATTAAAAAGTGAAGGGTGGGGAGGGTGGAGGCTGAAAAATTAGGAAAGATAGAAACTGAAGAGAGTGGGGTTTAATTTCCATAATGTTACCATGGCAACAGCAGCACAGCAGAGACGGCGAGGTGCCCTTCTGCTGTCGCAGTGCCTCGCGGTAGAATATTAACCATGCCTGTATGCTCAGGTGCTAATTAGGAGTACAGGAGGGGGAGGGAGCAGGTGGAGATGAGGGAGGTCAGAACGGAGGAGAGAGGGTGGCAGTGAGGAAAATAGAGAAGAGGTCAGGAGGGGGTATTGGAGATTTCTTTTCCTGTACAAGAGACATCAAGAGTGAGGAGAGAAAATAGGATGAAGTGGAGCTTGAAGGTCAGAAAGAGGAAAGAAGGGGCAGAGGTCTAGGTGGTTCATGGAGGAAGAGTAGAGGAGATAAGGCAGCAGTGGCTTAGTCTGTTGGGCACCTGTTCTCTCAACCAGACATCCAACCGGACACTAATTCAAATCTTCCTCATGGCTTTGGATCAGGAGAAAGATTTATAAGCCAATGCTGCTTGGACACTAGATCGGGTCTGTTCAACCCTGGCTAGGTCACCTAAATGAAGGTATATTTTGTTGAACCTAAATGTTGACCCAAAACACCCCAACATCACTAAAGCTGAATCACCCAGCCTGTCCTATGGGGAGAGGACAGAAACATAAAGGGAAAAGAGGACAAAAGAGAAGTAACTATAAGTAAGTAGAGAGGAAATAAAAAGATAAATATGAGTGGAAAGAGAGATAAGAAGAAAGGAGGAAAGGGGTAATAAATAAAGAGAATAAAAAGGTGAACAAAAATTATGCACGGAAGCAGAATCTTCTCAGAACCTGTCAGTGTTGTTCAGAGGTCAGGGGACAGAAAGGAGGTGAAAGACAAAGAGACAGAGGAAGAAGAGGGAGTCGATAACAAAAGAGGAGGAAGATTAAAGGGATTGAAAGAACAAGAGAGAGAGGTGGAGAGAGAGAAAGGAGTTGATACAGAGGTGTAGAAAGAGAGCAACTCAGATCAATAAAACATGTATGAGACTGACACAGTGTGTATGTGTTTGTGTACGTGTGTGTGTGTGTGTGTGTGTGTGTGCATACACTTACATGTGTATGCGTGTGTTCTTCTGCATGCTTGACCTTTAAAATGTGTCTTATTGGATCTTCTTCGTCTGGTGTGATTGCATACATAGAAACATACATGTATATACAAATATGTACAAAAATACAGTGTTGGTTTTGAGTAAATGTGTGTGCAAGTTCTATTTAGCGTGTGTGCCTGATTTCGCCCCTTGTGCATATGCGTGTCCTGACATTAGGTGTAAGTTATTTCTTTGTAAGTAAGTGCATGCATGCATAAATATTTTCATATGTGTATGCTTTCATGTGTGTGTGTGTTAATGTCTCAGCTACCACGAAACTGTCTCCATACAGCCAGGACCTGCTACAAGCCTGAGAGACACCGCACACTTATATACGTATGTAGGTTAATGCAGCTGGTCAATTGAAACAGTCACTGTGCCACTTCACGTCATTTGACAGAAAATGTCACGATGAAGAAATTAAACAAGTATTTAAGGAGGCAGACCAGTATTATATGAACATCCATTAATAGTAAACACCAGTGAAGCGAAAGTGAAAACTGTGATACTAGCAATAATAACACCTGGACACCGGTGACAGGAATGGCTATAACTTGAGCCAGGTTTGGCCTATCACCTTCAAACTTGCTTTGTTAGACCACATCACATGTAGAAATATTTCCATATACGTTTTTTCTTTGATGAGGGGGAAGGGCAAAAAGGCTCTACAGTGCAACCTATTCACTTTAAACCTGCTGCCTCCCATCTTTACGAAATCCGTGCGACATAAAGGTCAGCTCCAGACGCACAAAAAAGTCTCCAGGACCCATATGCTTAACGCAACAGGCAGTTGGCCATTGTGATAAAAAACGCTGTAATAAATCCCTTTTGTGGTGTCACGACAGTTATGACAGTTAAGTTGTGTTTTTTAATATAGCCTTATGTCTTTGGTTTTGTTACGTCCTGTTTTTATTTTGAAAGTAACTCTACCCTCCTGTTCCAGATCCCATACTTCCTGCCTTTATTTGTTTCCAGACTTTGAGATTGCCTTGCCCCCATAGGTCTCACCTCTGCCGATCTCCCCTAATCCTTAAATAGCCTTTGTGTTCTTTTGTTCCTTTGTGTTTATTCCTTGACTACCAACAACCCCGTTGTCTTTGTGACCACGTTTGATACCATGATTTTGAAAAAAATCTTTTTCCCACAGGAAGTGTGATTTTGTTTTTGGATAAGATTCTTTTATTAAAGACGTTATTTTGTGGACAATTGCTTCTGAGTCCTGCATTTGGGTCCTTAGTCCTTGTGTCTCAGTTCATGACACGTTTATGGCCATTTTCATGTCACAAATGATTCACAGCCTTCATATTTCATCCCATCCACTTTATCTTTGCTGTGTGACATCTTAAGAACATTAAGAACAAAGCTATTTAAAAATATATTTCATATGTGTCATCGTCTGCTCGTAGAGTAGTCTATTTCGCCTATTTTACAAAGTTGCAAACACTCGCCCTCTGATGGATACACAAATAACTTCACTTCACTTTGCTGCCCACATTTAATACCATTTTCTTAGTCATTCGTGTGCTATGCCTACAGCTTCCACCCCATCCTTCTGAAAAGTTGTCAGAAAGCCCTACACAAGTTGAACATCACATTGAGTTAAACCTGGGTCAAGGCCTTTCAAGCTGTGGCTGTGACGTGGCGTCAAAGTTGGAATTTTCTTCCTAGATCACTTTCGGGGACAAAAATTTGCTGTAAATTCTCCACTCTTCTTCAGGGACGAGGAATGCCAGCATCCCCACATGAATGAAACGCACAATCAAGTGTTTCTCAGTGAAAATATTGCATTCATGTTAAGTCTGAGATTTCCATTTTTATGCACATTTTCAATCCAAACAATATAAATACAGTGTACATTAAATAGCTAACTGAAAGCTTTCATTCAGGAAACTACTAAATTGTGCCTCAGACACACATTCTTTTCTCAGACTGTGATATAAGTTGGCTCTACATGTTTTTGAAACGAGACTGAGACAGAAGGACAGAAAGTTGTAGCTGGTGGTGGATAAAACAAAGTTATGATATTTTAGACAATGGAATTTTTCCAACTGTAGTAAAAGCAAGGCTTTTTTTTGTCAACATGACTATGGTAAATCCACACTGTCTCGCAGAATACCTAGCAAAGAGCAAGCCTACCAATCAGTAGAAATCAGTGGTGTGTTAATCAATGACTTTTCAATACAAAGTATTTAACTGTTAACCCACTGATTTGTAGAGGACGAGGTCTACATCTCAAATAACAAATATAAAAAGAAATGGTGTTCCCAGTTGAATGTGAGAATGTCGACATTAACTCCACCAGAAAAAACATATATATAGTTGAGTGTGAGCTGGTCCATATCACCTAGCATTTACTTTGTACTTTTTATAGCACTCAGTGAATAGCTCACATAGGAAAAAAACTAACCATATTCCATACTCCACTAAATGTAAGCATGTCTTCTAAATACGGTCTATTTAGTTTGCTATCACCATATAAAATAACTCATCTGTTTCTTTATTGTCATTATTTCTCCAGGACTTTCCTTCGGCACACTCCTGCAGGGATTACAGGAAAATCACCAACTGCCTTCTTCCTACTGCTCACTGTACTGCCACTGTTTGCGGAGTTCAAGCACCATCTACCACAGCTCTTGTTGAGAGGCTGCTGAAATGCAAATACAAAAGTATATTGTCCAGCAATCTGTGCAGTGCTGTCTTTTTATATCGCATTCTTTCATGGTGGTGGTGGGGGGGCTTTACCCATGATCCTCTGAATAGGCAGGACGGACCACCTCGCAAAAGGGAATTCCATTAGTCCTGGTTTCTGTGGAGGGTTTAACTCAAACAGCCTTTACAGCTTGCCAAGAAACATTTCTGGAGCCTGGTGTGGATGGAGCCCTGATGTGTAAAAAAAAAGAAAAAAGCTCAGGAGTCCACAAAAGGGAGTTCTAATAAATCTTTATCAGTCACAGCGCTTCGCTTCAGACCACATTTATTCTTTCAGGTTACTCTAGTTCCATTCAGTCTTTTGTAACAACTTTGACAATGCTGTGGGTCTAGAGCTGAAGCAGTGCTGCTTATGTATGATCTCTGTGATAAACAAGGGGAATGTGAGCTGAATTGCCCAGGGCTAATTTTATTGTTGATTTTTGCTTTAACCAATTGGCAACTCCTCCGTTCTTGTTTCTGTATGTCAACTTAACTTAAGTTGAACATCTCAATCCTAATGACAATCCTCTGACTGGCAGAGAAGTTCCTCTAACTGGACATTACGCCATACAGAATCAGGAGGCTTTGGCGAATCAGGGGGTACCTTGGTGGGGCAAAGTTTTCTAATCAGGACGAAGTTCTGTCCCTGGTCTGGAAACTGACCTTCATAACCTGTCAAAAATGACCTGAGTTGTCCTGTTTTTCTGTCCTGTTTTCTTTCATTATTTCGAAGACAAACAAATAGCTGTTCCTTCTTCCTAAAAACTAATATGTACCATTTTTCCACAGAGCTACCTGAAGCTCCTACCGGAGAAAAACCTTTGAGTGACATGTCAATTCAGCTCAACTCACCCCTGTCACCACACAAAGCACAGTACACAGATTGAAAAACATGGAAATGTTTATCCTGCACTCAGTTTCAGAAAAATATACATCGCAACAAGTTGCAGTCATCTCTGTCTGTATCAACTCGCGCATAGTTACTTACTACCTGTAATTTTCAGGCACTCTTTTTATTTGATTGGCTTCATGTTAACATTTTATCTCATTGGCAATTGGACAGGCTCTTATCTCATTTATGAGAAATGTTGAAAGTTGCGTATCAGCTTTTATGCAGATGCGCACGCACACCTTACATTGTTTACTGTTGGGTTTCTACATTCTGACTAAACTATGTTTCCATGGTATTATTAGGATTATGCCATGGTGAAACATTATGAATATTGTAATGTATAAATCGATCAGATATGGCCAATGTTGTGATTTCACTACATTTTTAAGAGCATTTATGCATTTCTCGCTCAATACTGCTCTCTCTAAACTACTCCTTCTGCCTTGTACTCTCTCTACTTGTTGTCTACATAAACAACTTTTGAGAGAGACCAGAGGTAAGAGGGGGTATTCAGTGCCTTACTGAAGGACCCTGTTAGGATGATGGCATATCTAGGATGTTTGAACCAGCCTCCTTGCTCCCCACTCAAGGCCAGAAGGATAACCAGGGTAAATGAAAAGTTAAATAAAGAAATAAAAGGAGCACATTTAATCGCAGATGAACAGGGCATAGACCTGTTTTTTTATTTTTATATGAATGTGGGTGCTAGGATCACAGAAATAAGAGAGGGCAGACAAAGAGACGTGGTTAAATATCTTGTCTTGTTCCAAGTTGAACCATCAAATAAGTTTGAAATAGCTGTTTCTCATTGGGAGAAGAAGCTCCAAATTTAACACTTTCCCTTAAACTGAAGACTATTTTTGATTAGTTATGTTTCTGTTAATTATATATATATATATATATATATTGCAGCTTTTTAAGGTGAATGCAGCTGTGTCTGATTCAATTTAAAAAATGAACTATAGTGCCAGTCAGAAAGATTTTTACTGTCCTATACATTTTTACTATCCCATTGATTGGACAGCTAAAACATGCGCTACAAATGGTCAACCAACCTACATCAACATCTTATTGAAGTTCAAACAAGTGGATGCATTCAAACAGGGCACAAGATTCACTGATGCATGTGGCTTTCACAGTCTCCAGAGCTAATCCCACTATGCAATTATGCTGCACCTTTTTACATGTACAGATAAAGGGATTTACTGAAACACGATACACGAGCCAGTGGAAGAAAGGTTTGGCTCTTTGTCACTTGCAAACTGTAAATGATATTTAACTATGATAGCACAAAGCTACACTCATTTAAAACACAGCCTCACTGTGTTTAACTTTCAATGATCATCGCAACAGAAAGTTTTTAATTAAAATATTTTTAGTCACCCAGAAATCAAACACACTCAAACTAAATACTGAAAGGTCCCATTTTGTAGAATGAGGGAAATATTTAAAACTAGAAAGCCATGTTTTGGATAGCTGCACAAATCATATGAAACAGTTGTCTCTCTTGGATCCTAAAATCAACAATGAAAAAAGACAAACAAAAAAAAAATTGTGTTTTTGTCATGGCTCCTACTATTTGGTCTGTGGGGTTCAGGCTAATGTGGTCTCAGAGAACATTTGTTGCCTTGTTGGGCGGAGTGGCGGCATGTCATGTTCTCCTGACACGTAACGAGACTGTTAACTTAAACTTTGATTCCAAGTGTTTTTGCTGATGAGCTGCCTCACATGTTTTTTTTCTGGATTGCAGTGCTCCAGTCCCATTGCTGAAGGGGTGGGTTGGAGGTCTGTGAAGGTTTCCTGGTGCACGCTCTTGCAGTTTGGGATTGCTGCAGCTATTTCAATCAAAGCAAAGTGATTATGAATATGCAAATTGAGTCATTTACAAATTGTTGCAGCCAGTCCTTCAACGTGTGCGCCTGTGAATTAAGCCGACTATGACTGGTTGACTATGTGGATTGAGGGAAGGGAGGATAAAGATTAATAAAAACAAAGAGAAGGAGGAAAGGAGAAGGGAAGGGTGAGAGGGGGATGAAAGGAAATAGATTCAGATACAGGAGAGAAATGGAAACGAGTTGATGATTGAAAAGGGGATGACTAGATGAAAGAATGGGGGAGGAAGATAGAGGTAGGCAAGGAAGGATGGAAGGATAGATAATGAAGGGAAGCATAAAAGGGGGAGGGAAACATTAAGATAAAGTAAAAGAATGAGATACTAGCAGAGGAGAAGGGGAGAGTAAAAGGAAAGGAAGGAGAACAAAACAGAGAAGGATGAAGAGAAAAGCAGGTTGGGAAATATTCGGGAAGGAAGAGGGATGGAAAATGTAGGATTGTAGGGAGGATGGAGGCATGTCACAAGATGGAATAGGAGTGGGAGAAAGGGAAGGAAGGAGAGAAGGAGATGGGGAAAAAAAAATAAGAAAGGGGGGATGGAAGGAGTAGGAGTGTTGAGCTGGGGGACAAATAATGGAGCAGCTCATCTCATGGTGAATTTGAATGGAGGCTGAATTAATTTAAATCTCATCACGGCCCGCCCTCTAATACCTTATCAGTTCTGCACGGAGACAAGGGACGTAACCGCATTAGAGCCGCCACTCTGCTCTACTGAGCTGTTCTACACACACATATACACACTAAACCAACAGATAAACGCACACACACATACACACACACACACCTGAGTTGGTATGTGCTAAACACACATATGCACATTGTGTATTGTAATGCTGAGCATCCAGGTAGTGTGTGCATGTGAGTGTGTAAGTCTTTTTTCGTATTCCCTAAATTAAAACCAAAACACACATGGACACACCCATACACATGGCATGAAGAATTGCTCCCATGAATACAAACCAGTAAGACACCAAAACGCATGCACCACACACACATAGCATGGAAAAACACAGACACACACACACATAGATGGGGCGAAAGCAGCCTCCCTGTTACCTTCTAGGGGACAGGCTCGTGGGAAGTTATGTGCTCGGCTGTTGACATTGGCTGCGGAAGGACAGAAAGCTTTACAGCAACGACTCCTGAACAGTGAAACGTACAAACACACACACACACACACACACACACACACACACACGCACATGCACAGAGGGAAATCTCTGTGGTTTCATCTGTGCATTTAAGTGCTGGATACACTCAAGTTGCAAATGTTTTTGACAAAACGTATCATTTTGCAAAAGAAAATACTGTCGCGGGAGAGGTAGGGCCAGCTTCCTGTAAGTTCACGGCTGTGTTTAAAAAGAAGTCCTTTTGCTTTTGTCCAGGAATAAATACTTAATCAAGGTCTGGGTTTTTCAGTGAATATCACAAGTTATTGAACATTCACAGATTATTCTCCCTGAGAAAATAAGGCACTGTTCATTTGATTTGTAATTTAGCCACAAGCGTTTAAATGGCAATGAAAAGGAATTTATTTGGCTGAGGAATATTATTGAACATTAGTCAAGTTCTCTATAATCCGCAAATTAAAAACAGTAAATTCTGCTCTTTTGATTTCTTTCTGTCCAGAAATTCATCCATCTACAAAGTTCAACATAGAGATACAAGAACATTTAAAATATTGTTTTATTAAAAACTCAGAAGCTGGTGAGTTAACAACTTCTGAAATGTTTAATGTGTATAATGTAGAAAAATGGCAAGTCTTTAAAAACTCAATGATGACAATCGGATTGCAAGGTCCTGGTGATCAATAATTACAGAGAGCACACACCCAGTTGGGGGGAGGGAGGCAGAGCCTGAAACATGTAAGTCGCTAATAATCTGATTAAAAGAAAAAAGTAAATGAAAAGAAAAATATTTGGAGGGCTTCTTTCATTTTCATTATGGTTGGAAAAAAAATAAGCTTTAAAAACAACAAATGTTGCTCAACAATTCTTACAGATAAAAGCTTTATGATAGGGTCAATGAGTTTCCTTTATTGTGATGTATCAGCAGTCCATTACCAATGTGACAATATAGTCTCTATTAAACCTTTGTTTACAACAGTCTCACTCATGTTGGAGCTTTGACATTTTTTGTTATTGGGTCCCTGTTGACAACAGACATCACACCAGTTTGTGCACTTGGGCTTTAAGGAATAATGATGGACATTGTCATTTTATAGACTAAATTAACTATCAAAGGAAAATTGCTAGAGATATGATGTGGTGTTAAAAAAAACCTTTCTCTGTGTTTTCTGTGCTATTTCTGTGAAAATCAATTCATAAATCAAAATAATAATGTAATCCCATAAAACATAAAATAAAATAAAGTAGCTCAATATAAATGAAAGACAAAACAGTCCCTCCAAATGATAGCTGTGAATACCTAAACTATAAAATTCCTTCCATTATAACCTGTAAATCCTTAATAACCTGCACCCAGTTGGTTCCCTTCAGGATTAGAAGATGCATTGATACTCCGTCTATGTTTTGGCACAAACATATTTTAGAATAAGAATTGAAACTGTACATCCAGTGGGATGTAACTTTTTTCTGGAAGACAGGACAACATCTTCCTGGAGTCAGCTTCAAGGACACACCCACAACCCACTTCCTGCCACCGAGCCCAAAACATTCACCCATTTCTTTTATGATACAGAGTGAGTTGGAGGAAGATGCTCTTGCGGCCTAATCAGTGTTTTCACAGCCTGAATAACAGCGTACCACTGATACAAGCCACACACACATGCACACTCACTCACTGTAAGTACACAACTAAATAATGAAAAACAGACTGGCCAATCTGATCTGCAGCTATGAGTTGATGTTGACACGCACCGATGATGCATTGGTTTGAGGTTTGACCAGGGAGTGCCATACAAGTGTTGCAACCGGACTGACTGCCTGTAATGAGGCACCTATTGTTAAAGATACTGATGTCTTTAAACCTTTTAGTTCAAAGTCCAACACATTGACAAAAAGCAACTGTTCTCCACTGTGCAATGCTGGCTTTCCAAAAGCAATCAACATTGTTCCTCATCGGTTAGCAATTGTGGCAATGATGTTTACCACACACACACACACTGACACACACTGAGACAGGACACACATAAACTGCACAAATGCAGACAGTCACAAACACCTGCATTTCTTTCTCTCCTTGTCTTGTCTAGCCTAATCCTTCTATTACCTCCCCTACACACATGGAACTACAATAATTATGAAATGCCTCCTTCGTTTTAGAGTAAAATCTATCCCTCTGTCTCATGCTCTCTGTTTTCCTCTCTGTCTCTGTCAATTTTTCTCCCCCCCCCCCCCATCACTCCTCTAGTGCAGTTTGGGCAGTTTCCATGGCAACGCACCAAGTCCCATGGTCACTGATGAGAGAGAGCACTACCCCACTTGTCTTGCCCCAAAATAAGAAACTAAAATCTTTTAAACACTCATTCAAACTGTGGACTACAATCACTGTGTGTGGGAAAAAGAAATAGCATCATTAATATTGATTATTATTAATGATTGAATTCTGAGTAATTAATAGTGGTTTGATTGACTGGTGATGAGCTGATCTGATGTTTTTAAGCCGGATTAAGATGAATATTGAATTCTACTATAAAGACAAATAACAAAATGACAAATGACAAAATCTGCAGCCAAAAAAATATTGTCTACTTGTCTAACACTTTAAAGAAAAAGCGGATGGAAATAAGATGGAGACGATGAGGAAGGAGATAAAGGTGTAACTTAAATCATTGATGTGAAAGATGAAGGAGATGTAAAGGCGCCATTGATAGAAGTGGACGAGGCAGTAGGTGAAATAAAGTCAGGGTTAAACAGAAAAAGGGAGGGAGCAAGCAATGGTGGGCAGAGCTGAGAAAAAAATTAAACGGGAAAAGGAGTAAAAGGCAAATAATGAGAGAGAGAGTGTGAGGAAAGAGGAAGGAGGAGGAAGAAGAAGAAGCATGTAGGGATGGAGAGGGAAATAAGGGAAGGTGGAAAATGATAGGAGGGGAAAGATAAGAAACTGAGGAAGAGGAAGATGAGACAAACAGTTAACAAGGAACATAAGAGAGTTATCTTATTTTGTTTATTATTAAACCTTTATTTATCCAGATACGTCAATTTAGAACCAATTCACATTTATAATGATGACCTGAAGTGTCTTCTATTCTTCATTACTTGTCATTTTCATTTCCTTTCCTTACATCTTCTTTCCTGCCTTCCCTCCTCATTTAGTATTCATTTCCTCTCCTCCCCTCTCCTCTGTCTCATATTCCTCACCCATGTATCACCCTTGTCTTCTTCTCCCCTCCCCTCTTCTTTATGTCCTGTTGCAGTGTCTGCTTGTTTATACATCAATAATTTCTCGTGACAAACCGCAGCCTTTTCATCACTCACATGTCAACCTGACGCGTGACATGCTCACTTTCTCCTTTTTCTTTTTTTGTTGAGGGAGGAGTTGCTTTATCTCTTATCTCCACCACCCCCACCCCCATTAAAAAAGAAGGATTTTGAATAAATAAAATGTGGACATCTCTAGAGAAAATAACAACTGTAATTGAATAAAATGTTGACAATAAACGCATCATGATGAAGAATGTGCTTGGATAGTAAAAAAAAACATGTCAACATCACATCGAGCGGAGACAATTCAGACAGTGTAAAAGACGTGTTTATTCAATCGATCATTAAATCAATCAATCATATGTAATCTTAATCGTCAGGTAGATTAAATAAAACCATACCCCCAGCCATGACAAGCATGATTAAAATGCCTGTGCCTAATTTGTGGACAGACTTTGACGACACCCAGATTAATTAACAAAATGGTGGTCCTTAGTGATGCAAAGAGGAACAGAGCAACAAGTGAGAAAGCAGTGCTCACACTGTCATTAATAACTTACAGAGGCATCGCTTGTGGTGTGTGTGTGTGTGTGTGTGTGCGTATCATTAACTCTGTGTTTTCCTCCCCCTTGTGATTGTAAAGAGAACAAGTGACAGAGAGAGAGAGAGAGAGAGAGATGCAGCCAAGCAGAGAAAATAGTTTGGCTGTACATCCTGTACCGCCTGTTTAATCTTGACACCAAACTCTCTCTTTGTCTCAATGTCTCCTTTTCACTGTCTTTGTCCCTTTGTCTTTCACGCTCACTCTTTCTCTCTCTCTTTCTCACACAGACGTGAGCACACACTGTTTTCTATGTGGGCAAAGTTCACCCTCATTCAGAGGAGGTTTTTGGTTAGGCAGAGATGTTGCTTATGTACACATTCCCTGCATGAACACACACACACACACACTCATACTGTGTGTATAAGTATAAATACATACATACATATTTCAAACCTGCAGTGACCAAGCTGACTGGCCGACTGGTTTACTAAACTTGGTTGGCTGGTTTATTCATATCCTTCTGCCTGATTGTTTTATTTCTATAATTGACTCATGACGTTTTTTTAATGTTAGGTTGGGTGATATGTTTCTTTTGTGTTGCTCAATCACTTTAAACTAAATTTGCTGCTTTGTCGCCTGAATGTTTTAAATAAAGGTCTGTTTGTTCACTGTTTCTCATGACTGACTGGACCCTTACAAACTTTAAAGGCCATTATTTTTAGCATATGTATGACTGAATGATTTAAGGTTTATTGCTTACTATTAGGTCTGACAAATGCATATTGTGATTTAGATCGGAGGTCTTCAACAGGGGGTTGCAGAGGTACTGAAGGGGGGGTCGCCACATTTTTTATTGATTGGCCTTTTTTTCACAACCATACATGAATAAATAAGACTGTATATTAATTAAATAATATACATTAGTTTTGACACTAGACCAAGTTTAATATGAAACACCATTTTATACAATATATATCATAGGGGTGACTGCTCCACTTGTCTATCAGTTTGGGGGTCCTTGTCCTGAAAACTTTGAAGACCCCTGCTTAAGATTTTCTGGGATAAGGGTAAGTGTTTGACAAAATATTTAGAAAACATTTTTTGCTTAGATTTTAAGATACAAGTCCTATTTTTCATGACTGCTTTTCACGTTTGCTATTAAAGATACAGATTACATGTGGTTATGCTGACTGAGCCTCAACTTAGTTTTCCTTATTTGGGTTAACTGACTGGTTTTAATGGCTGGTTTCCTCAATGACTTAAGATGACAGGATGTTTTGTGTTGGACAAACCAGGTTATAAATGCAGGATGTGTTTTTCTTTTTGGTGATGTTTTATTGGATTTCAGACTTGCAGGGTTTGGTTTAGTTACTGCAAGATTCACTGATTGGCTGGTTGCCTTTGCTGCCTGTTTTTGTCTGTGTGTAGTTTAGGGAACCACACAGGTTGTTTACTGCCAGATTGTGATCTGTGTGCAAGTATGTGTGTGTAGAAATGCAGCATCTTAATATGATGCAAATCTGAATTAAATGTGTGTGAATGTGAGTGTGTCCATGAATGTGTGTGTGTGTTACATACAGCATGTCTGTACATTAGAGAGTGTATGTGCGGTACGATGCAATGGGCATGCAGAGCGGCCAGCAGAAACCAATCAGGCACAGGGTCTGTTTGCGGGAGAGTACTACTGAAAATCTCATTATACTACTGTTGCGTGAGTGAGTGTGTAAACAAGGGTGAAACATACAATAAGTGTAAACCTCCCAAGTTCTGGCAAAACAGCCCCTGAACATGGTTTCAACACATCAAAGCCCAGTTCCAGCTGAGGGGAATAACGCAAGACATTACTAAATACTTTCACGTGGGATGCCCAGACAACAACCCAGGCAACGGGGCTGCTGGAAGCTCCACCGGAGGCGGGTAAATACGACGCACTCAAAAGATTCCTGCTAAGACTTTTTGAACTGTCGGAGATAGAGAAAGCAGACCGGCTTCTGTCGCTGAACGGCCTTGGAGGCAGCAAACCGTCCGAGCTGATGGAGAAGATGTTGGCCGATTTGGGCTTGGCCAATCCGGCTTTCCTTTTTTGCTCACATTTTTTGGATCCAAAGCCAAGCGGTGTTGCTCGCCGTGCAGTTTTACAGCCCAGGGAAACGCCAAAGCCAGCTGTGAAACAATAGCTGGCGGACACGGCCCTCCGATGGACGCCGCTAATGGCACACTTATGAATACCTACGGCAGCAGGTATGTTGAGGTGTGTTTCGACGGGCATGTATGTCAGACTGTTCAGTATAACGTGCTGAGGTCAAGAGCGAACTGACCGGCTCTTTAAGTTTTTTCCACCTACTGTCCAAAAAACACTGTTGCTGATCATCCAATTTCCAAGTAGATCTATACTGACCAGGGGTACACATAAATGGTATGCAGGTACGCATACGCTGCAAAAAAAATAAAATCTGGACAATCACTTAGCGCCTTTTTGTACCTGATAGCCCCCCTCCACGTCAACAACACACACCGGAGCATCGCATCGCTCTCCAAGGATACACGTCCACAAAGAGTGGCCAGGGCAAGATGGCCTCATCCACGCTGGGTTGAGAGTTCTGAGAGTGGGTCGATGAATGATTGTTTGTAAATAAATTGCATTCCCTTATCTTTCTGCGTACCCTCTGCAATCCCATCAAGTACCCCTCGGGGTCCCGTGTCCCTGGTTGGGAACCACAGGTCTACATCAATCTAGTCTAGAAAGAAGAGGTACCGGAGATGTGATTCAGTTGAGTCTGTATTTATATAGTGAATCTAAATTTTGATCTAGATCCATATAGTGAGTCACAGTGAGTCTTGATCAATATAATGAGGTCACAGTTTGATTATGAAAACAGTGTGTCTGAGTCTGTATCTACGCAGTAAGTCACAGTGTGTTTTTCTATCAAATCTGGAAATCACAGTGTGAGTCTGTATCGATAAAATGAGTCACAGCGGGATTATTTACCAATACAGTGAGTCACGGGCTGATTGTATAAATGCAATGAATCACAATGTAAACCGCACTAGAGTAAGTCATAGCTTAAGTCTGTATCAAAACAGAAAGTCAGAGTGAGTACGTAGTCAAAGTGTGATCTTTATCAACAGAGTGGGTAACAGTGTGAGTCTATATAACTATCCATTACCCAGTTTAGTTTAGTATCTTTATGTTCTTTATAGTAGCAAAAAGTTGAAAGCTGGGCCGCAGATCTGTTTCCTTTTAACCCAACCCTAACCTCATAAAGAAAGTGTTTGCATTCCTAACTTAATAATTTTTCTTTTAACAAGTCCTTAATACAATGCTTATTTTCCAAGTTATATCAAGATTCAATATGTATTCATCATATGCTTAACAGTTACAAAGTGCAGTTGCTGGGAATAAAATTCTTGGGTTGCCAACACCCACGAACAGTGCTCAGAAAAAGTATTGATAAAAAACAAGCACCAAATGAAAAATAAATAAATAAATATATACATAAAAGGAAATAAATAAAGATGGAACTAAGTATAACTTTAAAAAGTAGACAAAAATATAACACCAGGATGGATATAAAATGAATACACACAGTCCTGTTCTATCAGTAGATCATGCAACGAGTGAGTTTCATAGTCTTATGGCCTGCTAGCTAGTGTGGGCCAGGATACCGCGGTTTGCAGAACAGAACTGTTTGCGGCTGGGGTGATTCATATTTGGTGATTGTAGTCTTGGATGATTCTGTTGGCCTTGTTCCTACATTGCTGGAGGGCCGTTCAGCCCTGTTGATGTGCTGAACATTCTTCACCACCCTGTAGAGCCTTCAGGATAGTCTGTATGGTGTACCTGTAGAAGATGTTGAGCCCCCTCTGCCTACAGAGGTCAACGTTGTCAAATGTCTGGCTGTCTTTGTGATGAAGTCTTGTAAGGTCAAGTTAAGGTAGGTCCCCGCCAATGTGAACCCTGAAAATTCTGAACCGGCTGAGGAGGATTTTTTTTCCCTGTCTCTTCCTGTACTCCACGATCAGCTCTTTAGTTTTGCTGATGTTGAGATGAAGGTTGTTGTCCTAGCACCAAGATGTCAGGGCTCCATCCTCCTGTCTTTAAACCGTATCATTGTCACCAATGTTAAGAGTCAGTGTGGTGGATATTTTGCTGCCTAGGGTGGTGTTGAGCCCCAGGTCTCTGATCTTGGTGACAAGCCTCAAGGCCACGATGGTATTAAATGCTATACAATGTTACAGATGAAAAGCATTCTCACATATGCGTCCTTCTGGTCCAGGTGGGTGAGGGCAGTGTGGAGGGTAAGGGAGATGGCATAATCTTTCATATCTGTACAGAAATCATTGGTAAGAAGTTATCGATACATTTACAGATGTAGCTGATGACCATGTCTGTCCATGTTCTGCCTATAGGAAAGCAGCAGAATTGACGTGTGATCCGATTTGGCGAGTACAGGGCGGAGGAGGGCCTTGTAAACATGGTTCAGTGTGTTCTCATCACACGTAGTACAGCCAGACCAAAGCCATATCCCTATCCATAATCAGTTTAAATTCATTCTAACAGCACATCTTAACCCTAACCAGGGCTGAAACTACATTACACCTAATAAGGACCAGGCTTTGGTAAACCAAAGGTCAGTGTTAGAAAGGTCTTAGGTAGGTTACAAATACAAGCACATAAAGACACACATGTTTGCATAGCTATCCTTATGAGTACAATGCATTGACTTCCATTCATTAGGACAGCCTAACTGAGGCCATAATTCTAACCCTAACAATAATCAGTTTAGACCTCAATTCACATTAACCCTAACCAGGGCCTCAGAAATTATGTCACGCCTGGGTTTTTGTCTCCATAAGGACATGAAGTCTTAACAATGTCAATGTTTTTACCAGAATGCGTCCTCAATAGGTAACATAAATGCCAGCATAAGCACAAAGACACACACACAGGCCCTGCCCACTAACCAACACAGACTGGTCCACCTGTTACATCCTGCCTGTTTCCCCCTTTAATAAAGGATTAAACCCACCAGGAGAAAGGGATTTGGATCAAAGTTTCTGTACAGTGAACAGTAAACCCCCTGCCCCCACCTGGAAGGAATTACTTGGAAAGAATCAAGATTTTGTTTGAGAAAAAAAGGCTTTGGTTCTCTAACAGAAGATTAACAAGTCTAACGCTATACAGATGTAGGTCCAGTTCAGCTCCCACTCTCTGCTTCCTGCAAACTGCCTTTTAAATATGCTAATGACTACTTTTCCCAGAGTCTCCCTTTGTCTAATACATAGCCAAATGCATGAACTCAGGAAAACATTTTTTGTTGCAGGACATGTTCATACTAAAAGCCAATTGTTGAACACACTAACCTCACTGTTGGTTCTAGGGCTTCTGTTGCCAAAGACAGAAGCCTTAGAACCTCCTGGATCATTCAGCAATACTGAACAACTTAAAAAAAAAGGGCCTTTACTCTACACATGAACCTCAGCATTCAGTGAAATGGATGTGACGCCAAAAAGAGTAGTGACATACGTTCCAGGGGAATCTGAAAACCTTTAATTTGGGAAAACAAAAACAATTCAGCATAACCAATGCAAAACACAAACCTGAATAAAAACAACAGGCAATTTTTGTTCTTGGCAAGAGTTTTATCACAAATTACATATTTTTAAGGAGTCTTATTTTTTTTTACTTTCTCAGTTACTTGCTGCTCTGGGACAGGTTAGCTGTACAAATGTCAAGCCCACAATAAAGGCCCATGCCCAAAAAACATTTCCCTTCCATTAATTCAGCTGGCTCACAGAGGCTCTGGCTGTCAGTTTTTCTACCACTTCACGTGTGTCCTCACTCCATCCCATCCATCTGGTCCTGCCACACCCACACATTACATCATCACAACAAACAGCACGTGAATCCATCCAATCTCCGCTGACTTCCCAGTCCACTCACCCAGTGGTTCTCAGCCGGACGTTCTCTGCCTCCCCGAAACATGGCTCAAACCCCAGGAATATTTCACTCAATCAAATCACCCCACCAGGATTGACTTATAACAACAGTCCCAACTTGCTTGGGGGTGTCGGGGCGTTGCAGTTATTTTTAAAAAGGACATACAAACTACCACCATCCCCATCCCTGCTGTTCCTCATTCGAACATACTGCCATATACTCTCTGATGCCACTCCCTTAGTCACAGCCATAATCTACCGCCCCACAAAACCAAACCCCTCTTTCTTCACTGACGTCCTGACTCAGCTTTGTGCCAACTCACCATCTGTTCTCTTCCTGGGCAACATCCACATCGACAACACAAACTATAAATCTGCCACCAAATTTTCAGAACTGCTGCAATGTTTCAACTTTATCCAACATATTAACTTCCCCACACACAACCGTGGTCCCATCCACTCGACTAATGCAACAGCATTTTCTACAGTTCCACCTCAAAACTCCACTCAATAAACCCCGGTATATCCAGAACTCTGCCGTTTGCCTGCCTATGTTACCCCCATCCTCCGGAATACATATCAAGCAAGTCCTGCTGTTAAATGTCACCTAAAAACACAAACTTTGCTCAAATAAAATCATCTTTAAATGGAAAATCTTAGACTTTAGCTACTTAAGAGCATATGTTTCTCTGTGAAACAGAGGTTCGATATCCTGCCCTACACCTTGAAAACATCTGGCTGATAAGACATACAGCTTGGCGACTGGAACCATAAAATATATGTCCATGTGCTAGAAGAACCCAAACAGTTAAAACACTCTGTCAACAGTTGTATAATAGTGATAATAGTGGATGCGTTGTTAAGGTACACACGAAAAACTTGGACCAGATCTAACTGTTGTTATTTGAACCATTGAGGAAGATACTTGTGGAAATTCATGTTTCCCTAATGCAATATAGAAAATAAAAAATCTAGCTCAAAAAGTGGAAACCCAGAGGGGTAATACTGTACAGATGGAGTCATTATCTAACTTCTAAACGTACATTGTTTTGTGCTTTGAGAGGAAACCGAGCAAGCAGCAGGGAGGAGGCAGAGAGGGGGGGACTTATAAAAAAAAAGAGTGAAGAAAAGAAGCATGAGGGAGAATGTCTTTAACTCTTCAGCGCACAAAGATACCCTTGCAAAAAGAACAACAAATGTTGTGCTGCGTTGATGCATAGCAGACTTTATAGGCCACCTATAGGCTGATGTTGCTGTCTCATTTTCTCTGATACCCCACCTATGTCATCTGGTAATTTTTGGGAAATCCCACAGCACAAGATGATTGTTTGAGAAACTCAGTGTAAGGAAAACCTCTCCCTTCTCATCTCCCATTTGTCCCCTCTCTCCTTCCTCGCCATCCTTGACCCTCTTCGTCCTTGATGCCATTACCCAAAGATCAGGTTTCAAAAAGCCAAATTTCCTTGTTTTATGTAGACCATTTTTGGACAATGCTTGGAGTTGAAAAAAATAACACAAGGGTAGAATTGTTCCCCATGTTTGTCATCTTGTATTGCCACTGTCCCAAGCAGGATAAATTATCCTCATTTATGAATCACAAAAATCTCTGCAGTGTTTGTGCAACAATTTACTGGAAAACAGCATTATAGGGGTAGTGCACTGCAGCTGTGAAGAAGACCTTGGCGCCTAAAGATGAAGATGAATCCAGAATTTAATGGCATGACATAAGGACTGCACAATTATAATGTTTATATATAATTATATACAGTATATAATATTTTATCTGATGCCATTCATGGCATAATGATTGGTGATAAACTGAGAAACCGCCTGCCATGTCTTAGTAGGGCGTAACATGGGAATGGCTTTATCCAAATGTCTCGTAAACGTAAAGGAGTGTCGGTAGTCCTACTTGATTGGATTACCTTAATAAACATGACAGAACTACAACTGATGTGGGGCAATAACAAAATAAACAATATCAGGAAACGATCTACTTCATTGGATTGATGTCTGATAAAATAGAGTCAAGAAGAGTCAAGCCCCAAAGTGTTAGGCTTGTGTTAAATTATAGTTACTGTTCACAGTTTACATCCGTGCACAACCAGTAAAACTGAAATGAGTGCATGTTGATTGGCTGAAAAGCATCTGCAACCACATGCCTGCTCCAATGGTTTTTCGGATATGATGGGTCATGCAACACTTTGAAATTTCTCCAAGAGAGTTTTTCTGAAAACAAAGACCTTGTAAGACCTCAAACCTCCATTTGAAGGTAGCTGTTAAACCCGCCTTTGGGTGCCGTCAACAATAAATAACGCTTCTCAGCTGATTTCTTCCTGCCTGTGCCTTTTATTGGTGTCCCCGTCTATTTTGAGGATCGCTGTTAATTGTCAACATGAACACTGCGAATACCTAAATGAGCCGAAGAAGTAATAAGTAAATAAAATATCCGGGGACAAAAAGCCCATCCGTGCTCTGCAAAGCAAACAAGCAGCAGATTGTGCTTGTAATTCACTGTGAATTCAAGTTGACAGAAGGGAAAAAGAATCCTCCACTTGCTTTGCGAAACATGAGTTGTGAGTTAATATTGACTCAACTAATGCAATTGGATGTTAAAGACCTTGTTAAAGACCCCTGCATGTGTGAAAAGGAGTTGTAGGTGTTTTGTTGTTGCTCGGTCGCCTGTGTAAATGCAGGTTGGGGAATCCTCCACTGAGTTTTCCAAGTGAACCGAGTTGGCTGATGGCTGTGTTTTCTTATCCTCCAACAGAGAGGGTCATTTGACTGATGCTTGTAACAGATTGCATCACAGCAGGAGACAAACTAACGCACCATGGCTCTCCCGAAACTTTCTAACAGTGGCAACGCTCCACCTTGTAAATTTGGAAAAGTAATTTTCCAAATTTCCCAGCAGTCTATCTTCCATTTGGCCTTCAATGGGAGTGCTGAAGCATTGGTTTATACCACCTCTGAACGCAAGAATTATGACCTGAGCTCTAAGAAACGAACCAGGAAACACACAAGCTGCATTTAAATGTTTACATTCTTTTGGGCCACCAGCTACTTAGGACCAACCACAACTTCCACTTCTGTCATATTCCTTTAAACAGCCACACCTTCCCAGTAATCCAATCACTGTCCTCTCACTGTCCAGAAGCCACAAGGTGAAGATTGAAGTTGATATCCTAAGTTGAGCTTCACAACCTGCTGTAAGTGCGTAGCAGACTTTTTTGGCCCAGGGTTTTGCCTTTCACACTACAGTCTTCCCTGGATAAAAGGTGTGAGTCAGGGATAAAAAAAAATACGGTCTGGGGAGGGCCCTTCACATCTGCACAGTACTCGAATTACCTGTTAAAACATTGTAAAAACTTTAATCTGCATATTTTTCTTTTACTGTAAAGTGTCTACTAAAATGCTTAATTTAGGGCCCCTGCAATTTTCTTTGTTTTTTCATTTGTCTACAAATAACAAACAGTTTCAGGCATACTTTAATTTGCCATCCAAATGTGGCACAAGAGCTGGTGCCGCTTTCTCTCTAGTTGTTTGATCATCATGGATGAGGGGGATACCGTGAGATGAGGTAATTCCAAGATGGAGAACCAGCTGGAAAACATTATTTCAGAATGTTTTTGTTTCATGTATTCATGTGAGTAAGGTTCCAGTTTCCACATCTGGTGTTTTTGTCTCTTTAGTGAAAGTGATACAGGGTTTACAGGGTGTAAAGTACGTCATGATTAATTGGCCAAGTCTGTTTATGTTTCTGCTTTTACTGATACACTGATTGACCTTTAACATTTTTTTTATAAACTGGATTACTGTAATAATGAATAATTAATCATCTATTGTATTTGTAATAACTTAACCCCTAGAGATCACTGCTCTCTAGGTTTTATCAAATGGTATTTTAACACCTTGTAATCTTGTATTGGATTGTTGACTTGGCTTCCTTGCTTGATTAAACCCCCTTACTTGCATTGCTTGTTGATTTGGTATAAAACTTTGCTTAATGAGTTATTCGATTTATAGCAGTGATACACACTCATTCCTTTCAGTCAGCTATTGCCAAATGTTTGTACCATAACTGGTGTGAAAAAGGCATTCAAATGATGAATGATGAATTCAGTGATGATGTTGGGAAGGTGTTTTTTGTTGTTGTTGTTTCGCCCGCAAATAAAATGATGAAATCAAATTTCACATATAATAATTGAACTTTATCATTTAATTTTACAGGAAACCGCTGCCATATTGGCAGTGTCTAACGCCACCTATTCCCGCCTAGTGTGGGACAGTGAAGAAAATAACCACCTGTCACTGAAAAAAAAACATAATTCCCATAATTATGCTAAATTCTAGGACTCAATGCATTGAAAAAATAATGACCCTCATTTACAGTTAGCTTGCTATAGAGACCAAAACTGTTTTGTACCAGGTTGCATACATGATATTTTGCCATAAAGTTCCCTGCACGTGGCCACTCAGGGAACTGCAGCTTCCCTTGGTGCAAACAAACTGCATATTTTAAGGAAAAGGTTTTCTTTGTTGTTGTTTGCATTTATTGGGCAGGTGCATTGCATGTTTGTGTGGGTATAGTAATATTTAACAATATTAAGAAGGAGTTAACAAGGCAATATAACTATATGTTACAATATTATTTCATTTTACATTTCCAGTAAATGACTGGCACAGTAAGATACTGTCATTTCACATCATTATACTGCTACATCACAGTAATTCAAAGGGCATAAGAACTGTAATATTAGAATATGCTGTTGTAGATTTACTGTGAAATTCACAGAGAAATGAATAGATCCCACAACACTTGGAGAGGGAACATGTCCTTTTAACATGAATAAAGAAAGAGAACGGATGAGAGAAAATTAAAAGAGAAAAGTTTAAAAAGCAAGAATGTGAGAAAAGAAGAAAATGTGAATATGTAAATATTACACAGTCAAACTACGACATTATACTCATACTCATTATACTAATATTACAGCTATCATGGCCTTGGAATTACTGTGATATAGTATATATGTATATATTATATTAAGTATAATGCTGTGAAGCACAGGTATGAAAAAAACTATGAAAGAAAATGTTATGTCTGATGTGTTGATGTTCAGAGGCAGTTATCATCCAGCTCAGTCAGAGGCAAGCCCACACAGACTTCCTCCACAGGTGTCTATATGTGATGGCGTTAAGTCATTCTCTCCCACATACCTCCACCAGCGTTTATAGAGAGCCCAACCAGCTCTCATACTGCACTTTTCCCAATTCTCACAGGTTCAGTTACCTGCTGGCTTCCTGCAACGCCACCACGGGCACTGCCGTTCTGGTTTTAAGACTATAGCAGCATTTGGTGGTAACAGATGGGCATTTTATCAACAGCAGTATGATCAGTGAGTGACAGAAATTCAGGGCACTAGCCTTTGTTTTTCACAATAAATAATGTTAATAAAATTCACACTTTTGATCTGCTGGAAACATAACGCTCATGAGATGTGCTATTAAAATGCTTAAATATGTTGACATAAGGCAGCTGTGTAAGCTCCTTAGTCAAACAGGCAAGTTGACTGTTTTAACATGGAGTGATAGTTGGCATGGTGTTCAAAGCTTTAACACACAGCAGTGATGCTTCAGCCTGGCTCCTTATATAGGAAAAAATAAGCATGTTTACAAACAATTTTGGTCTCTGTAGTGTATTTTCCCAGTCCTAACAACTTTACAGGGGGGTAATGTTTTTTTATAACTCATCAATTTGGATAATATTAAGGATTAAAGTTTAAGTTGTGGCGATGGAGCGAAAGAGGGTCACAGGGCCAGAGTCTTAGTCAGGCTGATAAAACATAAAAAACTGCCTCCTCTAACATATACCAATAACGTATTCTCCTCGCTAATGTTTGGTCTGTGGACAATAAGCTGGATGAACTCCAGATTAAGGTTCGAAACAACAACTTACTTCGGAGTGCCAAGGGATGTTAGGAACTGTAATGACATCATACCAAGGATAATTGTAGATATTCCTAAATCAGAAGCCCTTCATTAACGTTGAAGCCTTAGTTGAATCTCAAAGCACAAACCAATACGTATGAGTCAGGTGATCTGGAGGAGGACAGGAAGTCCACATAGGCGCTCCAGAGATCTAATAGCTGTGCTAAGAGACAATGTAGGGACGGAGTGGAGTCTCAATGTCAGGACACCAACACCAGGAACATGTGGGTGCCTCTCATCCAAATGATCTGAATACCTTTAATGCACACTTTAAGAGTAACTCCGTGGCTGTGGATGTACAAAGGGACTGCTGCCCACCTGTAATATCCAGGGCAGATGTGTGCATTTAATGAACTAGCATATGTAAGGCACCTGGACCTGGTGGCAACCCCGGCAGACATGTCGAGGTGTTTAGTCATTATCACCCTCACTTCTCCAATAGGCCAAATAGTTCAACTGCTGATGCCATCTTCCTAACCCTCCACACTGCCCTCACTCACCAGGACCAGAGGGACAAGAGATAAACAGGGCTACAATGGATAGAGTCAGCAGCTCCGGATTCCTCTGGGGTTTACATCGGAGAGGACCTGACCTCATAATGTTCAGGACATCACCATTAAAGAACCAGCATTACCATTTATAATTATTATGTCTTTACATCCCAAGCCAACACTGATCAACATCACACCCCTCCTGTGACCCATGGGCTGTATCTGGCCTCTGTAATCAGAGCCAGTGAGCAACGGCTTAAAAAAATACAGTTAACGCGCGATTAAATACTTGTTGGTGTTAATGAATGAATGCATTAATGCAATAATAATGTGTTAGCTTGCCCAGTCCTAATCATTTATAATTCATACTTGGGTCTAGCTATATAATCTTGAATGAATATACATTTATATTTTATTCTTGTTCTTGTTAGTTTTCAGTAATTTCCCTTGTCAAACACACACAGCTGCAGGGATCACTATTGGCAGAGGCTAAAATCTTTATATTTTTTGTCAGTGTATTTGCTTATTATGTCAACATCAAGTTGTTATTTTTCAGGTAATTTTTCTTTCAGGCTCTGTGGTGTCACATTGATGTTTCTACCAGGACTGTTTTGAACATAAAATCCAGAGACTTCTCCTAACACTGTTTAGATGTTGCTCATGCTATGCCAGATAACATGAGTGCCTAACCTAGATCAAACTGTGTTCATTCAGGGCCGAAGGGGACACACTTACACACCATCCAAAACATCTCTTCTTTCCATCATCTGTCATTTAATGCCTTGTATGTGTCCCTTCCATTGTCAGCCTTCTGTGGCTCAAGTATCAAATCTCCACCCCTCTTCTCAACAACACTGCCTCTCATTTAGCTCGTTCTGCTTTGGGGAATATTTGATACTTGGGTCTGTTTTTTTTTCTTTTTCTCTAACCAACACTTCCTCCCCTTCCTACTCTGTTCAACTGTAAAGAGGACAATCTGCAGATGACTGGACTTCTGCTATGAATTTGAAATATGTTTTTCATCTTTGTCTGACAAAAATAAGCATATACTAAAAACTGATTTGGTGATTCTTGAATTCAGTCAACATTAGTGCCACTGTAATTTTGACAATGAATTGTTTATGTTCATCCTCTAGACCAGTGGTCACCAACTTTTTGCTACTCCAGAGTTGTTCGGAGGTGTACTTATTCAATATAAACTTCTTGAATAACATAAAGTTTCACAGATCAACTTCAAATAATAATATATGTATATATCCAATATTATTAATTCCTTTCATTGAAATGAGTACATTTTATTTTGCTTTTCTGCCATGTTTTGTTTATTATGGGGGTAAAAACCACATCGAGCCCCCCACGGGCACCACGTTGGCTACGTCTGCTGTCTCTTTGCTGTGGTTTTGGATCTGTTTCTCCTCCTGGATTTGCTTATCGAATGGCGTCTGATCAGAAACTGCTCTGACAGACTCTTTGCTTACAACTGGGACTCTGAGCAAATCTCTGGGATTTGCACTCTTTACTTTAAAAATGGAGACTTTCCTTCATTTTCTTTCTCAAGTGTTTTTACAGTTGCTTACACTGGGTGGCATGTTATGTATGCATTAAACAGTTTAAATGTTATTCTTTGTGTCCTTTGTGGAAATTTGCTTTGTTATCTTTTTCATTTTGGGCTTTATCCAAATTGACGGTTGAAAAATATCTTTGCATTTTTTACTGTATATTTTTTCTCTGTATTGTAAGTGGCAATGCAGAACACTTTAGCAAGGCCAATGTTGGCTTCAATTTAATTTAAAAAGTTTTCAATTGTAATATTATAAGCGTGATTAAATATTAAATGTATAGACTACAATCAAACGTATGCAGCATTTTTTTCCAAAGTAGATTCTCTCTACAATGACTCTCTTACTACGACTGTGTACATATTCGCCATGTGTCCATGTGAGGATTTCTTTGGTGGTGGTGCACGCACTCAACGCAGATTGAGCCTTCTCAGAGTTGACTTAAGACTGTCTCATCTCAGGGTAGATCAACCCAGATCCCGGGTTAAGCTCAGCATTTGTTGAACCTCCTTTGACAAACAGTCTCCTGGTTTCAAATGCCAGTGCAAAAAAAAAGTTTTGGCTAAAACCTTTCAGCAATTTTCAGCAAATCCATGTGATGTTAAAGTTATAAAAACTTCATCAAACAAATAGTTGCAGAGAGAAATCCTGATCATCCTGAGTCATTTGGCTCAAACGGAACCCAACTCTGAACATTCCAACGGGAAGCAGTGGTAGACAGATTTCAAGATAAAACAAAAAAAGATGGTACTCACTGCACTTTCTCAGATGGGAGAATGTTCACTGGTTTGGGAGGAGCTCTTACATAGGCTCCACCTCCTCCTCCAATCACTGTTTTTCTTTCTTCACCTCTTGTTGTTTCTCTTCTCTTTTCCTCTTTCTCCTCTCCTGACAACTCTCAGGCCAGTGGCACGCTGGGAAATCTCCAGTGGGATCTGAGAGAGGACAGGGATGTACGTCAGCATATGTGAAAGTGTGTGAGAGGACAGAAGACAAAATCAGAGAAGAATCATATCTAAAGGGTGTGTGTGTGTGTGTGTATAAATGAACACTGTGGGGGCCTTAAAAACTGTGGTGCAGTTTCACAAAAATCTGGCAGTGGTTACTGTGGCAACATGTACCAAAACAGATAAAAGGAGCGACAAAGATACAGGGAGAGACAGTCAAACACACGTTGTCATTTTCTCTCATAGCAGGAGTAAGGATTGAAAAACCTTTCAGCTGCTCTAAATCAAATGTTCTGTCAGGTTTAAGGAACAGATCAGGAAAAAAAAGCCTATGATATTACCTGATGTTATTCTTTATTTACCACCAACTGGGAGCTGCAGGGGTGATGTATTTGTCTAGGTTAGACAGGAAGGCGTCATTACCCCGGTTCACCCAGAAAAGAGCCAACAACATGTTCCCATTGGGTTTTGATTTATTGATTATATAAAAAAAAGCTTATGTCAGACAATGAACAAGTTACACCACCATCATATGACTCCTTCTCCAACTTTTGATTCAATATGTTTATAAACGTTGTTCCTCAAAGCAATAGTTCAAAAAAGTGTACACAACAATGCTGTGCAGGCAGTGAGTGAGTGAGTGGATTGTTTTTCGAGTTTATTGTTCTCTAGCGTCATTTAGCCACTTGTTCGTGTGTTGTGCCCGGCTTATGGCAAATTTAATTGTACGTGCTCTGTAACAACTTGTATCGGATAACCCTCACACGAGTCACAGTTTTGATTTGGTCCACAATACTGTGCCTGTGGCTAAACAAATTAAGACTAAAGGAATAAGGAATTATTCAAATTGATCGATATTTATATTGATTAATAGAATTTAACCTTATGCCCTAATTCTACCTCTGGGTTACCACCGCTTTAAAAAGCGGAAAATAATACTTATTTCATTCATTCTCAGTTATTATCTCATTACTAGTTGTTATCTCAATAATCATCAGTCTCATTCTTGAAGGATTTAGGCGTTATTTGCATAGCAGAGGTGGGGATTACTCGTTCTTGTGCGACATTAATCAGAAATCAGATTGCATTAACAAAACATAAAATGTTCTAATCTAGCCTCATGTTTCATGCCTAAGCATGAGAAAGAGAGTGTGACTAGGTGCGTGTGAACACCAGAAAATGAGGGTGTGTGGCTTTGTTAAGTCCTCGTGTGGGAACAATGGAGTTGTGAGCGGGGTTTAAATCTTAAACTTCTTTACTTTGATAACTGTTTAGGTTTAAGGAAGAAGGTTATTTCTAGGTAAGACCTTGTGTCTTTCTGAAGCATCGATAACATCAGGTGAAATAATTAGATTCACACACGTTTCATTTACTACAGTTAAACTTTGGAATGCTGAAGCCATGTAGTCTAATCTTATCGATTAGATGAGTTGCGTTGCTGTTGTTAGCTGGTGGTCCGATGCCTTTGTGGCCCTTTCTGTGCTGTGCTGTGCTGTGCAGGACCTGGTTACTCTTTGCGTCTCTGACGGAGTAGCATCTCGGCGTTGACTCAATGCTGTGCTCCTAATGCTTGTGGCTGGCAGACTTTGGTTGAAGCTGCAGGCGCTGGAACATGAAGACAGGAGTTTGCATCCTGTAATGGAGGCTCTGAACGGTGAGTTGTGGCGGATGGTCCGGTTCTCAGAGGCCTCGGAGAGCGGAGCACGTCCCTTCTGGACGGCCTGCTGGGACAAGGGAACTTAGAGGAGAGGCTTTGCAGGCCTAAGCCTGAAGCTGGTCCTGAGAGGATGTTCAGAAGAGAGGTTATCATGAAGAGAGTGAGGGGGAAGCAGACTTGGCTTTTTATCACTTGAGTGACGTCACAGACATTTCACCGGAAGCTGGGGGCCTGGTGTGTTCATCCAATTGAAGCGTTGGTATCCTTCGTTCAAAGCCCCAGCTCTAGAAATGGTGGACTTTGTGGCTTGTCCTCTTGTCAACCAGATGTCCTGCTTGATCCTTGTTATCACACTCTGTCCTTCCTTGGGTGTTTTTGATGCGGGAGGAGACAGTCCTACTCCTCCAGTCGAACATGTTCCCAAAGATCCCAACACCCGACAGTCTATTAAGTCGCATAAAAGGTTAAAAAGTCAAGAGTGCAGTCAGAGCAGAGAGGAGAGGATAACCACTCTCTCCGCGGTCAGACTGCAAGATTCGCGCATGCTCGTGGATCTCTCGATGAGTGCCAATGTTTTTTTCACTATCACTTAAAATAACAGCCTCAGTCACTAGGGTGTTTTTATTCCCTATTTGTCCTTCCCACGACATTATTCCTGCCTCCTACAGTGTCCATTACAATAACATGCAAATTGCAGATCATGCAGATTAGGGGATGACGTCTTGGAGCGACTTCCAGCGACTTTTAGAACAGCCAATAGCTACTTTCCTCACTGAAAAGCTGGCAACTCTGCTGATGCCAGGTGGATTAAAAACCTGCCGCACATTTCCATGACACACATCTAGCTGGATTCAGAAGTCCTTCTACCATATGTGTGGATCAAGGTCTGTTTCTTGAATGATGGGAGGGGGACTTACTTCTGACAGTATTTCAGCCACTATCCGCCTCCATGGAACCGAGTACAGAGCCACACACCTCATACGAGTTTTGATTCATTGGCCGCCAGTGACTGCTCATGTTCAGTCATTGTTGCATCATCGTGGATGTCTGAGAGGGACCGTCTTAACTCTTAACGCAGTGTAAATGATGCACTTGTTTGCCACTTTCCAAAAAATTATCATTTGGGCTTTATCGAAATGTCACAAGAAATTATTGAAATACTTTAATAACAAAATATATAGTTTTAAGTTGGAAAAAAACATCTCCTGCCATCATTTTTCATTTATTGTCACAACACAACTATAACAAATAAGGCACCATAAACAACAATGGGATTTTACTTACAAACCTGCAGTATCTATTTTTGTAAATATACACTGTAAAAATAATATATTTTTTCTAATAGATGGATGCAACTCCTGCATGGGCTCCAGTTAATGAGTGCACATTAAACGAACTCTTACTTATTTATTTATACTTACTTTGTTTAAATTTTAAGTGACCTGAAACTTCCTTTTTATCTGTAGGTCTGATTTTATCCAGAGCTGGAATAAACTCCAACAGCCAAATGCAAAGTGTGATTAATCATGTGTTGACTGAAACATCACGGTAACTGTACCAGCACGTCCTCACCTTTCTTCATTTGTCCTATAAGGTGTGTTACAGGTGTTGCAGTATTTTTGCATCATATGTGAGGTCCGGCTACCCTTGCTCTCTCCTTCTCCTTCGCGATGTGGTCCAAATAGCTAAGTGCCAAAGTCACAGAGAACAATTTTTGTCCGCCCTGCACTTCCTGCTCACGATACACTGATGCAGAAAGCCTGGTTAATGCAATGGCAAAGGAGGTAGCCTCAATTTATTTTCCTGTCCATACCTCTGTGTTCACTTCAAATATATTTAGGTAGCGGCAATCAGCTGGATATTTTGCATATCTTAATTGGTGCTTACAGAACATGTAAATGAGTCAGTCTACTGGGGGAATCTGTCCATCTCTCTGTCTTTTGTCTGACCTAAATATCAGAACAGAGATCCGGGGACCCTGTGAACGTTGCCTGTTGCTTATAGTTTGAAACTTCAGAGATGTGCAACACCCAGAGCCTGGAGGACCTCTGTTGAGTTTGGTCAAGTTGAGTCAAAACCAAATAAGCTCAGTTTGGTTAACATAGCAGTGAAGCCTCCTGATCCTTCCCATGAAGTCCAGCTATGTAAATAAGAAAAGCAGGGGTTGCTTTACATGTTTGTTGGATCTCTTTCACTGAATACCCATGACGGAGAGCCACAGCTTAGGTCATTGGCCCCCGAATGTCCCCCATCAAACATGCCAGACCAGTCATGTCAGAACAAATTCCCAGTGCAGTAAACCATAAAGGTTGTAGAAGAACGTTGATGGCCACACAACAACAGCAATGTGCAGAGAGATAACAAGCTTAGAAGTTATCAGTGACATGTGAGTGAGTCACAGAGATTCATATGCAAAAAAGACATGAAAAAAGTAACAAGGTTTCATCCAGTAAACGTCCTATATTTAGGCCATTATTCAGGCCGTTATTCATGCTCCTTCCTGCTTTGCTAAAGAGCAGCCTAACGTTAAAAACAGTTCATTCTCTTGATTAGTCTGAGGCCCCGTATTTTACTTTTTTAAATACTGTAACCAATACTCAGACTAATGTTAGTCACATATAGAAGAATTAGAACAATTTGGGTTAAATCAATCAGAGGTCCTCATGGAGTTCAATTTCCTCTCCGGCTTCACATTGCAACAATGGCTACTGCTGCCTCAACAGTAGAAATACACCATGGAGTTCATTAGTCATCTGGAGAGTGGTAGATAGCTCCTCACTTATTGATTCAGGACACCGCAAATCTCAGAGTGTTGATAAGGACTCAATATGTCAGGATGTCCGCTGCTCGACCTAGCTAATAACAGGATGGGAAAAGACACAACAGGCTGAATAAAGACGGGAGATGATCTTCCCCACCTACTGAGAAAGTAATAAAAGAGGACACAACAGCTGTGACTGATGTGGAAACATCAGGTTTACACACCCATGCACACACACCACAACCACACACGCACACAAAGGGAGAATGAAAATATCGAATAAGATTTCATCAATTTATTAAGGCTGTGCAAGTGTGCACAATTCAAAGACACACACGGAGTACAGCAATAACAGTTCTTACATTTTTTAAGAATTTCCCAATAAATATTTTTTCCTTAATTTTGTAAATAACAAAAATTGGAGCAGTCCTGTCAGTTCCCCTCTGTTACGAGCCAGTTACGAGGCAGCACTTGCAACTATCTCAGCTCCATTAATGCTTCATTATGCAAAGCAGACCATAGTTATTCTTTTTATACTGAACGCACCTTTGTTTCCCCCTTTCGTGGCTGTACTTAATTAAGACAAACATTCTACTTCTTAAAACTGCTCTGTCATAGCTCAGTTTAAAGAGTCAGCATGGTCAAACGTCACATTCACCAACAGAAACTGAAACTATGTTGCCACAAAGACTTTTGCTTGGTTTTGTTGATTTTCTCATTAAAGATATTTTAAGAGGTTGTACATCTAACCCTAAAATAGCTCTATATGTTAAACTGATGGTGAGTGTTATCTACATCTAGTTTGGCATACTAAATATTGGATAAATATTATTAAGGTTAAAGGGACTGATTCATATTTTGGAATTTTATTTTGGTGTATTTTGGTTTTTATTTTAGTTTTTATATTTTTTATAGTTTATTGTTTGGTACTGTTGTGTGAACAGTGACAAATATTCTGATTGCATGGGAACTAAAAGAGAAGGGTGAAAATTCAGGATGAACCTAAAATGCACAATAACCTTTACAGGTGAACTTAATGTGACCTCCAGACGACCCTTTCTTGGTGGTGGTGTTACAGTGTGGGCAGGTGTGTCCAGTCAATACAGATATGCCCTACACTTGGTGAATGGTACAGTGACAAGCCCATACTACCCGAATAACATAATTAATCCAGTCATTGTGCCCCTGCATGAACAACACAGGCCTAATTTCATCTTCATGAACGACAATGCTCCAGCTCATCAAGGTCGCATCATTAGGGTACGGCTGCTGGAGACTGGGTTACCTCAAATGGAGTGGTCTGCAATTTGTTGTGGTCAACCCACCACTGTTGTTGGCTTTTGTTTCAATAAATAGTGTGAGATAAGGAAATCACCAATGCATGTGTCTACTTTAATGCCCTTCTTTCATGATATAATACCACTGTAGCCTAAACTTTTTACATTTTCCATAAATTTCACCCAAAAGCCAAATATCCCTTACTTTTTGTGAGTAGTATATATACACTAATATTTTTAAAAATACGTATTTTGAAATGTTAGCAAATATTGATATATGCGATTGATTGAAATTAAATAATCACAAATGATTATCTCACATCAGTTATGTTGTGTTAAGTTATGTTTTTGGGTCTTGTTTTAGGTCTTTTGTTTAGTCACTTCCTGTTTTATTTTGAAAGTAACTCTCCCGTTCCGGATTTTTTACTTCCTGCCTTTGTTTGTTTTCCCGCCTTTGTGATTGCTTTGCCCCACCCTGTTAGTTTCCACCTGTGCCTTGTTACCCTGATTCCTTAAATAGCCTTGTGTCCCCTTCGCCAGTTCGTTGTGTTTCCATGCCCTGACTACCTGTGTATCCCTCGTCCTGGTAATCACATCTTGTGATTGGAAAAAAAAAACGTTTTCACTGCAAGTGAGTTTTGTTTTTGTAAAAACCTTTTTTGACCACGAAAGTGTGATTTTGTTCGGATCGGATTATTTTATTAAAAGATCTTCTCTAAAGACTATTGCCTCCGACTCCTGCATTTGGGTCCAAGTCTGTCTTTCGCAGTTCATGACCCAAATCCCTAGTTAAAATGAATTATTAATATTTTTAAATATAGTGAATATATATATATATATATATATATATAATAAAGCTATATAATATTAACTAACAATGTTTTGTTAAAAGGATTGAACTACTATTTTGCACCAAACCAAAGGGAAAAAAATTGGAGTTCTTATTTACCAGTTATCGAACTATGATTTGACTTGTTTGGCCCCTTGAGATCAAATTTGACTGTATGTGGCCACAGAACAAAAAACCCTTGCTTTTAAGAAAAAAAACGCAGAAATGTAACTTTGAATTTTTGCAAAATTAGCAGAACTTTTGTATGCCCAAAACGAAATGACACCATAAAGACAAGGAGAGAAAAGCTAAGAAAAAACGGTGTCGCTGGTCACAGTCTATCAGGAAAACCATGTCACATCATCTGTGGCCAGGTTCAGAGTCCTGCTCAGGTTGGCTAATGAGCACACAAACAGTCGCTAATAGGGTTGTGAATGTGTAAATGGACTAAGCTGGTTTAAATTCGTCTGGTGCAATGTGGTGCTGCCAAGGCCTACAGTGTCAGCACAGCGGAGCTTTGGGCTGGGCCGATGAGAAGGCGGAGGGGGGGGGGGGCTCATTTCTATCATTACACATGCTCAGTGTGTCTCTAGTGAAGGTGGTGTGGGTCTGTCGTGAGGGTGTGCGTCTGAATGTACACACAGAGGGGGGTGGGTGGGTGTTTGACTCCAATCTTCCTCCTTGGGGATCACACATTGTATTGTACTGAATTTTTGCAGCACATGACTTGCAGATTTTTTTTTCTCCTTTTTCAACATTTTCCCTCCTCTCCTCCTCCCCCTCCTCTCCCTGTGTGAGCGGTACTTTTGCCAGGCAGAAAAAGCAAAACAGCTGTGGCAGTGCCGAGCAGTTCCCCATTAACCAAGGATTTATGCAAGCAGGAAATTCAAATAAGATGCAGATGAGTGCAGGAGCCAGGCTCAAACCAAATACCTCTCTACTTTAGCAGAAAAAAGAAAACTGACAAGAGGCTCTAGACCAGGGGTTCTCAACCTTTTTCGGGCCAGTGGCCCCCTATCTGTTATTCCGGCCCACTTCAAATATAATGTAGGAATGAGTGTCTCCCCTGATTTGAATTATTATTGTATTATTATGATTAATATTCTTAGTGGATATTATTTATATTACATATTAATTAGATTGCTTTGTGTTTAAATTCATATATTATTCTACTTTTTATTAGGCTGCTATGTTATGGTATTATAAAAACTATAATTCCCTGAGATTGAAGTTATATAATACAATTTCTAAATATTAATAAATACTATACAATTAAAATAATCTTTTGTTGTTTTCACCTGCAATTGCGCTGCCACCACCGTTTAGAACCCCTGCTCTAGACTGTGGCCTCACACTTTAAAGTGTGGTTAGAAGTCCCCAACTTCTTAGCAATACCACTGTGAGTTTCCCCACATTTTAAATGGCCCACAGCACTGAAATGTACTGTTTTCATTGCCTCCATCTACAAAATGCCTCCTGGCACTGGAGGAAGGCAAAGTGGGAGGCTGATACCTCTGATATGAATACAGCACATCAGATGTTTTTACACTAGGAGTGTAACAGTACACAGAAGTCACGGTTCAGGTCGTACCTCGGTTAGGTGCGAGTTCGGTACAACAGGAAGAAGCATAATGCATAATTCTGTTTCTTTTCATTTATTATGAAAAGACAATACTGCAAGTTTCAATGACATATAAACAGCAAACACAAATTCCAGATAGGCTATATTGTTTGGTTGAACAACAAAACAGCAAAAAGATAAAGAAAAGAAAATATAAAACTAAAAGATGGCTTAAAAATATTATAAAATAGATAATAAAAGTGTGCCCAAGGGGCAAAAGAAAATGCATGCACAAGTTAAACAGCTGCTCAAGCTTTATTTAGTTCAAGTTTTTCTTTAAAAATATAAGTTTGTTTACATTGTCCGTGGGGGACAAGTTGTTGCACTGGTTTTTCTTTCGCCAGGCTCCTTTGTCTGGCACATCTGGGTAATGCCGTCTAATAGGCATTAGCATATTGGACGTGCTAAGTAAGTTACTGCGTTGAGTACCACAACGCAGTGTTTGGTACGCACGGTAGGTGCGGTCCCCCATTTCCCTCTGCGCATCTCACTGGCCTCTTAACGGAGTCAGCGGCTGGGACACGCCAGCAGAGCTCAGAGACGGGTGTGAGATACTTTTTTTACAGTCAGTGTATTCGTCGTCGGACTGCATGGACCGAACCGCCCCCTTACTTTCTTGTACCAGAAATGTAAATATGGTCAATATTTCACATTTAAGAGAAAACATAAATGAACTTTATAGATTGAAATAAAGAATTAAACACTATTTTATATAAAACTAAATTGCACAGCCTTTTTGTACTGTAAACAGTCACGTCTGTGAAAGAATTACCTGCAGATAAATACAAAATTAAAAAAACTCAATCTGTCTTTACCAGACACCCCAAAATTAAATATATTGGCTCAATGATATCCCTAAACAACAACAGAATTCAAAATCTTTGGAGGTAATCACACATTGTGGCCCCCAGCACCATCATTATTTTAAAATGGGACATTTATCTGACGCTGTTACCCAGGACACCAGGAGGTTTTAGATAAGATAAGATAACTCTTAATGAATCCACAAGTGGGAAAATGTGGGTGTGAACAGCAGCAAAAAGAAACGCAGATACAATAAAATAAATGAAAGATAGAATGATAGAAATCAAAATTAAACTACAATACAATAACGGTTATAATAATGGGCCAACCAAAACCTATTTGCAGGATGAATGTAAAGCTTCCATTTCTCCAAACAGTAACTCACACAGGAAAGGGCTGTGATCTGCCTTTATACATAGCTTAAATCCCATTATTCACTTTACTTAACTCTTGCATATGAACAGAATGTGATACTCCTTTCTCAGATGGTTTTCATCACAGGGGTCACAAACCCTCCAACTCCAGCCTTTAAATCCTCTTTGATATTTTCAGGATTTTGCTGTTGAGAAGCAAGTCAGAAAGAACATAATAGCAATTTATGTTGCCGTGCAATAAAAAGGATGGCATATAAACAGGAATCTAACCAGGAGGTGGCTGCCCAGCCCTAATCCAAACCCCTCAGCAGCTCTGCCAAGGTAAACATGCACATATGAGATGTACGAGGGAACTACAAGCTAGACTATTCAGCGTTTACATTCTCTCTAACCTTTGACCTCCTCTAAGTTTCTTCTTTGGTTGTTGGATTTGGTGAGCTGATTTTCCCCTGGGGCAAAGGTTTCTACATCGTGATTGAAAAAACAGCCAGCGTCCCAGATTACAAAGTCGGCTAACCTGACTTATCTTTATGGCATTCTCCCCTGTACGATGAAGTGGATTTTTTACATTCGACCTGGATTCGATGCACCGCACAGAACGCCAGAACACAGAGAATCACAAAAGCAATATTTCCTGAATCATACAGTTTAACAATGCTTTTTCATGATGGCAATAATGCAGTGCTGTTGATTTGTGTGTGACAGCTTGAATTTGGCAGCACGGTATCCAACAAGAACTAATGTGGAGCAATGTTGATCATATATAATAATTGATAAGATTGATAATAATTATCATACAATGTTGCTGGTGAAACCAGGGACATCTCAAGAGAGTGCTAATGGTGATAACACACACATATTTGAGTGAGCTCTGATAAGCTGGAGAGCAGCCGGGAATGAAGACCGAAAAGCAGCCAATGTGGGCCGAGGATCAGTGGTCAGCCTAAAGCACTGAGCCAATAAATATGCTGCTCTTGCATCTCTTGCTCCAAAGTGGTGGGCCATTTGAAATCCTGCCCTCCTTGTTTTGTGTTTTTTGTTAGAACTGGGAGCCACATTCTTGCTGATCTCCGTGCTCCATTTCTGGGCTAGTGGCTGAGTTCAATAGGTGAAACAGGGAACTGTGTGACGCTTAGTCAGAGTGGACTAGGCGGGGAGGTGGTGGGGTGTGTGTGTGACAAGTTTTTTTAAAACCTGAGGGAAAAGTACCCATGCAGAAATGAGCAGTGAATGGGAAAAGGCAAAGGGCTGCCACTTCCTGTTTCTCTCACCAATATTTTAAATCATGCAACATTCAACTATTTTAATAACTTTGACCTTTGGAGTGTAACATGTTAGGTGTCTCCTCCCACACTCAACACTTGTTTGCTTGATTCCCAAACCTGGTTACCTTAGTTTGACATATTTAAGGTGACATGATGCCAAATTGCAAGTGTTTGTTGTGTTACGATACCGCCATCATAGATGAGGCTGCTTGCCGACAACTACAGTAACAAGGAACAAAGTACGCTTTGTTCAAGTATGAAATAAATAGCTACAGGAACCTGGGCACGTTCTCTTGGAATGACTCACCCCTTTGACTTGCATTTCTCCGTGTCTTTGTCATGACGAGGGTGTTTGCATGACAAAATGACTGATCAGAATGATTCAGTTGGAGTGCGCTAGATTTAATGTAAACAGTTTCATTGGTCCACCTTAACCTGTTCTGCAATTTCACTGGTCTAATATGACATAGCTCAATAAAAAAAAAAACCATATTCAAGCCGCGTCCTTGTTTAAGCCGCAAGGTTCAGCGTGTGGGGAAAAAAGTAGCGGCTAATAGTCCGGAAATTACGGTAGATGTGTTTTGCTAGCAGTTTGTATTGGTGGTTGAGCATGTATGCAGACTTGTTTCAAGTGTTCTTATTAATTTAGGCAGTAACAGACATATATCCCTATCAAAAGAACAGTATTTATTCACGTTTATTGAGAATACAGTTTGACGAGAAGATGCCTTTGAGCATCAAAGATATCATATCAATAATTTGCACCTTTTTTTTCTTCTTCTTCTGCAGTTGGTCACGATAAAGCCAAACAGTGACAGGGAGAAAATGATTTTAAAACCAGATACAGTAGGGATGAAGACAGGGGGAAGAAACAGAATAGGGGATGATGACTGAGGAGGAAATAGACAAGGATGTAAAGGTACTTCTTGAACAGATATATTTGAGCCTCTAACACTCAGAGGAGAGTGACTATTTTTTTCTGACTGGAGTGGCAAGGTCATTTCAGTTTTGAGGAGATAGGAGGAAGAGGAGTGAAACGAGGAAGAACTTTTATATGTGGTTCACAGACCTATACATCTTGACGTAGTCTCTAAAGATTCTGTTGCTCTCTCGATTCATCTTTTTTCTTTTGGCCTCAAGAAAAATTCAAGAAAATGCTACCTATAGAGCCACAAAAATATATAAACACAGCCCTTTTATCTTCAATATGCACATTTAGTGTGTATGGGATTACAATATAGAAATCCCAGCACAGGAACAAATGGTTACATTGAAAGACCACAGTTAATGAAATGTATTATGCCAATATTGTTTTAATTGAAATGTTTTCATCTTTGATTATTCCTTATGAGATTTTGCTGATTTATTTTAAAATGGTTGCGTCAATGAAATTCCATAATATCAATCATAATTTAAAACATGCGAAATTCCAATTATCTGATCTATATTTAAACATACATTAACACAAACGCAAAAATATACATTAGATGCAACAACACTGCAACACTCCGAGCAGTTGTGTTGCGGGGTCTGCGAGACCTGGGCTTGTCAAAACATCTCCAGTCTCTTCAAATCTTTTTCTTATTTTTTGTACTTGACTCTGAGACACATTGAAGGTGTCAGCCACCTCAGCAGTGGATCTGGTCTTCAGCCTCTTGATAATCAATGCTTTGTTCTCAGGGTGAATCTTAAGCATGTTGTCAGAGGTCAAGTTGCAGTTGATGTGAAGGTCTGGTGTGCTGGGGTGAGGCTGTAATCTAGGATTGGGTGCATCATATGACAAGGCGACAAGACTTTTGTGTTTGTACCAAGCTGTGAACGTTAGAATGCTTTTCAGCAGTTCCGTTTTGCACCAAAACATTATTTCAAAAGCTGTTGGGATTGAATTTAGCCATTTCTTGTAAAATATACTGTATATATATATTCGAAACATATTTGATATATATATACGCAATATATATATTAGAAACATATTTGAGGGGCACTTTAGGTCAACTTGTACCCAAGCAACAAGACTTTTGTCAGGGACTGTAGTGCTAACATTTACAAAAGTTGTTTTCAGTTCCCATATTGATACCACTATAGGATGTACATCTGACGGTTCAGGCATCAGGAATTTATGCACAGATCTGATACCAGATCTTTAAAGTAGATTATTTTAGATAAAACTGCAATTTTCAATTACCGGAAATCAATTCCTCTTTGATGCTATAAAAACAGCAGCCTTCTTAGGAAGAGGAAAGTTATTTTGTGCATTTTGTGCAATTGTATTCGTCTAGCTTGGTAAGACACACAGCATTTCAGTGGTCTGTATTTTTTTTATTTAAATTAAATGTATTATCTAGTAAAAGAGAGCAAAGGGCTGGTGAACTTTGAAAAGCTTCTGCTGCCGTAACCGGTGGAGAAAGACAGAAGTTAATTACCTGCCATGGTGATGAGTCAGGCAGAGAAATTGCAGGATGGTGCAATTCCTGTACGGCTACAACCTAAAAATAGTCCCAATGGTACATGCCTTATCTGCACTTCACCAAAACATGGCATTTTCTACCACATTAAATGTAAAGAAGGAGACTAATATGCCTCAGATTGGCTGCTCTTTGCCCAAGTTCACACCTTCCCATGTCTCTGTATACTGTCTGACAATATCACACCACAGACAAAAGAAACAGAAGATGCCATCAAGTTTGTGGTGAACTAGATATTTTCCAAGTTTACATTTTGCGTGCTCTCCCATCTTTTCATGGTATTATGTACAGTGCATATGGTAAATCCCTGATAAATAGAATAAAAACATGCCACAGTAAGTACATGTACCTCTTCTGACAATAACCTTAACAAATATATATTTACACCATCTAAGAAGAGACAAAAAAAAACCTGCTTGCTCTTATTTTGAAAAGCATATCATCCCTCTGACTGCCAGCATCAAGAAAGCAAGAGGAAAACTGTGGGTGTTGTAATGGCTCTTTATCCAGACTCACACACTCACAAATATGCACAAAATCAGTGTGAAATATAAATGTGAAAGTTAGGTTGAAAACAGCAGGGGCTTATCTCCCCCTCTACACACACACACAGTCTGTCTGTTCACATTTCCGTAACAGTAGCTTCACAGACTGAGAAGGAGGTCAATATGACAAATACCTCCAGTACACTGACCTGCATGCGGTACAGCTCTGCAGGAGGGAAACCCTAAAGAGCTGCAACCCAAACCCTGCCCTGCTGATTTAAACCACAGCTCAACACATGGGCTATATGTTCTGACAAAGACCCAGTTACAATTAGCTTAATAGTTATAGAAATATGTATTGATGACCATTATAAAAATATGCATCTTGAATGAGCACTGTTCATGTTCACTGGTCAAGCACATTTGGTGTGTTGAGGATTGTCCGTGTACGAGTTATTTGCAATTAACAATTAACAAATAATATAAATATTAAACTTAAACATTTAAAAATATAAGTTACATTTAAACAATATTATTTAATATTTAAATAGTAACATAAAATAATACACATTCCTAGTAGAAAAATCCCAGCTCCAGCCTGGAAGCTGAACATTTTAGTCTGCCAAAGAGGTCGATGTGAGAGAGAGAGAGGATATGGGAAATTGGCTTTTATTGGACTGGTGATATGCAGGTGCTTTTTGTGTTTGTCAATGATAGTTTGCGGGAGAACAACCACCAGTGTACAAGTGAGTTGAAGCTTTTCAAATTCAGTGGCCATAGTCCTATGACGACTAGCTTTCGACCGTTAAGGCCTTCCTAAAATGAGTCGATATGGTCTACGTAAGTACAGTTCTTACTGTTGGATAGTGAGCTTTCCTAAGCCAATGTTCTAACTGTAACCCACAATACTGGTGTTTTAGCATAGTTACTGGCGTCCAAGTTTGCCCAACACAGATTCACCTTTGTTGCTCAGTAAAGGAAGGACTCATTTGTTTGTTGCTTTTGAAGGAGACCTTTCAAAAAAGGAACAGCCTGGTCACATTATTGTTATGCCTCAAGAGCAGGGGTGGAAGCAATCTAATCGAGGGCCATTTTTAGTTTTAGAAAATCCAACAACGGCCCTTATTAAAACATTTTACTCCAGAACCCCTTGTATATATTTTAATACGCAGCCCATTTACCTTTCTGTCATGCTATTCAAATAAAAGAAAAAACGTTATCTGTGTAACTTTGTTTTATCTTTCTTTATTATCTTCGCATTTGCTTTTTTAAATTATCTCATCCTTTTATTGTTTGAATGATCTCTGATTTTAAGATTGTGTTTTTGTTGATTTTATAACTACTATTGCTGGGCAAAGATTTTTTTTTTTAATTAAGATTAATCGCATTATTTCCTGCCATTAATCATGATTAATTGCATTGTGATGCACAAAATTCAATAATGAATTAAAAAGTAATGTATTGCTCACTTCAATTTTAAAGTACGTAAGTATAAACGAAAATAAAAGTCTCAACTTAAACATTTATAAATGTAATCAAATGAAATATAAAACCAGCAGATACTGAGTAGCAGCAAGTTAACATTTATAAATGCGTTTTCTTTCATGAACAGGTACCATACACATTTTTCTTTTATCAGGGAGCAGCACTGTTCAGCACTGAACAGTCTATGTTCAGTAGCAAGTGTCCCTGTTAGAGCAGTGGTTTTCAACTGGTGGTTCATTAGGAGGGGCTCGGGGTTGAATCGCTCCCCTCACTTTTAGTCTTTGAAGTCCATGTTTGTTCTGGATTTCCTGACTGAGAATCTCACTCAAAAAAAGAAAAATAACACTTTCAGTGATGCAGGTTGAGTAGTTACACAATGACAACATTAACTGCATTTAACCATTCCTCAGACTTTATGGAGAAATGTCACCTCCTGTCCCCCCAAATGCTCTCATTAGTTGAGATGTGTGAGTTCTCTTTTGGGTGTTTTTTAATTTTTGTCTAAATGTGTGTTGTTGCAACAGTAGCGTATTTGTTTTCTGCAAACTTTGCAGCTTGCAGTATTTTGGTCTGCAGCATTAAAATAAGACCAAATGACGCTCCTATTCTTCTCTACCATCCTGCAGCCAGCAGTGGGCCTCAAAGTGACAGCACGCCAATCACAGTATAGCAGGGGAGAAGGGGGAATGAGCATGTCAGTTAGTGAGAGGAGTGAAAGTAGCGGAGTTACAACTGTGATCGAACAGGAGTTTAGTACTCAACGTAAAGAAGATAAACTGAAACTTAAGTATCGAACTCATCACGCAACCTCCTCCTTCCATCAACACACACGGGAGCATCACACAATCCGCTGATGACATCAATGTGACACACTCTGCTCATGTTGTGTTAAGGACCCTGACCTTGGGCCGGAAAGACAAGCACTCGCATATTTTATTAAGTGTGGTCTATTTTTTTTTTTTTTTTACCTTTTTTTTTTGTGAGAAGGCTTATTGAGAATTATCTTGTGCAATGTGTGCAATTGGAATTGCACATCATCCCACAAACACACAAGTCAGGGGAAATTTGTCCTCTGCATTTAACCCATCTGTGGTGCATGCAAGGCCACAGCTTAGAGCGTCCAGGGAGCAGATGGGGTAAGTGCCTTGCTCAAGGGCATTAGAGGTGGAGTCTTGTTAGTGGGGGGGGGGGCTTGTCCATCCTCGACTGGGCCTCGAACCGGCAACCCTCTGGTACGATGCTAACCATATCTTGTGGGCCGGATCAAATGGTCTCGCAGGTCGTATACGGCCCGGAGGTTCCCCACCCCTGCTCTAGAGGGTGTGGCCCATGAATTGGGGCACAGCTTTATTTTTGACAATATAGAGAAATAGAGAAAAGATAGAGAAATCATAGCAATTAGCATCATAGTTGCGGGGGATCATTTTAACAAAAACTCACTTTCATCTTATCCTTTTCACTATTGCCAAAAAGAAGCTTACCAAACTGAAATGTGTGACATTAATATAATAGTTTGTAGTATTATAGTATTATTTCTGTCAGCCATTAGCGACAATGCAGTGATATCACTGCATGCTCTGAGGCTTCAAACCGCATGTAGCATTTTCTCAGACACTTCAGGTCTTCCGTTTATCTCATGATGTTGGAGGTTATAGGGATCCTGTTATTTATGTTGTAGCAATGCCAGAAGAAACCACTGCAGAAACCCTAAAAATGTGTGTCTTCCATCTTTTTTTTTTTCGTTTGCAGGTCTGAGGAAGATTCCGGAGGCAGAGCCAATGAAAACATCTGTTCACCCATTTAACTCTGTATCACATAAAGAGCAGCTGCTCCTGATGTTTGAGTTCACACTGTATCATGTTATTTCATCAAACAAGCTTAGCTGAGTAATTTTATGTGATAATAAAGTTATTAAAGTAAGAGCTTTCGCATTAAATAACAAAAGGAGGGAGGATTGTATGACAGGTTGTGCTCTGCTCTTCTGCGACTAATTAAATAAATTGTAGAATTTCTTCTGTTATTTCTTTAGATTGATTGTCGTTATCAATATTATCATTTTTGTGGGGCTCGTTTTCTAATTTCAGTGAAAACTGACTGACGGGGTAAGTCACCATTTTCTATCCGGTAGCCACAACACACTATAGACAAACATAATTTATTATTCATTGCTTACATTTTTAAGATTTCAATTATGTATGCACATTGCTGTGTGATACCAGAGAGTGATGCAGATATATACTGATGAAAAGCATTTGATACAATGTATTGTAACACTTGACAGATTCAATCACAGCATTGCAATGATTATGGAACTAAGTGTGGGTGTGGTCCTAGATTTATATTATAATAGTATTTCATTTTCACATGATACATCACAGTGTAACCCATGCAGCGTGTTTGGGGAAACTCATTTGATTTCCTTGCCACACTGTTAACTTGTTAATTAGTGGCCCAATCTCAGAGTCATACTCTGTTTCAGCAGTATTAAACATTTTCCGTCAAACACAAACGGACACAGGGCCAGATTAAAAAGAGATTCAAAAACTGCAGACAAGCTAGGAGAAATGTCGGAACGACAGGACACAGCATAAAGGAGGTACACCTCGCCCGCCTTAGTGGCATACTGACAAAGTTCTCTTGAGGCAAACGGCATTCTACGCCAGTGGAGTTGATGAGACAGGCCTGAGGTGTAACGGGGTCAGACCCCAGGTGTGAATGCGGGGAAACAAATGAATATCAATGAAGACACTGAAGGAAAAAATGGGAGCAGTACTCACTGAGCTTCTTTCTGGGTAAATGAGAGTTTGAAACACGGTTTCAAATTAACAATCCTGACATGAAGTGAAGGGCGTTCTACAGTGAATCGCAGACAAGATGAACGAGGGGGAGTATTTTTTTACCTGATGAGCCCATCAGTGCTGCTGCTCATGTGTTGAGTAATTGAAAAACACACACTGCAGGCTTTAATGAGAAAATAAGTATTCTTTCCCACTCCTCAGGAATAAAATTACTAAGAAAAAATAAATCTTCCTCACATACACACGCAGTGTCTGTTTTTGAAGTGTTTCGCTCTAAATATGGGATACCCAAAAACCGTGACACCTACTTTCACTGGATGATTGATGGCATTAAACAGAAATAGATTTTTTTTTAAAGAATGTCCTGTAAATTATGTCAAAATGAAAAAATGACACAGAATGAGTGCTTCAAGTATTTTAGAAAAAGGAGAAACATGAGCTGACTATTTAATTCCACAAAATCTAGACCTTTAGTTCTCTGGAAACAAGCTTTCTTTAGTTAAAGGTATAATACAAATTATACATTTTAAGTTGCACATCCCACTTTAGATGTATATACTACAGTATATTTATTATATTATATATTTTTTGCACAATAACATATTGAAATGTATATTGTAACATATATACTTATTCAAGTAAAACCCTATCTTCTCTTATCTGTCCTACATTAAAGCACCTAAACACAACCAGACATGTGCTATATACAGTAATCAATAAAAACAGGAGAATTGCATTGCATACACACACACACACACGTCACCTTTTAACCTCTTGTGAGTTTGCAGGTATGTTATAAAGTGGGACTCACATGGAATACCTTAATTAGTTTTCAACTAAACGTACAACTTTTTATGGTTTGTCATCTTAAAGTTGGTGAATCAGGCGTTTCGTTGTGTTATAGATAAAGTCTGTTTTGCTAGCATGTTAGACTTCATTTGCAGTTTGCATTGGTGGTTGAGCAATAAACCCCTGTCATGTATAAAAGCTTGTTTCTTGTGTTCTTTTTAATTTACGCAGTGACAGACCAATATCCCTATCAAAAGAACAGTGTTTATTCATGTTAATTGAGAATACAATTTGACGAGAAGATGCTTTTGAGCATCAACAATATCTTATCGATAATTTGCTCCTTTGAAAGTGCATTCTAAAAATGTACAAAGCTGTGTATGTCTGTATGATGATATGATAAAGGCTTCACCAGAGTAAGAAGGTTATAGTAGGGGAGGAACATTAACATGGGTACTGCAGGCAGTTTTTCAGGTAATTTTTTTTAGAGCTTGCAATATTGCAGGAAACAAAAAATAAGTATTTCACACCATGTAGGTTATGTGTTATAGGCCAATTAAATGTAATTATGTTAGCATCAGACAGTTTTCACAGGATTGTTCATGTCAGAGTTGAATGAAACAATCGATAAAATATTGATAATATTTAGTCTAATTTCAGGCTACCACACTGGTGAAGCTGTGGGAGGGAATGAACTAATAATCGATTTTACATTTTTCCACAGCAGTATATATATAGCCCAAAAACAGGGTGACACATTTTTTCAGTGATTGGTGTGGAAAGATGCTTCATCATGCGGCGGACAACTTTTTTACTGTTGTTTGTTTATCATGTCTCCTTGCAAAACTAGACAAAGACCTGCTTTCAATACAACCCTTACCACAGATGACGGGAGTGAAGTCCAACTGATTCATTTTCCATGAAACATTAATATTAATTATTTTACAAAGCTCTAAGCTGACAAGCACACCACGATGCAGTTTGTTTTATCTCATCTGCAGAAAAGAGTAATTTGCATTTCTCCCATACTCCCAGTATTTTATTCTTTTTGCTGCTGACTTTAATTTCATTTCATTCCTGCTCAGTATTTTTTGGAACACAACAAAACCGTCAATGTGAAATTACCTCCCACGCCAGCAGAAGTCAACACTGGCATTACTGAAAATGCCTTTTGTGTCGGTATTAAAAATGTGTTAAATGTGGCCTCTTCTTACCAACATGTTAAAACAATTACACATATTTAGTAGTCTCCCTAAGTTATTCTTGACAGCAGGGATAAGCCTGACTCGAAATCCATAACTATTATTATAAATGTTTCTGTTATTGAAAGAATCTTCCACTTCACATGATTGAGATTGATATATTTTACCTGAATAGATTCAACCATAGAGAAGGAGCCATGTCAGATATGGATGCTGTTAAATGACAGTGTGAATATCATCAGTAAGTCTCATCTAAGTGCTGATAAGAACACGGTGATATATTGCTTCATCTGTGGTCCTTGAATTTGCAAATAAGGGACATTCTTTAAAATAATGTATATTAATGATAACATAACTGTTTGTTCCATCACAGTAATCTGTGATGGTTTATGCTATTGTCATGGGAATTGATGTGCTTCTGGTATAAAATAATCCACTAATAAGGACATGCTTTTTAGATGGTTTCAGGTTTATTTTATTGTGAATTACTGATTTGCTCACTGAAGCTCATTTTGTCCAGATGAAAAGTGAAAGTGAAAAACACCAAGTGATCGGAGCTTCTAGATCAAGAAGAAAAATGTCCATTGTCAAGGGGAAAAAAAGAAAAAAACATTTGTGAAATAACTAACAGAGGTTTAGAGGAAGGTTAATATTTAGGTAAAGCGGATCCATTTAGGAAATTACTATATGTGATGTAAAGCATTTTCACAGTAGGAAAAAATACTATTAATTGTAACGTTTCATTTCATTGTTTAAAATAAAAGATTATCCACTAGTGCATAAATAGTTGAAGAAAAAACACATTAATCTCTGCAGGAGATTAATGCTCCGGCTCATAAACCCTCATGACTGAATGTCATCGAGGGCAACACAAACCCCAAATGCAGTCCATTTTAGCCACCTTTTTTTTTTTTTTTAAATGTCATTCTGAAATAGAAGCTTACTACTGCTGAAGAGTATGTGAGTGCCTGTGTGTATGAAAGTGGTTGTGAGTGTGTGTGGATAAGCTGAAAGGTTAGGTGGCAACAGCTAATCTTGCTGCATTTCCCTGGGAACCAAGCAAAATGAGTGCGAGCGTGTGTAAAAGTCTCAAAGCGAGTAAGGGGAGGTGCATGAGAGCTGTGCGCTGTGTTGACGTTTGTGACAAATAAATAGTAGCCAGAGAGCAAGTGAGCACGCTCTGATTTGAAGACTGGCAGCATAACTGACTGATCCCTCCATCCATATCATGGGATTAAAAAGCCTGGCACGGCTACAATACAATAGCAGAAAGATATGAGAAAGGAAATGTGATTACAAACCAGAAAAGGCAAGACGGAAATGACATTGAAAGAAATTCTAAATCTGACACACTTCCAACAAAAGCCATAAGGTGGAGATGGACGTTAACACTGTCATACTGTCACTGGGCAGTATAGAAAAAAATTAGCAGGAAGAAGGTGGGGAAGGGCTGCCACCAAATCTGAGCCTCTCCCGTGATTTTTCAGAGAGGCAAGATTTCTTCACTATTCAGTCATACTGTCAGGGATGTGGAGGAGAGTACAAACCTGCCCAAATTGAGTGTGCACACCTGTTTTTCTGAAGCCAGAAAAAAACTTCCCTCTTGTACATCATTCATGCTGGAACCATAAAAACAAAAAACAGTCGCTTCAGGAAATCAGCCGAAATTATTATTGAAGATGTTTTCGGACTATGGTCACAGATCGCCATGGCTTTTTAATTTGCAGTCACATCACCTAAACTGAGTCACGATGCGCGCCCAATTATTCATGATTTTTATGGAACCAGACTTGCTGGACAAATTGGTCAGGTGAACCTGGTTAGCAAGAACTGAGTGAACTTAAAAAGGGCAAAAGTTCCCAGAGGAGGCAATTCTATATCATAAATACACTGACAAACCCTCATCTAAAAACAGAAAATAGGCCAGTCAAAGCACAAACTTGTCAGTAATTAAAAATATTAATAACATATAAATAAAAACTAAATCGTTTTTTTTTCAAATATGGATTCATCAAAATAATATAAATAGCACAGAAAAGTGTCTTTAAAGACTAGTTTCTTTTAATAACATTTAATCCTTTAATTTAATTAGGTGTTAAAAGTGTGAAAAACCGGTATACTGTACAAACGGGCAGCCTTAAGCAACCACACAACAAAACGCTCAAACTGACTCTACATAACAGGATTCACCAAACGTACCAGTCTTCAAATAAACCACTTAATCATGTGAAAATAATAAACCGCATTTAAAACAGTTTGATATCGAACTAAGGTGGCGCTTCTTAGCCACAGACGGTCGTACACCCAAGATATTGTTCTATAAAACATAAGGAATAAAGCGACTCAACTAGGTCCAAAACGGTTAAAAGTAAAACAAACAAACAAAAACGCATAATAATATGAGACTCGGTTTCTGTAAAAACAAACAACACAAAAACACTTAACAGCAGCCAGCGTGTTTCCACACAACAGCCCGCTGACGGCGGATTCACCTCAGATGACCCAACCAGCCAGCCAGCCAGCCAGACTGGCTGTCTGCTAGCTAGCCCCGTTTGAACCCAGTATTCAGCAAGCAGCAACTACACTCCGGACTGACATGACCCGCTCCACCGTCCCCGTATTACAGGAGCCGGGGGGCAACAAGACACTGGGTTCGTTCCTAACCAGATCGGCAGAGACACGCTTACTCGGAGGGGGTGTGGGAGAGGGAGCCAGTCAAAACAAATGCGTTTACCCGACATGAAAGCACAACATCCAGCTACGACAGCCACGTTTCGCGCCGTTGTGTGTGGGTGAAGGCTATGCAGCTAAAGCCCTTAGCTTCATCGGGCTTGTCCAGTTAGCAGGGGCTAACCAGCTAACGACTAGCCCCCGCTGGTGCCTAATTCATTTATTGTGTGTGTGTGTGTGTGTGAGGGGGGGGGGGGGGGGGGGGGGGGGGGGGGGGGGCACTCGCGACAAAAGTTGACTACCCGAGAAAAAAACAAACACATAAACCAAATCGAAACGTATGACATTCTTCTCGTCCGACAACTATAGGTAAATATAAGCCTTGTGCAGCCGCAGAGCAACTTAAATTTCCCTAACAACCAGGTGCATTCACAGTTTATTATGGTTTGGCTGCCGTGGGTGGAGGTTCGCCCGGTGGAAGCAAGGTGATCCCCCACTCTGAGAGCCTGTGATGGAGGGGACGCTCGCTGGCAGCAGAAGCCCGATCATGGAGAGGCAGGCAGCTAGTCTGCCTGCAACCGGCCCGCTTTAATAACTTCACTTTTGCGGCTACTTTGGTGAAGAATTCGTTCTGGGAGTTAAACAAACAAAAACAAAAAAAAAAGCGACAACGACAAGTTTCCCTTGTCTCCTACCTGTGTGTGCAGTCTCCGGTTGCAGGGTGCGGACAGGTTGGAAGTTGGTTATGCCCAGATATCCAGAGTCGAGCGGTTCGGGGCTCATATAGCTAGCGCTGGGTACAGTAAAGATTGTGGCACAGCTAACCTAAAGACAACAGTACAGAGAAGAAGACGAAGAAGAAGAAGAAGAAAACAGCCTCCTCGTTGCTCATAGGGGGGATCGACGACAAAAACCACATGATCTTTTACGTCAGCGTGTATTTGCATAGGATGCCAAAATGCGCTTGGCACCCAGGTGACGTGGAGATGTACAGAAAAGTTTGATGATGGCAGCGCCGGACGCTGGCACGGCCGCTCGGGTTGCGCTGGAGGGGTGGCACGCTGCAGCCACGCACCTCCCGTCTCCCTGCTGCAGCCCCGAGCCGCACCATTCCGCCGTTTAAATGACCTAAGCACGGGTTCCACGCACTTTCACACTTCTCTAACAATCGGACATGTCCACACAGGAAGTTAGGGTACATCTGAGATGTTCTATACTGCGCAGTGCCACTTTGGCCTGACCCGGCATTACTGTGCAGCATCTGCAACGTGTCTGTTCTCTCATGGATGGATTCTATCACGAGAAAGAATTATCGCACGCGATAATCTTTTTGCAGCATCAATCTACAATATTTCTTTTCCGAAAGCCTCTGAGTAGGAAACCGTTGTTATGGCCGAAGCCAGGATTCCTGAAGACGTGAATTAAAAAACGCCGTAACGTAACGATGAACAATGGATAAAATGACATTAGGGTCATTTTATAATAACACCTGTTTGATCCTGGAGTTAAAGTGACAAACGGTTGCCCACTCTGATGCATCATCACCAGCACCATCTTCATCATAGCATCAAGTGAGCAGTCCTTGTTATAATCAGCAGATAAAGATTATCAAGTGGCTCTGATTGGTGGAGAAGTGTAGGAGGGAAAGTGGAGGACCACCGTTCCTCAGATTGCTGTCTGCATTTCATCACGCTCATGTATTTTTGATAAATGGGCTTGTTGCAGCTAGCGAGCTGCAGTTAAGTGTTTGAACATCACTTCACGCTTCTGTGAAAAGATGACCGAGAGCAGCACCTATATGCGGAGCTCAGAGCTGCACTCTGCCTATATTACACTGTGTTCTCATTTAATAATTGTAACAGGCAGCATTGCAGGTGTTTTTAGACCGTATCCGGTAGATTCATCCACTCCTGATATGGGACACCCCAAACAGCTTAAAATGTTGGACATCCGCCAGTTTCTTAATTGACACTCCTGCTGCAGCAGCAGGTTTTTATGCTCTGCACCAGGCGTCTAGAACAAGCTGCCAGTTAGGAGTTTTTTCAAAACCAAATTCACTCAAGACCCTTCGTATTAAGAATCATTTTATAATTATCACAAAGCACACTATCTTTATTCTCAGAGTTTATGCATTTAGGGATTAGCTGGTAAATATAAGAGGGCTGTAAAAATAACGTTGGCACCACAGCCTGAGCCATCTTTGCAGGAGAGTGTTTATTTATTTCTTTATTGCAACAGGAAGCGCTTGACAGTGTCTCCAGAATACACAATCAGGTAATGTTGCCAGGCAAAAGTGCCAGCTCTAGCCAATAGGCAGAATTTTGGCCAACATTGCTTAGCAACAAAAGTTAAAAACCGATCCACACAAAGCTTAAAATAGTCTTTAAAAATGGTAACAAAGGTGTCTGTTTTATGCTACTGATAAAGAGCTTTGGAGGTTACAAAGGCCCTGACAAAAACTAGATAAAAACAAGGTGGAAAAGAAAGTTTGTCTGCTTCTTTTACAAACAAACAGTCACATGTCTATTATAACAGTGGGTAAATACACCCAGGCTCAAAGAGTGTACAATCCCATTCTGTTATTTTGTGTTTGTGTTGACTCGCTCTGTGGTTTTTCTTTTTGGTTGCTTATTGGCAATTGGCAAACAACTTTAAATGTATTAATTTATCTATATTCAGAAAGAAGGCAACTCTTTCTTTGGTTGTTTTTTCATGTTCTTGTGGTTATCTTATGTATCTTTGAGGTCGTAAATGTTTAAAACAATTATTACACAGTGAACTGCAAAATGTATGTCCAGAGACTCAAACACCAGAAGAGAAAATACAATCAGCTGTACCAAACCAAAGAGACCCTTTCGTATTTAATCACATTTGCTCATTAACCGGGAGGCCAGTTAAATATTTTGAGTCCATGACAAAATAGGAAAATGTGTGATACACCCTGGTATATCATTTGCACATTGCCATACACAAAAAAGTCATAAAAAGAAATACAAAAGATGCATTTTTCAGGTTTTCAATCATACAGCAGCCAATAAATAAAACATAGTAAATAAATAACTTGTAAGTAAAGTAAGTACAACAATGACATAACAATTGCCGGTTGTTCAAGACAGGAACGTTTGCAGCTGTCAGCTTTATTACAGCAATTAATCTCATGAAGCCGCCTAGACAGAAAAAGTAAAAGTATTTTTTTGGTGTTCAGCAGCAGTTGACAGTTCAAAATGTTGTGCAGAGGGGCAGAGAGATGCTTTTGTTACACTTTTTGTTTTTGAGAACCAACAACATTTTACAGGCTGCCTCCGTAACAGAGGAGGCAGATCTGATAGAGTGGCAGCAGAGAATATTTAAGAAGTTTGGTTACAATTCAGATGTGTGTAAGTGATTAATTGTGAAAAGGAAAAAGTATCCATCTTTGCTGTATTATTCTAAAATATTTTAATATAAAATCTTTCCAGAATTTTAATCTAGAAAGTAAGTGTTATCATGAATATGAATTAACCAAATGCCACATATTATGGATTGATTTAAATTAATATGTAATTTTAACAAGTTATTAATGGCATAATGAACTAGTATTTGCTTTGAATTATCCCAAAATATCATGCAGGCAGTTTGGATCATCATTAATAAGAGTGACGCGAGAATGATGTCACCTTTTTAAATTAAAAGATGAGAGCAAATGGAAATAACTCCCTTAAAATGTATAAGTAGATAAAATTCCATTTTCTAATGAGACTTGCCATTATCTTGTGTACAATGCAAAGTCGTCCAAAATGTATGACTAAAAATCTACACTTTTCACATTTTACTTGTGCCTTAAGCACTTGTTGCACTTAGTACACTTTATTTTGTAGCAATTGCTAGCCTGACATTGTCTTAACTTTGTGTTTAATGGTGCTAAGCTGAGCTTCCATCTCATTAAAACTTGATGTTTGTCTATTGGCAAAGAAAAGCCACTATCCTATTTCCCAGAGATATGCAGATTCACTAACCAGCTGCTGGGCTGTAGCTTTTACTGTCTGCATGCTGCATATCCAGTGAGCTGTGAAAATTAAATAATGTTATATAATGTGACACAAATGATTTACCTTGCACAAAATGAGAGCAGCTCATTTGGTGGAGTTTACCACCACTGCAGGCAGCTCAGCTCGCTGACATCAGGTGGTCCATAAGAGGAAGCAAATGGAAAACAATGTAACGAAAGAACAAAATCAGACCGAAATTTCATATATATATATATATCTCAGTTCTCTTGAATGGGTGGCTCGCCAGACTGCACAATCATCAGGGGATGGATGGATTGAAGCCAGTAGGATCCAGGGATCGTGTTTTATCACCGGGGGTTACAGCTGGGTTGTTGTTTAGTGGTGCAGTGTATGGTCAAAATGGGGATAGGGCTGCGTCATCATTAGACGGAGTTGTCCTATTTCAGGTCAGCAGAGCATATGAGACTTTACTATGCAGGTTAAGGGACCAGCAGAGTGGTCACTTACTACCTGGGTTCCTAAAAAATGTAACCATGGCATGCTCAATGTTTTCAGGACACCCTATCCCTGTACGAAAACACTGCACATGCACAGGTGAACTGGTTGAAAAGTCATGCATTGGTGGTTGGAGGGGGGCAGGAGCTGGTTGATATCAAGTCCAAGATTGCTTCTGCGCAAAGACTGCTGTATAGCCGTGGGCTGGGGTGGTTAGTTATAGCTCGTCTTCTGCTGAGGGGAACCGGCCGTTTTGGATTTGAGAAAGACACTTTCCCTTTAAAATCTGTGAACATATGTTTGTGCCACAAATTCTCGCTCGCTCTGCCTTTCGCTCTCGTAATCTGCCAGCTGGTAAACTCAAGCCTATCTGAAACGGTCAGATAACATTTCTTGTCAAAGGAATCGTGATATCAAAAAACTATAAATGTTGTTTTCTGTCATGTCGCGTCCAGCAGCAGCGCCAGAAATGTCCTTTCCTGGTCGCGTGCACGTCTCCACAGATGCAGATTCAGAGCGCATCCTGATCCAGAGCTGCGGGAGGGGTGTATTTGCTGTTTATAAATTGAGACTTTGGCATTTATCTGTTTCAGCTCCTAAAAAGGTGGTTAAAGGGCCACCTTTAATGAGTTGTTTTCATATTCGTATGATTTATTGTTTGAAAAAAAAATACAAGTATTCTTTAGTTACTACTACCCTCTGCACATCGTTTGGCTGCAGCAAATGAAACCTTTTAACAGTGCTCAATACAATTTTAGATGTAAGTTCTCAAGCACAGTTTAATTTGATTTGCATATTAAAATAAACAAAATAACATTTTAGAAACGAAATTAAATATATTTCTTAATATCACCAAGGTCTTTGCTGAGATGTTCTATCACACCAGAGTTGAGTGAGTTACTTAATGTGACTTAATGCTTTTAAATCATCAAGTCTGACTGTGTTACGGGAGCATCATCAACATTTCTACCAATCAACATTGAACATATATCTGATCAGCCATGCCTCCTAGAATTTATGTTTACTTGTTGGACCTGCATTCTGAATCTTGTCTATTTGAATTTGAACATACCTCTAAATTTTTCCTGGTCTCTGAATTTAGATGTCGACTCTGAATGTGATTCTTCTCTCTTTTCTGCCAAGTATATGTAGTAATATAGTAAAATCACCACAAGGTCCCTATAGTCTGTGTTCTATTATGATCTTCATCAGCAGATGAACATTTCCAAGTTAAAATTACAGTCCAATTACATTACATTTAATCTTCTATCATGGATGTCAAACCATCACCTCCTATGAAAATCTCTGGTCACATCACACAATTCTCATTTCATTTTGTTGACTTTTTTCTGTGATAATCAGGACCTCCAGTCACATGGATTTAATTTCACAGTGGCTCCAATGAGACCTGATCTAATGTAATTTGCCTTGGCAGATTTTTACCCAAATGTAAACCACATGTGTCAGATTAAATATTATTTCCCCAAGGTTATAAATATCACACATGGTGTCTAATTTTGGATCCATTGCATTCTATCTTGCACCGTGACTGAACAGATAACTTTCTTTCATGCCTTACAGTGGCTTCTGATGTGGTTTCCCATGTGGTCTACCAAGGCTCTTTAATGACTGACAAATTACAGCTAACCTTCCTCCAATGTGTATGTATTTTTACTATTAGGGGAAGCCGGAATACCCAAAATATAAGACCATGGACATCAACAATATAAACAAAAGTTATATCTTATTGATGCAAAGAATTGTCATGTAAAATTGTCATCTATTACATAAATATATACATAAGATTCATTCTTATCAGCTGTAAGAGAGGAAATTGTTTGCTCATGACATATTCAAAAATGCATCTTATTTTGAAAGAACATTTTAAAAGTGTTTTCAGTAATTATGTCAGTATGAACTAAACACTCTTGTGACCACTCGAGGGCAGCAGTGAATCACGAGAGCAGGTGTCTCTGGAGGCACATGGGGCACTTGAGAGACCCTGCTGCGGCTCCCTGTAGCTTTGAAAAAAAAACATCAAATGGAAATTAATATATATATATTTTTTTACGGGAAGTTAATGCTTTAATGCATTAACTTACTACCGCCGACTATTATTTTTATGTGCATTAGCAGTTTTATGTATTAGACAAAGCATGGGTCACAGGAGGGGCGTTATGTTTGTGGCTCTGGACTCTTGAGTGTAACTTGTTTTTCTATACAAACTAGATACAATATTAATGCTCTGGGTGACAAATAGCTTTGATTTATATTTGATTACATTAATTGATGTTTAAGTTGAGATAAACACGAAATATGTGTTGTGGCTCCAGATACATTTTATTTGGTGGTAGAGGAGGCAAAGTGTCTATTTTGATAGTAAAGGTTGCAGGGGTCTAGAGGAAGCACATTACCAAAGTTTTCATTGAAGCTTCCACTCAGACCCACACAAAAGCAGCCACTAAAGACATGGACATGGGGAGAATATGCAATCTCCACAAAGAAAGGCTGTGAACCCAAACTCAGCCAGGTCTGAACCCAGAACCTTTTTTTAAGGGGCCGTCAAATAGTACAAGAAAAAAAAAAACAAAACCTTTCCGATGTCTCTAGTCACATGGCCTGATGAGAGGCAAGCAACACATGTACCAAAGACAAGGACGCACGCGCACGCACGTACGTACGCACGCACGCACACACACACACACACACACAAGATGGAAATGGCTGTACTTAAGTTTAATTGTTCTGTGAAAATCAATACTTAGTAAAAAAATAAATTACTTCAATGATTTTCAAATTTAAAAAATAACCTGGTCAGGGGTGACAAGTGAAGTCAAACAGTTTTTTTAATTGACCCCCCCCGGCCTCTCAACCACTGCACTGAGAAAAAGTTTTCATGTTGTTTGAAGAAACTGTGCTTGAGTTTTGGCAAAATAAAAACATGGTGAATAAATGAGTTGCACCTGCCCCAAATAACTGGAGTTACTGTAATCGATCTCCAAAAGTGAAACAGATGCAAATTAATCAAACACATCTAAGCTTCACACAGAGCACACTGTTGTGTTTCTGTTACCGAATCAGCCTCTTGTTTCTGCATAAAACATGAATGACTTACAGAGTGGCAGACAGATTAAATTAAATTAGCTTCATGAATGTAAAAAGACAAACACCTTAACAGTTGTAAAGTTACAACTCAAACACAGCTTGACATTAGCATGGGCCTACAAATGTCTCATGTAACTTAACCTTTATATGGAATAGTAAAATGTGTCTACATTTACAAAAATAAAAACATACAACAGAAACAAAAACTAACAAATAACTATTTTACTGTTCTCCACTTGAATGTAGAAAAGTAGAATTTAAATCTGAATTGTGGCACAGATTTTAAAATATTTGTTTTGGCAAGTCAGGTGAAATCAAGTGTTTAAATCAGCATGCAATTGTTATAAATCCTGTGTTTATTGTATGTACAGTTCGTTTTTAGCTGTTCAGAGAGTTCAGAGTGTGTCTGTAGTCAGAAAATGTATGTAAAAGTGACTAGAAAGAGAGTAAATGTAAGAGTGACAGTGTTTTTCTTTTTGTCACCTAAATGGTTCTCCAAATGTAAGAACATTTTACGCTGATTTATCACGACTGTTTATCTTTACTGATTATTGTAGTGAAAGGTTTAGGAGGTACTTGAGCCACAGAGTTAAGCAACAGGTTAAAAAAAGTATTTTCAATAGAAATAATTGAACCTAGTGGCATTTGATATAAAGAACCCAGTATCCACTTAGAGAGAAACAAGAAAAACAAAAAAAACATGACTGCTTCCTTGAAGTTAATTGAATGGCATAGATGAGTTAAAATAATGCCCCCCCCCCCTCCCCTCTACATCAGGCACTCGTTGATTAGTCCATGAGAGCTTCAAACCGTCCAATTAGAAGCAGTAAGTGGCATTCTATCCTCCAATGAGCTCCTCTCAGTTAGTGAGTCCTGGCTGCGCCTTTGCTGCTCTCTGTCGTCTCCTCTTCGTCCCCAACCTCTGCTCCTCCCCATCTAAGCTCCGCGAGCTGCGATGGACACCGGGGGATGTAAACTCAATGTCATCAAAGGCGAGATCAGGGTCATCGGGGGACACTGGCCGCGGGGCTGGGTAATTGGGCTGGTAGTAGCGGTAGGGGTCATCTTCCTCGACCTCGCCATAGTTTTGGAACACGTTGGACGGCAGTTGTACTGCAGGGATAGGGCCGCCGTCAGTGACATCCTCACTTCCTGCATTTCCAGCCAACCAAGAGGCAGCAAGCCCGTCAGCGCGCCAGCCAGATAGGCAGACAGTCAGTGAGAGCCCAAAACAAAGATGCCCAGCCCGCCACCACAGGAAGCAATATTTTGAATCCGTTGGATGATGGATTTTTATGGGGTTAGCAAGATAGAAAGAGAAGGGAGGAGCAAGAGAAACAGAGAGACAAGGGTTACCAAGGGTCACCAATTATTAGAAAGAGTCACCAACGGTTACCATGGGTTGGAGAGAGGTTAAAGACAAATGAAAAAGTTAAAATAGTTTTGTGTGAAATATTTGATGCAAATCTCTTCAATTATGCCAGGAAAGGAATTAGTTTTTTATCCATTAGCACATTTTGATAATTAAATGTTTTTAAGTGAAATCTTTCAAAATGAAGTTTTATCAATACATAAGGCAACGTGCAAAACTGAAACCAGAATGTCAGTGCCAGTTAACACACCAACGTGGACAACAAACCTGCATATTTAAGAAACTGTTTTATGAAAAAGTTCAAAGCTGTTTTGGGTTATTATTTCTTTAAGTAATGCCTGATTGAAGTATTAGACAACCTACAGCAATATAAGTGAATAATCACAGTCGGTGTTTGGGAACATGACTTAATCCCTAAAATACTGAGCTGAGGATTGAAGGCACAGTGATACCAGACAGAGAGATGGAGAGACACAAAGACAAAGACAGAAGAAACGATTCTGATATGCATACACTACTCACATGGCATGTGAGTTTCAAAGTGCAATTTAGGCTGCTGCAGGAGCTTTTTCTAATATTTGCACAAACATGCTTTTAACAGATGACACATGCAGGGTTTTCTTTTTAATTAACACAAACTGAGTGAAAATAATAAGTATCTTTTAAAGTTTTGGTATCATCGTTGCTTCTTAAATGCATTGATAAATCCTGCGCAGGTGTCAGAACAGGGTTGTAAAACTCGTAATCATTTTAGTCACGGGCCGTCTCTCTGTGGCTCTGAATACACATACAGACCATGGCTCACAGGAAGGGCGAGAAGTTGATCTGTATTGGCTGTGGATTGGTGTCACTCACGCGTCTCAACCAATGAGAGTATTTGGGGGGTGGGGCCTAAGACTGCTGCAGCACTCACATGAACAGGAGGAACAGTCAGAGCTGAGCGCATTTCTCCGTAAAGTTGGAGGAATAGATAAATGCTGTTAATGTTGTCATTGTGTAACTACTCAACCTGCATTGCTAAAGTGTTATTTGTTATTATGACATTGACTGACATTCTCCGTTAGGAGAGAGGGGTGAGAAACCACCAAAATCCCTTTTTGTAAATTGTACATTTTCCATCATGGTCTTTTCTTTCAAAGCATGGGGTCAAGTTGCAGAATTCAGTCCGTGAAATTCTAATAATTTGGACAATAAAGGAGTGACCATCTAGTTGTGATGATGCCTTGTTGCCACGGCATCATGATATATTTGACATTTTTAACAAGCATGCAAACTGCTGAATTCTGTATCTGAGTTGTATTTGAGGGTGTTTCATCTTCACATACAGTGATGAGTCCAGGGACATGCAGCCTGTTTAACTAATTGGCAGCTTTTCATCATGAATAATAACTAGAGGAACATCTAACAGTTTATAACAGTTCAACGTGTTTAACCATGCCACTGAGCTATAACCAAGATATTTTTAATTTTGTAAGATAATGTAACTTGATAGCAGTGGGAATTAAACAAAGCATCCTGCGCATGCTGCATCCGTTTCATGCTGTATTTAAGGCACCCTACGTACCTCCAACATTGTAGCCAACACATGAGTTTGAGTCGCAGTATCCCGGGGGCCCTGCGGTGCCAACAGGTCCAGGGACCCCGGGCCTACCGGGGGTTCCAGGATTCCCCGGTCGCCCTGATGAACCCTGGTTTCCGGGCCTGCCCTGGCCTTGCGCACCTGGGTGGAAGATTTCAATGGACAAAAGACAAATGTTAAGCACATACAATTGCTTATTACTTATAAAATGACTCACTGTCAGGGGACAGCCTCTGTTCTGTAGTATTATACAAGTTGTTATGATTTCATTTACCAGGGGGTCCTGGAGGTCCTCTGGGGCCCTGGACTCCAGCCCCTTGAGATCCCTTTTCACCCTTCTCACCTAGCTGACCTAGTTAAAAACCAAACAAAACTGGTACAGTATGAAGGAAAAAAAACGAAAAGAACATTGATGCAAATCACAAAAAAACTGAAACTGTTTGAAACAGAATTTAAATCTCAGACCCTGTATCTCATTTGTCAGTTGTGTGGACTGCCATACCTCTCTCTCCTGGTTGCCCGTTCTGTCCATTCTGTCCTGGGAATCCAGGTCTTCCTGGGGGTCCCTGCTCTCCCTGGGTCCCTGGGGTTCCCTGTCGACCAGCCTCTCCGGGGGGCCCTGGCACGGTACGGATGCTCACCGGTGGACTGGGTACATGGTTAAGGATGGAGTTGTAACGTTCCATGTGACCTGAAATCACAGCAGGTGATGAATACATATATACATATATATATGCACACCTTACCTTTCACACGCTGAGAACAACATAAACAACAGTGTGTATAATCATGTTACTCACTCTGGATGAGCTGCTCACAGACCTGCCTGGCAATGGCCTGCACAGACGCTGTTGACTGTAAGTCACCCTGAAGACACAAGGAGAAGTCCTGTTTAAATGTTTTCTCTATCAATATTAGCTAAGGACTGTAGCTTCTTCAAAGATGCTTCGGCATAGAAATCAGTCATTTTCCATTACTCTTTTGTCAACATGCTGCCACATTGTAACCACTTATTTTTATCATTTCAAAAATATGAATGTGCCAAAAACACCAGACCTACTTATACATATTATGTTTCTAAAACATGGTGAATGTTAAAATATATTTCAGATCAAGAATACATTAAAGGTGAACAAAAACTCACTGGTTTAGTAAACCAAAAGTAGTCATTTGCCTAAGCTGCTGCAGTTAACCAACGTCAACTGTGTCCTATTTTTAACCATGCAGAGAAAAGCACCACAAAGTCACAGTTCATATTCTATTACAAAAAACAGGACACTTTCAATTCACTGACAGTTACTGCAACGTGTAGTGATACGTGGTGATACATGGTTGATACAAAATTGTCAAGAAATGGAAACGCTGGGCATTTCTCAACCTTTACTGTGGGATTCTTGGCAGAAGGAGATGGGCAATCAACATATACTCAAATTTTTGTGAAAGTGGCGGGTCATGCTTCCTTGTCATACAGTGTTTTGAATGACACTTAATTATTTGAATAACTGTAAATTAATCAGACATTTTCCTGAAACTTGAAGCAACAATTTGTATGTTTCAATGCTAAATTTGTTATTATTGATTCATGTGATTATGGTTTTGTGTAATTTTACTGCATTATTAAGTTAATAAGTTATGAGCGCTAGTTCTTGAAATGTTTCCCAGTGAAACAGACAGTGTTTTCCTAATTTAGGGACAAAGCCACTTACCCGTTCACCTTTCTCTCCCCTGCTTCCTGGAGTACCCTGCAACACAGATGGGGTGATGCGAGTAGAAACAACAAAGACATTGGAAGTGTGTGCAGACACAACGGCTCAGACTTTATGGAGGTTAGTACATTCCTGAGGTTGAGAAGCAATAACATGGAGTCCGAAATCCTCCAGTTGAATCATCAGTCTGATCCACAGGCGCTGTCTTCACCTCTGACACGGACATGTTAAAAATCCTGAATAACTAAAACCGCGGTTGTAACAACACAACTGTGACTGAATCTGGACATGGCAAACTCAGTAAACACATAATAGCAACAAAACATAACACACTGAAATAAAGATGATCAATGACTGTATATAAACTGTGTACAGTTTGATCTGTGTATAAATATGGACGACACTTAACTTTCTCCTACTGTACAAGCTAATGAATTAAATAATAAAAGTCTAAACTGTAACTGCAATAGATTTGCAATTTACAATAGGGTGATGATTAGTGGAGTCTGTTAAATTTGTATTACAGTGATGCAGGTTGATGCACTTCAGATTTTCATTTATGTACAGCTGATGTCCTAATGAATTTAATTATACTATACTGTATTTATATTGTGTTCCTCTGTTCTGTACACGCAACATTTATTGCATGTCTGTCTGTCCTGAGGCCCTTCCCTAGGTTTCTTCCTTTGTTTCCCCTCTAAAGTTGATCCCTTCTCGAAGGAGGGTCTAAGGACAGAGGGTGTTGCTCACTCTACAGATTGTAGACCCATTGTGCCCAAATGCGTTTTGTTATTTTGCGCTACACAATAACAAATAGATGAATTGATTGATTGATCCAGACATTTTGACGTCTAAAATCCTTCATTAGCTTCAAAAATAAAATTAAAGCCGACAAATAACGCTGACACATGACATTACTGACTGAGACTCACCCGAGGGCCCAGCTCTCCCTGTTTTCCGGAAGGGCCCGTGTTTCCAGGACCTCCAGGGCCTCCTGGATTCCCCTAAAGGGACACAGACAAATACCAGGACATAATTTCAATCAGGGTCAACTTCATGCTGAAACCTACTGAAGAACTTTATCAACTAAAGTCGACATGTTGTCATTTAAAATGTTATAATTAACACATTCATCCTCCAAAAGTCACAACTTAAATTAAAACCCACATTTGTCTAGCAACCGAACCAGATTCAAAAGGAGACTCCATACTCCCTCTCAGTCTCTCTCTCTCTCTCTCTCACACACACACACACACACACACACACACACATACACCTCAAGCAAGACCTAGAATCACTTACGATAGTTCCTGGGGTTCCCTGTCTGCCCTGGAGGCCGTCTTTGCCTGGCAGTCCCTGTTAAGCACACGTAGGTTAGGTTCTGTATGTTAGCACATTAAAGGTTGCCCTTTCCTGAACACATCATGGAACTGTTGTGAACTGTGGTATTTACCTGATAAATTAAAACTCTGTCTTTACATATTTAAATTCACTTTTCCAGCCAATATACATTATTTTTATAATACTGACATTCAGGAAAAAAACATTTACAATAACAGAATTTCATCTGGTGGAATAAGCTTGTACTTTCTTTTCTTGTATCGGATTTTTGATTGTTTGGTTTACAGACATTATTTTATTTTATTATATTTTCCCAGTATGTTATTATTACTGATTTATATATATATATATTTCTATATATATTCCTTTTTGATGACGCATGTTATTTTTAATTATTTCGCTGTATCTTGGTAATGTACTTTTTGGAATTTATTTTTGTCAAATTTTCGGCTGTCCAATCTATTTGCGCGGCACTTTCAATGGAATGGACCTTTAAGAATGGTGTGATACATATAAAGAATGATTGATGTACAAATTAAAAAAGTTATTAAACCATTATGAAAACAAATGACTGAACTATAAATAAAATATAACCGAAATACAAAGACATACATAGAGCCAAGTTAAGGAAAGAAGTAACAATTATTCTAAATTGTAAACTGTAAAAATTGTGAGATTATACTTAGCATCATATCAGCAACACAAATGTTGATACATCTGTGATACTGTGACAGAACTATATTTTTTAAGAAATCATATTTTTTGGTCAACTGATATCTAGCCTGTAAGTACTTTGATGGCTCAGTGATGTCAGTAAATGCCGGTAGCTTTTCAAATGATTTCCAAACCAACTGGCAATAAAAGACAAAGCAGTAGCATTATCTCTAGCAGAATCAGTAGTATGGTGGTGTGTGGTTATTATAAAAACAAAATGTTGATTCTTACTCATTTGTACTAACTGGTTATAATTGTAATTTACGCATGAATCACTTCCTATCCTAGCCGAGATAATGGTCATTTTATTATTATGGTATTTGTCCTTTATCTCCTCTACTGTTCTGTTCTTAACTTCTGTGCTGTTCCTATGTGGAACCTGTATGTCTCTCTATTACTATTGATTTTATATTGTCACACTCTGAATTTAATTATTTTTCTTATATATATACTTTTTTTACTTGACTAAATGGTGATAATAACAGGGCCTTAATGTAAATTGTGTGGAACAAACATGTCCAGATGTAAAATATTTTCACAGCTGAGTTTTGAAGTATTTCAAGCTGTATTTATATCCATGTTTACTTGCGTGCAGTTGTTTTGCTCACTGCTCCGTGCTGGAGCATTGCAGATTTTAACATCACTAACATAGTTCATAATCCTCACCCAAGTGCACATGTGCTTATGCAAGGACACACTCATTGAACAGCACCATAGTAAAACTAGAGGTCAGAACCTCCAAAAGAAATCTCGAGCTGAATTATCCACACCGGTTGTCTCCTTAACCACACAGTGATACCATTTGTTTAATATGTTATGTTATGTATATTAACATGTAAAGTTAGCAGTTGCTAAATTGTCAACAGTAGTGCTGATGCAATACAGCTTTATAGTTCTTTGGTGTTGTGTAACTCACTCTGGGTCCTGGTGGTCCCTCTCTCCCGGGCGGTCCGGCTCGACCAGCTACTCCCTGAAAAAACAGTAGATTGGCGGTCATTCAGTGCAACTTTGGGTGTGCATTCACACCTTACGATGGCTGTTTACAATTGGTGACAGTTACACGAAAAGTTATAAAGAACTTGACTCATTTCACTGGCCGACAACTACTGTGTTGCTGCTGTACACGTCAAAATCTCAGGCAACAGAAGCCAACCTTTTGCAAATTGCACCATTATTCAAACTCGGACAAAGATTTGTTTCCAGAAGGTAGAAACAATCCCGGTAGTTAACAGTGGAAACGTGATTACCGGTGAGAGGCTCTTTCATCCGAAGCAACACAATGTTAGCAATGTTAATTCATTTGTGTCTGGGAGTACAACACAGAAAAATACAATTCTAAAAACAAAGTGAATATTTGCACTTTACGAACAACCTGGAGCTCAACGTCGACAAGACGGTGGAGATGGTATTTGACTTCCGGAAGTCCTCAGCCCCCCACACTCCACTCCACATCAACAACAGAGCTGTCCAAGGGGTGGACTCTGTCAAGTTCCTGGGCACTACCATCACCAGGGACCTGAAGTGGGAGACTCATTCAACCAGAGTCATCAAGCGGGCCCACCAGCGGATGTTCTTCCTGAGGATGCTCAGGAAGCTGAACGTCTCCCAGAAGGTCCGCACCCAATTCTACAGAGCCACCATCGAGAGCGTCCTCACATCCTCCATCACCGTGTGGTTCCCAGCATCCTCTGCCCACACAAAACACCGCCTGGAACGCGTCGTGCGAACAGCCAGCCGTCTCACTGGCCACCAGCAGATGCCTGTGAGTGTCCTGCACGACTCCAGATCCAGGCAGCGGGCCAGCAGGATCGTCGGAGACCCGACCCACCCGGGACACAGCCTGTTTAAGGCCCTCCCGTCAGGCCGGAGGTTCAGATCCGTCAGGACCAGAACCACCAGGCACTTGGGAGACTCATTCAACCAGAGTCATCAAGCGGGCCCACCAGCGGATGTTCTTCCTGAGGATGCTCAGGAAGCTGAACGTCTCCCAGAAGGTCCGCACCCAATTCTACAGAGCCACCATCGAGAGCGTCCTCACATCCTCCATCACCGTGTGGTTCCCAGCATCCTCTGCCCACACAAAACACCGCCTGGAACGCGTCGTGCGAACAGCCAGCCGTCTCACTGGCCACCAGCAGATGCCTGTGAGCGTCCTGCACGACTCCAGATCCAGACAGCGGGCCAGCAGGATCGTCGGAGACCCGACCCACCCGGGACACAGCCTGTTTAAAGCCCTCCCGTCAGGCCGGAGGTTCAGATCCGCCAGGACCAGAACCACCAGGCAC